>JARVGW010000136.1:9924694-9939714 GCA_031762495.1 Anablepsoides rubrolineatus
CGGCTGGACGGGGGATCGAACCGGCGACCTTCCGGTTCCAAGACGACTCCCCTAACCACTCCACCACAGCCGCACAAGCTGCAGGATCTCTTGCTGTAGCAGGTTTGGAGGGTGTTTTCCTCCTTTCCTTTTTTCCTCATTGACTTCTGTTTTTTGCAAACATACCCTTTGTTATGTTCATAATTATCTGACTTGATTTCATTTTGCTCTGATAATTAGTTCGTTCATCATTCCAGATAAATTAACATGAGTAAATTCTTTCCTTCGTGCTGCATACTTTCTGCTCCCAGAGGTGCCTCCTCTGAGAACAGCTTTCACAGCCGTATCATATGTTTTCTGTAAATATTGGCGCAATCAGCAGTAGCTTTGCTGCCGTGGTAAATCATGTGCGTATAATGAATTAGATAAGTGAGGTGGATGCTTACCCTTGTGGGTGTTTGTGTGGAGCAGTGAGAGCATTACATGATGCAGCTGTTGTAAGTGATGATTGTTTTGTTGCAGGTTTAAGCAGCAGCCAACGAGAACTAGTCAGAAAAGGTCACACTTACGCTCTTGTGTATGTAGCAGATGTATATGAACCACTCAGTTCTGACATCTAACAACTACTTTGCTCTTGTCCCTCCCTCCCCCATCTCCTTCTCTGTCCTCTGCTCCCCTCAGTTAAACGAAACAGCGAAGCAGCTGATGGAGATTGACAAACCGATGCCAGCTAATGCACCGGGTCCCAGCTCCGAGCCGGCCCCACTGGGCCCTTGCTCTCCCGGGCCCTCCCCCATTTCCTCCCCATCTAATGGAAATGGCTCTGGCCACCGGAGAGGCGAGGGGAAGAAAAACGCAAAGAAGCGACATTCGTTTTCTGCCCTGTCCGTGAGCCAGAGAGCTGCGCAGCTCAACAACAGACACAGCATGGAGATCTCTCACCCAGTCCTCATCAGCTCCTCGGACCCCAGAGCCGCCGCACGCATTCAGGTGCATCCACACAAGAATACACTGTGAATAATAAATGAGGCTGTTTGGGAATTCAAATGCTTTCCTTTTTTATTATTATTCTTTTAACTGGCTAGAAGAAGTTCCAAAGCTTCTACCAAAATATGTTCAGCAGGTAGATGAAGGGGTCATTAAAATGGGTTCAGTGGATCATGAGATACAGACAGTTGACTGCAAATGGTAACATTTTAAATAGGATCTTGCATAATTTATTAATACTTAGAATTTTATCATCAGTCATGAGATATATTGGTAACAGACAGATACAAAAACAAACATGGGGAAAGCATGATCACCCCCATCTTTTGGCAGCAAATGATAGAAATTATAGAAATAAATAAAAATACATTAAATTTGCTCAACTGGAAGTGTTTCACAAAGGTGCCTAAAGAGTGCATTAGTTTCTTTATAGCACTACATATTGTAATTTTAATACAAATAAGTTCACTTATTTTATTTTTTTAGCTGTCAGCAGGAGACAGGCTGGTGGTTGTGTTTATACCTGGTTAATTGTTGTTGTTTCTTTTTTTTTACTCATTCTAATTAATATAATTTCTGCTAAAATGTCAGCCAGCAAATGTTTTAGGTAATGGATTATTAACTACCATTATTATTACCATAATAATAAATGCACACCACTTAGTGTGTCTGTTTGCATGTTTTTAGGATGCATCACCCCCAGGTCCCTCCCCCTCCTTGGTGGGGGTACCTCTCCCTCCCAAAGTGGCATCTCTAACCTCAGAGCTGTTGGCCCATGCCAAGGTGCAGCTACCACTCAATATGTGAGTACCCTTCTGTGCTGTCAGCTTATCCAGCTGCACTGTTTTTTTTTTTTCTTTCTTTCTTTGTGAGAGCCTCTTTCCACCTGCCCACTCTCTCTACCAACAGAGTGAATACATGTGAGATTCAAGCGAGATTTCACAAAACTCCCTTCTGACAGCGTTAGACATATTGGCTCCTTTTGTGCCCAGAGATATTGGCCATGTTCCACCACCTCTGCAACCACATTTACTCCTTCACCGGTGAAGGATGAAATCCCCTTCAGAGGGGAAAAATACAGTTCACTAAATTGTGTGAGGCTTTGGCTTCATAACAAACTTGACCTGGAAGAATTAAGACACAGAAATGTGGCAGCGAGAGGTTTCCATGTTTTACTTTATTAAACACGACGCAAACATTGTACAGACATTAGAAAGGTCAGTGTACACAGATTGTACAAAGAACTTGTAAATACTGCTGCTGAAGGTTTCACTTTAGATTTTATGAGCTTTGCATAAATGGCCCAAACAAATTTTATTCTTATAAAATTGTTGATACAAAATTTGCATCCTGATAAAACCTAATTATTGGCAGTTAGTCACTTTATGGTGTGTTACCAGCAAATGTGGACCACTACAGCCAACACAAAATAATGTAGAAAAAAACAGAGTTGTAAAGTAACTAAGTACAAATACTTTGTTACTGTACTTAAGTAGAAAATTTGATTATCTGTAATTTACTTGAGTAATAATTTTTCAGCCTACTTTTTACTGCTAATCCTTACATTTTTACACAATTATCTGTACTTTCTACTCCTTACATGAAGTAGAAAGTATATAATATATACAGAAAGTATATAAGTATATTTATATGAGAAGTATAAATATATACCATTCTGACACCGTATGAGTTTGTACACAATCCATCACAGCTACACGCCTTTAAAAAAATGTTTTTTTGAAGAGGTCACCTCCCAGTAAATGTCATTTTGGAAAATCTAACCGCTCATTTTTACTCTATACTTAAGTACATTTTATGTCAGAAATTTACTTTTGATGCTTAAGTACAAAATAAATTAGATACTTTAAGACTTTTACTCAAGTAATATTTTTGGAGGAGACTTTAACTTTTACCAAAGTAATTTTATGATAAGATACTTGTACTTTTACTCAAGTATAATTTTAAGGTATTTTATACAACACTGGATGAAAATATACATATCCACACAGTTGACATTGCTCCTCCATAATGAGCTTAAAAGAACAAAGTGGGTTTAATCAGTACTGTGGTATTGGAGCATCTTTACAAGTACATGCACACTGTATCTGTGCACTCCCTAAGGGCAGAGTAAAGAAAAGTCAGAAAATTAATTGTGCTCCTAAACTTCCCTCTTGTATTCATCTGTTTGTTTGTCCAAGGCTAGAATTAGATTTGTGGCTCATATCACTGAAGGTCCCCACTAGTTTAGATGTTCCAATGTGTGTGTATTCTCTATTAATTGCTGTCCTTCTGGCAGGATGTGAGTCAAATACAGCAGCATTGTCGGCCCTAATATTATCACCTTCCAAATAGCTTAATGGGTACACAACCACACACACACACACTTACTAACACAGGATGGCTTTGTCCCATTGATGAGGTCCGACGTTTTCATCTTGACCTGGCAACTATTCCTGTTGCCATGGGGAGATGGGAGACAGTCCCCACATCTGTTACCGTGGTAACGGGGAGGTAGCACATATAAGGTTTGTTTACTCTGCGCTTTTATCCAGTCTTGTGCTACATAATGTGAACGTCTCTCCACGACAGGAGGTGTTTACACAAGCAGAATATTTAACACACACAGTCAAATAGAGTACATCACAATGATATACAGTATCCCACATACCTTTTGTAAGCTGGTGCAAACAAAGGCACATATTTACAGAATGTTAAACTATTCAGAAGGGAGTATCATGCAGTAAGCCTGAAGTGGTCACATAGAGGGATAATTTTGACTTAAAGTGATATATATATATTTTTAAAGTGATATTAATGACATAAAGGGTCTATTAGGTGAAGAGTTGTTTTAGTTTTCAAGTAAACAACCTTATTCTCCTATAAAGTTGGATTTTAGATGCTACAACAATAAGTATGTTTTGAAGGATAATTATGTGTTCTTTATTCTTTAACCATATTCATGATACCACAAGAAAATTGTGGTAATCATTCATATTTTTAAAGATTACTTATTTAGCTAATTCACTTATTTAAGTTAGTTAACAAGCTGAGTACGTGCATGGTCAGACACCAACTGGGAACTAATCTGAATTCGGTAGACAGTTTGATGTTTTTTTTACCCACATTTTAACTATTTGTCGCTTAGATATTTGGCCCTATATGCCTACAAGCCTCAGAAAGCTGACGAGCTGGAGCTAAGGAAAGGGGAGATGTACCGGGTGACAGAAAAGTGTCAGGACGGATGGTTTAAAGGCACCTCACTGAGAACCGCTGCCTCCGGAGTCTTCCCGGGAAACTACGTCACCCCCGTGTCCAGGTCAGTGGAGGTCGGCGGGTATACGGCTGTGACATCATTTCTTTGCCACCGTTAGATAAAACGAAGCAGCAATCTTATTTCATCCATGAAGGGCTGAAGTGGTCTGATAGTGTAGTCAAGTGTAATTTTTTTTTCTGCTCTATTTTATCACTCAATAAATCTGAGTCAGGCCCAGACAACAGTTTAATGCAAAAATGTGGCACCCTAAATTCTTTATCTCTCACAAAGGCTCTACAGTGGTTGTATTTTCTTTTTTCTTTTCTTCTTCTTTTTTTCAGTCATTTTAGGCTGAAAATCAGCTCAAAAACAGATTGGAATTAGATGCCAACAAGCCTTTCTTGAAAGAATACATATTGCCTGCTGCCCTTAATCTTAACTTTAGACTAACATTCTATGTTGAGAGTGACTTGGTCGAATTGTGCACAATTTTACATGATAGCATGAGTGCTTGGAGAGAGTTTTGTGAATTATTCTCAGCTACTATCACTTTAAATTTCAGCTCAATATCTGTAAAATGGACTGGGTTCATCTTTAGGTTATCTTTAGGTTGACTAGCTGTTGCATCAATGTTAAATTGGATTGATTCCAAAACCTAAAAAGTTGTACATCCAATTATTAACTTTTACAAGTTTCATTAAAATGCATTGTGTAGTTTATAATCTATTTGGCTACAGAAAATAAGGTTGACTTCAGCAGATAATGCCAGTTATTTTTTTTTATATTGCAATGAAAATAGTTGCCAATATGCTCATCTAATCTGTATTCTTCCTCAGACATTTCTCCTACATTCCATTAATGGAGTCAAGAAAACTGAGTGAGAACGCTGGAAACTGAACAACTTGACTACATTGCTGGAATGTGAGGAAAAAAATGACACATGAGGCCATAAAAGATAAGGAGAGCATGGTGAACTAATGTTAAAAAACAGTTTTAAATGCAGACACTTGCTGAGATGTGGGGAAAAAAAGATGTAAGGAATGGAGAGAATTGTGGCAGCTGATGTGTTTTGCACAGAAATACAATAAAGCAACAGAGTGTGGGTAAAGGATAAAGAAGAAAAAGCTAAAGAAATGGTACAAATAGATAAAATTGCTGCAAAAAACCCCAGCAGGTTTCCTTCTTTAGTGGATATGAATGGCTGCTTCACATCCTGCGCTTATGCAATCTCAGGGAGGGAAAGAGAGAAAAGCAGGATGAGTGTATAATCAAATGAGAGGCAATTTGTTATTTTTACGCAAGCATACTCTCTTCTTCTTCCCCCACTCCCCCCTTTCCTTACTACTCCCCCCTCCTTTGTCTGCAGTGCAGCTTAGAAATTTCTCTGTTTGATAATGAGAATCTTCCAAACCAGCACAAACACTTGCATCAACACTCAAAAAGACTGAGACTAACATTTATAAAATGCAGTTTTCAAGCAAGAACTGGAGAAAAATCTTTAGGTCTCAAATTCTAACCAAAAATATCTGTAGCACCACATGTGGTGAGCATCCACAAAAATGCCTAAATGTTGTGTACATAAAACCACACAAAACCTTAAAAATCAAACGTTTGCCGTGTCTTCCGACAGAAGCACACACATAGCCGCTCGCAGAGAGCCATAACTCTGGATGTGTCTGACGGGAAGTCGATGGGCAGCCATAAGAGTGTGAATACGGCTGCGTTGATAATGTTCAGTTCACTGTTCTGCCATTCAGCACTCTGCAGACAGAAACATGAGCAGCCTGCAGCAACACACATGATGCAGCAGGGACACCACGCCGTGCTGACCCACCAGTCAGATAATAGTTTTGACATTACTCACTCTGACAAAGCTTTATAGTACTGTTCGCAGCCTCTGCTATGCTATTACAAAGAAAAGAAAATGCATTAACATTAACAGTTTTTGCTTAACAAGGCCAAGGTTCCCTACAGCTATGCTAGCAGCTCAATGAAGTTTGCAAGCACATACAATTTGATGCACTGAGCTAAATTTCAAAAACATTTGAAGAAAAAAAACTGCACTATTTTGTCCCCCACTTTGTTTGTTACCGAGAAGAAATCGAATGACTAAAAAGTGATTATGCTCAGAACAACATATTAGTTTATAAGATCACATTTAAAACAGACTTTGCAGTGTGAATGTTTACTACTGAAAGATTTTTTACTAAATGGCTAAAAAAAACAGAAACTAGCCCAAAAATATATTTTTTTAAAAAGTAGCTGAAATGGTTTAAAATAGCAGAAAGAAGCTAAAGGGGCACATTTTTTTTTAAATTAAGCAAGAAGCTGAAATGATATCTGAATAAAAGCTTAAATATGTTAAAAGTAGCTAAAAACACAGAAAACTGGTGAAATTAGCAGAAAGGGGCTAAATGAAGTATGCAAAGCCTGAAATAGCAGAAAGATGCAGCATAAAAATGTCAAAATTAGCAGAATAGCAGAAAGGGTAAGAATGATAGCCATAAAAGCAGAAAAAAAAATAGAATAGGCAAAATAAAAGCTGGAGGAAGCTGAAATTAGTACAAAATAATTTTTTTTATGTAATAAGAGCAAAAGGTAAAATCTATAGCAGAGCTATTCAACTGGTGGCTCACGGGCCCCATCCAGCTCACGAGTAACCAGATTTCGGCCCGCCAATTGGTTCATTTATCACTTAAGCCCAAACCCCTGCATTTCTACTTTAATTACTCTTAATTACTTAATTTATTTAGTTAAACATAGACATGTGTGGTATCTACAGAAACGTCAGAATCTTGGCTCTAGAAGGTGTTCTTTGAACACCTAAGACAGTTAAAACTACAAGCAGTTGAAGATAAAAATATGAAAGTGAAAATAAAATTGCTTTAAAAATTTGGCAAGTCAGAGATGTTAAAATAATATTTGTGTTAAATAGGAGGTAAAATGAGTTTATTTTTGTTTTTGCGATTGTTTAAATATCACTACATTTATTCTGTATGTTGTATTTATGACTAAATGCAGCAAAATAAACTAATTCAAAGGTAACAGATCTTTGTAATAACTGGTTTATTTACATAATGATTAATTGCTTGATGTTTGGCCTCTGTGCTGTTGACCTGCACTGTGGAGCAATTTAATTGAATAGCCCTGACGTACAGTACAAATTTATGAATATTTTGAAGGATTTAAGGATGTTGAAAACGGCTCCATTCATTTTCAATATGAAAAAATATGGCAGAAAAAGCTAAATACATAAAAAAAAGTATAAACTGCTGAAGTACCAAAAATCATAGCCAGAATGTCCTGAAAAAGTGAAACGTTTTGTTATATAAATTGTTAAAATAGCACAAACATTGTGGAACAAGATACAGTCCGAAGATTGTACAGAAGCAAAATGAATCTCAAAAGTGTAAATTCTTAAGAAACATTCACACAATAATGTCGTCCCTCTGCTGTCTCCTTCAAAGAGCCCCTTTCGGCCTCAGTGCTTCTCGTGGCTCGTGTTTGTCCAGCCCAGTCAGTGGAGGAGGAGGAAACGGGAGTACACAAGTGGCGTGTAAAATCTCAGACCCTTCGTCTCCGGGATCCCCGGGCCCCTCTTCGTCTCGTCCCGCCACCCCGCTCGTGACGTCAGCAAACTCTGGTAACGGCATCAGCCCCGCCTCCTCGCCACAAACTGCCGCCGCCCAGCTGAAGAACTGCCTGCGCTCCAGCCAGCACACGGTTAACCAGGCACGCACCTCAATGCAGCTGGGTAAGCAGAAACTTACACACAAAAATGCTCATTAACATGTTTTGAATTCTGCATGTTTAGATTTGATTCATTAAAAAAACCTAAAAGCATCTGTTTCTAGTTTGGTCTGGCCGTGACCTGTCTCGTGTTTATCATGACCAAACCAGACTATATGTACAGGAAGCTTATTATGTTTGACATATTAGGAAAACAACTATGATGAGTTGTTCCTGTATAGATTTAAATAAAAAAAATATTAAACCTTAAAACATATTTTGTCAAAAAAAGGCAAATCAAACATCTAGTTAAATAAATAAAGCAGATTACTCAGAGATGCTCATTCTCATGCTTTGCCCTGTTACTGTCCTGACTGCTGGCTTTAAGGAGCAGGGTCCAGATCATCTGGGGCCTTGCAGCGTTTTGGCTCTTAGTACCTGATTACAGAATAATGGAATATTGAACAGTCATTAATTCAGGTACCCACTACAGCACGAGCAATTCTGCAGGACGCCTATTTAACAACCGGTTTCTCTAATGCTCTTTCTCACGTGAGCTTGTTTTGTACAGCAGTAAAGCAAACAAAAATAAGCCTAGGCATAAAAACAAAAGATTCAATTTGCAAAGTGCATATCATCATTTTCAACCAGAGAGAAAACTGCAACGAGGTGGTGAATGCTGTGAAGGCTGAATGAAACTGGATGTGTTTTATCCTCCATTTAGAACTTTTTACTATTGAACTTCACGTGAAAACGGTATTCATCCATTTTTAATAGTGGAGATGCCATTATCTCTCATTGTCCTTAAATATCTCTTTTAACTTTGCAGAAATGTTTCATATTAATATTAAAATAGATTTAGGAATAAGATAATGTAAGCCATTGTGCAGGTATATTACCTGCTTCTTCAGGCTTTGGAATAAATTGGATCATTTAGGAATAATCAGTTAAATTTAAGCACCATGGTAGCAATAGTGTTTCTGAAAACAAACATAAGGATTGTACGTGTTCATGGTTTACAGAAATGTGCAATAGCAACACTTAGTAATTCACTTAGATCAGCTACCAGTTAATGCTATACAAGTTGTGCACATGTGAACAGAACACACAGTCAGTACTGTGCTCTGATCTTTTAGTGGTACTATTTGTGCTACAAGCACACAGACACACTTGTGTCTGTACAAGGTCTAGATCATATCAGCCTTGCTTTCCACTCAGTCTATTCATCTCTTCAATACCCCTTTCTCTCTTTTGCTTTGTATTCGTTCTTTCTTCCTCTGAGGAGAAAAAAAAATAGTGAAGGTCTCATTGGGAAGGCTGGAGAGTACACACTGAGAGGACTGCCAAGAATAACACACATGCAGACATGTGCACTCCCACGCACATACACACTCGCACGCAAGTGAACACACTAGCTTGACAAGCACGCAGCCGAATGACATCATTGTGCTTTTTGTTTTATGGAGGCGTAATGACAGGGCTTCTCATTTCTCTCCCCACTTCTTGCCACTATTTTTTTTTTCCTTTTCTTCCTCTCTGTTCGCTTGTTGCTTTGTGTCTGTCACATACACACAAAGACACACATCTGGTCTCGATTACAAAATAAAGTATGTGAATAGTTGGAGTATTTAGTGGTTTTATCTCCTGACCGGTTCACCTCCTTTAGGATTTTGTCTGCGGTGCAGGAGAGCAGGTGGATAGAGATTTCATGCAGATTTTTTTTTTCACGTCTGTAAATTTATACGGGTGTTTAAATTTGGCCTTTTTAAATACTTTTTTTTTTTAAAGTCAAGGTCTTTAATGCTGCAGCTGCTTCAGAATAAATTTAATTTAGAGTGATTTTTTTTTAGTTTTGTGTTGCTTTTCATTGAAAGCTCTATTCAACACTTGTATCTGTTTGTGTTTCAGTCCACAGTCCCCCCGCTGGGAGTCCAGAGCGCCCCACCGTGGCCATCTCCCCCCTGCGTCCTCAGAGCTCCACTCCATCACGCTGCCCCGGCCAGTCAGGTCGCCCCCTCTCCATGGTGTCTCCGGGACCCAGCTTAGGCCCCTCCCCTCTCTCCTCCCCGGCTTCGCGTCCCATCCTCCCCCTCTCCTCTCCGCTCTCCTGTCTCACACCTCCCAACGTGTCAGCCATATTCCTCAACGGCGAGCCGGGCAGCCCGCTGCAGCCGCCGTCGCCTGGCCCCTCCCACGTTATCACCCAGGGCGTCCTCGCACCCAAAGCAGAGAAGGTGAGAAATTATTGATTAAAAGCTAGACTTTTCTTTTTTAATAAATCAGTTATTCAATTAAGCACCTGTTTCAAGTATAAACATGTTTGCCAGAACTAAGGAAGAATAATCCAATTTGTCTTTTTTTTTCAGCTGGGAAAATAGTTTTAATTAGTGTTTTAATCTGCACTTTAAATCAGCCTGAAATCCTTCTTTTCAGAATATTTACACCAATGAGCACAGATAATAGTTTCAAAGAAAAAAAACAGAAAGTACAGTGTGCTGCTTTCAATGTTCTTGGCTCCAAACTTTTTTTTTATTTTATAAATTATCTTCCTTTATGATTTATTAACATCATGCCAGGTTCAAAAAAAGAGTCTCATCCTGTGGGTCCGTAAGCTAAAATGTATATATTTAAATGTGTGCATGCATCGTGCCTGTCGACTTCTTAGCAAGTGTCATTCACCCTGGGCTCTGGTGCAGCTGCTCAATGAGCCATCCTGCACCAACAGTGAAAGATGGCACAGAAAGCTTGCGTTTGTCTCAGCTCCATTTGTTTCACTGTTGGCCTCGGTGTCTGGAACAACTAATCTAACTACATGGCTGGCTGACAAACGGCTCACTGGCTAGCATGCAGAAGCTTTGTTCACAGTGTCGATGGCTGCAGCTCTGGATCCTGCACATTGGCGTGTTACATGATTGTGCAGCAAGATATTAGTTGTTTCAAAAATGTGGCTTTTCATTTTCACATTGGGATAAAAAAATTAACTGCCTGATGAAACAAAAGTTTTGTTTATTTGTGACACAACTTTGGGTGGGTTTTTTTTCAGGGTCCTGTTTGAATTGCAGCTTAAAAGCAACATGTTTTATTGTATATATTGTGACAAAATTTGTCGTTTTAAAGGATTATTTTTCTCTCTTTTTAAAACTATAGACTCCAAAAATTAACTCCAAAATGCAGTTCTTAAATGTGACTATTTATTATTGCTTGCCACCTAATTTTATTTGTTTATTGGCAAAATATCTCATGTACCCCTAGATGTAATTTATTGGCACTTTCAGAAGAGAGTAATTGGATGTACTTCTTCAACTCTTTAATTCTGTAACTTTTGAAAAAACCACAACATCTGAGCATGACATCTAATGTCACAAGTTCCTTCCCAGGTTTGACCAAAACGGCAACACATTTCAGACTCTTTTCCCAACATAGGTTTGTGTAAAACTTGAGAAATGCCTTCTTTTCATTTACTAAGTGTTTAGTCTAACCCTTCTTTTTAGTAAATGCCTTTGAGTCCAACATCAGGTCTGAAGTTGGGAAGGGAATGCGACTTCACACACTCACACATAGCTACAGAGGAAATGACAAAGCAGCTATGTCGACTCACGCTGGGATAATCTGTGTTTGACACACTGTCTGGAGCACAGCTGGCGTTACAGATCATCTTGGTGTGGACACTGAGTTATGCGGCGCACCAGTTTCCAAAAGGTCTGCACTCACACTTGAAGCTGCCAAGAAAAAGCTGTCAGGAGCGCTTACACGATGTCAGCAAGTCCAGAAAAGTAAAAAAAAAAAAAAATTCCAAGTAATGATCAAGTAAAGAACTTGAATTGGGATATTAAGGCCTTTGATTCTAGTTGAACTAATTGGTGTGCTGTTTTGTGTTTTTGAGCAATAGTTTCATCTTGAACACTTTTAATGTGTTTTAACTATACAAACATAAAGTTGTTCACCCTTTGTTGAACTTTATGCCAGCACTTTATTGTATTTTTTTTTCTCTCTTTAGTGCACTAAAGGTATCACAATTGAGCATTCTCCTCTTTGAGTTAAAATCTTGTCCTGTTCAGGGAGAAACATTGGCACAGAGTTAATGATGTGTATTGTTTTTCTTGCATTTTGCTTAAAAACAGCACACAAACACAGATGATGCAAAATGAATCTACACTCAGGCAGAGTCAAGAAGTGAGATGTGGGTGACTGCTGCCCTCTGGTGGTTAATTAAAGAACAACACCAGTGGACTTTCTTCCTGTGAACAGACACAGACAATCACACAGACTCACAGGAGGCAGATTAAGCCTTTAAGCCTGTAGATGAAAGAAGGAAGGCAGTGATTATTCGCTTTTTGTGCCATTTTCAAAACCCACTCCCTTATTCTTTCTTTTTTTTTCTGCCCACACCACTCTTCTGTTCTGTTTTTCCCCTCAGTCTTCCCACCTTTTCTTTTTTAATGTTCATCTTTTTGCTTTCTCAGAAACATCAAGTGTCATTTTTTTAGAACTTCCTTCATTTTTCCTGTTTGCTCAACAGGAAGAAAATCGTTTATTTTGTCAATAGTGAGTAATTATATATTTGACCAAAAAACGAAGAAAAAAAAGTGTAGGTGTGCAGTGAATTTTTGATTGTGGGTATTCTGCAGTTTTTGAGCTGAAGAGAAATCACAATGAAAGCTGTGTGTTTCGTCATACACTCGGGTCTGCTCCGTATTGATCCACATCGTCATGACTGAAAAAATAAAATCCCATCAAGCTGCCAGAGTTTGACTGAACGGGTGGGCTTCTATGGACCCTTTTCAAAAATACCAAACATAAAAAAGGCCTGAATTGAAAAGCATCAATCTGCTTTAACAGTTGCTTTAAAGAAACACTTTATCTTTAGTCAATACACCCACATCAGTTGCACATGTAGCTTTAGAGAAATAGTTCTCTGTCCACATCACTCAGTTAGAGCTCTGTTTAAGATGATCTGTGACGTGAGTCACTCTGAACTCTGACTTTGTGATAATTCCTCAGATGATTAGTTTCATTATTTCTTTTTTTTTTTATCGAGAGACAGTTTCATAAAGAAAAATTTTTAAATCTACAAATTTTATTAGTTTAACCTCTTAAACCCCAAGGGGTTTTCTTGATGTTTTTGCTCAAAATACCATGGCCGAAATGTAATTGAGTGTATCTCAGCATTTACAAACTCTACTTAAATAATCTTGGTATCAAAATAAAGCTAACACTTTGGAGATCATCAGAAGTGTAATTATAAAACAGCTGCTGCTGTTCTAGATATAGTGAGGATGAAACATATATATATATATATATTTCACTCTCACCTGAATATTTCTTTCATTAGACAGTATATAACCTGTTTAAAACCATAATAAATCAGGCTAAAAACTCTTGGAAACCATATATCCACTTGTGGACATTACCTGTGCAAAGATTCATGCTGCTAAAATTAACTGGTGTAAAGTTACAGAGGTTTTAGTGAAGAAATAATTTAGAGTTTTGTCATTCTGCACAGGACAGACCATGTAGGTACCATTAATAAATGTTAAGAAATCATAAGTTTTTACTTCCAAAAGTTATTTATTTTTTCTTACCTGCTTTAAAAGGCATGTTATTGTTTGTTTCATTGAAAAATGATCCAAACATTTATTTGTTACCATATATTTTATATAACATAATGAGAAATTATGCTTGACTGCAGTTAGATCATGTTCACTCAAAATCAAATGAAAAAAAAAAACTTTCAACACACCTTACAACATATTTAAGTATCTACTTTGACTTACTTTAAAAAAATAATGTCAAAATTTTTGCCTTTACAGATTTCCTTGAATGTATTTACAGATTTGCAATGGTGCCATTTTGTACAGTTTGTTAACTTTCTGATTCAACTGCTTGACGTTTGAACTGTGTTTGGTGAATGTAAAAATAGTTTCCGTGAGCTTTTAGCCAAGATTCTTGATTCAAGATTCAAACATGTCCAGGTTCAACTGACAGATATTACGTTAAAAGAAATAGAAAATGGAAAAAGCTGTTTTGCTCAAGAGGTTAAATAATTTATAAAAGCTTTTTTTTTTTCCTTTCTTTTTTTTATCCCTCCAGCCTCAGAAGGAGAGGAAAGCTGCAGGTTTGTTGAAGCTGTTGTCGGGGGCCGCAGCCAAAAGGAAACCTCGCTCTCCGCCCTCCTCTCCACCCACCCACGGCCCCTCGCTGGCTGGCCCAGGCACCGGACCCACGGACCCAACCCACCATCCTCACCACCATCACCACCACGCCCGCTCGGGCTCCTGTCCAATGGCGTCGCAGGGCCGAGCCGGCTCCTGTCCAATCGAGAGCGACATGCCGGGGGCGATAGGGCTGGAGCCCCTGCACAGGAAGTCCGGATCCCTGGACACAAACTTCCCCATGTCCCCCCCGGCTACACGAGCCGGCAGCACTCTTCTGGTCCTCCAGCCTGAACCTAAACCCTTGTCAAGAGAGAGGTGGGTCCAGAGCTCAAAGACACAGTGCCAGCATGACGATGAATAATTAAAGAGAGACGAAAACACTTTAAAAGCTCGCACATGAGCTCACATGTCCAAATAACAGGAAATATTTTCTGACAAGTTTGTGGAATTTGGGGTTGGAGGAATTCAACCACAGGATCTAACATGGTCCTGTGGGACTCAGTCATAACAAAAGCTCTAGCAGAAAGTGAATGAAACCAGAGTCTGAACCACCCAGAGGATCTTTTATGAGCAATAAATCACCAATGCTGAGCGTGAACATGGATTTCTGGATAAAGAACTGGGCATTTAAGGCTTATGAAGTCCACACTGATTACACATTAGTGTGACCTAAACAGTCCTTAAGCTACATTCATCTTGAATGGGTGCATCGCCTGTTCTTAGTCCTTTAAGCTCTAAAACACGCACAAACTTTATCAAAGTCAGATGCACCCTTCAGTTGTGTCTCAGGACATTAAGGAAGCATTTAATGGTAGCACGTATCGTTACGGGGGCCGGGAGTGGATGAGATTCGCCCGGAGTTCCTTAAGGCTCTGGATGTTGTGGGGTTGCATTGGTTGACATGACTCTACAATATC
>JARVGW010000136.1:9984962-9998479 GCA_031762495.1 Anablepsoides rubrolineatus
CCTGTGTTGTTTAGTTCTGTGTGTGTGTGTGTGTATATATATGTACATTTATATGTATATATATATATATATATATATATATATATATATATATATATATATATAGCAACACAACAGAAGTTATCTTGGGGCATTATATTATAACTATAATCAAATTAAATTACATATCCAATGCTGTATTTGCCTGTGTGTGTGTTCATTTGATGGTCTGTTTGCAAAGCTCTCATGAACCACTGGACCGAATTTAATGAAACTCTCAAGAAGAATTCATTAAATTCACATCTGCAAATGATAAAACAATCTAATTCAAGGGTTGCCACAAATAATCAAGGTTAGCAAACACATAAAGGGTGATAGCTCTGTCAGTGTTACTCAATTATGGTTTGGTTCCATATTTAGTCCTGATCGATCACATGAGATTTTAGTTTAAAACTTTGTGTTTCAAGGAGGTGGGCAATATGCAGTATTTATGTAATAATGCTATTTTTATTATTTTTCCAAAACAAGTAAAATAGAAAAGCATACGTACGAGCAGTCTTGTTTTAGATTATTACTAAAGGGAGGAGTGATTTTAAGCTTTATTATAATAAAGAAAGAAGAAAAGTTGGGATGTGTTTTAGGGGCTAAACTTGACTTGATGGAATAAAGCAAAGGAGGTAAATATATACTTAAATAGTAAGTGGATGACTGGAGTTAGTGGTGTCAAGAGAAATAATCCCATCAGACGTATGATCAGAAAACCACTGCTCTAACAGAATTTAATTGCCTTTTTCACCTTCATGGAGTGAATCTGCTTGTTAGTGTTGGCAGTAACCAAACAACATGGCTGACCAGGATCATTGTAGTCAATAAGGAGCATAAGACTGCAGGCCTGAGTTTAGATAGCTTGGGGAAGACCACCAGTTTCTCTGCATTAATGTAAAATCAGAGAGGGGCAGCCATGGGCATCTAGTGGAGCTTAGTATGCAAATGTATACAAAGAAATAGTAAGAAAATATATGTAAAGGAAAAAAAATCATTTCATAAAATTCTCCATGTTTTGCTCACACTGCTTCTCAAATCCAAGATGTTCTACAGCAATCACCTGTCACTACAGACAATTAGAGTATGAAATATGCCAGGAGCAGCAGCAGTAAAAATGTTAACTACGCCAAAGAGATTGTGGTTGTCTTGATCAAAATAGCTTTTGTGTCAAATTTACACCTTGATTACCTTTTCTGCATGCCCATTATTCTGTCACTTTTCATTAGCTGTGTCTACCGGAGGAGGCCCGAGGGGCTGGAGCTCGTCCCAGCTGACATTGGGTAAGAGGTAAGACACACAGGACTAACACGAAGAGACAGAAAGGCTGGCACACTCACACCTACAGAAAATTTATAATAACCTACCACCCGTGCCTTTTGACAGAATCAACATAGAGAGAAAGGAGACAACCAGGAAGTTTGAACTGTGCACTTTCTCTCATTTTAGCAAAAATACTAAAGTATTTTTTTAACTGTTGCAAATAAACAAATTACAGACCTTACATTTCTTGAAAGTATGCATTCTAATGGCTAAGGCTGAATTGAGTTGATTCCAAAACCTAATCAGTATGTAATAATTTTAAATAAATCCTGTTTAAGCAATATTTTTTGCATTCAACTTGCTGTAAATGCTGGCTGTGAAGTATAGGTTTATTCTAAGAAATAACAAGTATCAAAGCAAAGCTCTTTCTGTGTCATTGCCAACAATGTGAACATTTTATCATTCAGTGTAAAACCTTTTGTTTGCAGCTGAGGTCCATTTATATTGCATTATCAGCCTTTTCTTTCAAACCTCAGACTGTGATTGTATTTCTACTGTGATCCTGGACAAAATCATCAAGCTGCACTGGTCATCATCGGAAAGATGCTTCATCTGGCGGGTAAATTAGATTCCACACAAGTGTTTATTACCAGGATTTCTTTTCTGTTTCATTGATACCAAACTATCATTAATTTTTGCTTCAAAAGGGGGTGGTTTCACACCATATTACTTCCTGTCTCCTGCACATGAAATGATTATTATCAGCTGTCAAAAACAAAAATAGTCTGAGGCTTTTGTTTCTTTCAGAAGGCGGCTCAACCTCTGTTCACTTTTGTGTTGCTCTTCTTCAGACTCCATCATTCTCCTCGCCTCCTGTAATGTATTCTTGTCTTTCCTTTTTCCCCACAGTAACTGAGAATTAATCAGACTTTCAGAGTGACACAAATTAGAACTGATGTCAAATCCATGTGGACACACAGCGAGTCTCCCTAATTAATGGAAATGAGTGACGGTGAAAGAACCAGGGTAGCTGCATTATTACATGGTGCTTAACTTGCTCCACTTGGTTCTAGAAGTTGATACTTAAATGAGATGCATTGTGCACAATTTCTTACGAATTTAAAACAAATTCCTGAGGTATTACTGGAAAAGTCTCTGACGTATAAATAAATAAAACTTTTATTAATTTATATGTCAAAATTCATACGCAGTCAAAATGAGTACTCCTCAGGGTAGGGCTCTCCTGTAGAGATAAGATTGAGTAGTTCACTTATCTGGGAGATACTCGGAGTAGCGTCGCTGCTCTTCCACATTGGAAAGAGACAGTTTAGGTCAGGGGTCTAAAACTCAGGTCCTCGAGAGATGCAATCCTGCATTTTTCAGAGTTTTTTTCCTCTTGCAGAACACTTTAGTTGCATGAATGGGTGATTAACAGGCTTCTTGCACAATGTGAAGCGTTATTTCAGTTAATGAATCAGGTGTGTTGGAGTAAGAAAATGTGTAAAACATGCAGGATTGTGGCCCTTGAGTTTGAGACCCCTGGTTTGGGTGGTTCAGACATAAGGCGCTTTCCTAGTGAGGTTTTCCCAGACATGACTAACTGGGAAAGGGTGTTCCCACACCTGATAGATTAGGGACCAAAATTGCAATGTGTTTACATTTTCAGCTGGTGCTGTCAGGTTTGCATTAGCAGAAAACCCAGGGAGCTGGCAAGAAACTCAAGAGATTCAAAAAACAGAAGATTTATTTAACAAAGCAAAAAAGCTAACAGGATCGCAAATGTATAACAAACTGGAACACGGAGGACAAACCACGAAGAGACAAACCAAACTGGCTGTGGAAAGCACAATGAACCAACAGGGAAGTGAGCACGGGACAATATAAAGGTGAGCAAACAAGTGTACAATTGGAACCACCTGGAGAAAACCAGTCAAGGTAACGACACAAAAACCTCTGGAGAGAACAATGAACTCAACTTCCTTCTTCACAAAATGTAAACAAACATGGAGTGGCTTCAGATTTTAGTGGTTGTATGATTTCTCCTTTGGTTTTGGCAAATGTTCCAAACTAGAAACTAGATAATCCCTCAGATCTTGCTGCTCTCACAACAACCTGATCACAGTATAAGATAAGGCTGTATAAAACTCATTTAACCAGTCACAAAATATCCTTCAAACAGAGCTGAGAGTTTACACATTCACACCTTCCCAAACAAAACGGGACTTTTTAGACAAACAAACTAGAGTTTGATTAAAGCAAACTAGACAGGACTGCAGTAGACCTGGAAATGTCTTGAAGTTCTCTCAGAAGAGAGAGAAGAGGTGGATGGGGAACGAGATGTCCTCCCTCCTCAAGCTGCTGCTCCGGTGATCTGTGTGAACAAGCAGCAGGTGATGGGTGGGTGGGTGGATGGATCTAAACATTGCAGTAACCCAATGTCCTCCTCAAGCATAAATTTAAGGCTCTGTTCTTAACAGCCAGTTTTTACACTCTCTTCTGAGAGGCGGGACTCTTTTGAGATTAATGATACAGCTTTGTGCTATGCTGCAAAACATTAATTAGACTTAATAACCCTTGAAGGACATTCTTACACAATGAAACCATGTTCAGCACTTGTATACTTTGCCCAAGAGTCCAACAGTAATACTCCACAGGCACTTTTATTATCCTCAGGTGGTTATATTTCTCTTCAGCTTTTCAGCAGCAGCCACCGACTGGGTTTTAAACACAGCTATAATGAGAGTAACATGTTGAATAGGCCCGGGGTATTGCCTTGCATCTTGGGATGCTGATAAGGAGAAACGACAACCAGTCGGCGAATGTTAAAGTAAGAAATACCCAAGTAATTCCTTCTTGTCATATTGATTTGATAAAATCAGAGTTTTCACTGTCAATCCTCTCCTCTGGGTTTTGTTTAGGTTGACAAATGTTTCAAAGCTCATGTTTGTGAGGGTGGGTTCTGTTTTTCTTTTTATTTTGACAGTCAATGCTGCATTCAGTAGGTGACAGGAACTTGGATTTTTTTAAAGGAGCATTAAAAAGAAAGAAATATGACATTTTTTACACATTATTGGATTTTATTCTTCACTTTGCTCCTGTTGCTCTGGCTTTTTGGTGGAGTTTTTGTGATTTTTGTGACTGACACAAGAGTCCCATTTCCTCGTTTTTATTAACTCACTGTCTGCATTTTAAATGAAAGCAAAATATTAGAAATACACAAGTCTTTTTTTTAGTTCTCATATTTCTAAAAGAAAAATAATTTATGATATCGGAGGAAGGACAGTAGAAAAAGAATCACACAAGGAAGCATTGTATTTAAAAAAAAATCAATGATGAAATGTTTTGTGAAAAGAAACAACCATCTCTGTGTGTAATCCCTGCATTTTTCTTTTTTTAATATATTTTGCTCCAAACAATCATATTCAAAAAAAAATATCACTTTAAATCCCCCCCCCCCCCCTCTCTCTCTCTCTCTCTCACACACACACACACTTTTCTTAAATGATTTAGACCCAGGTCAGGGTTTTCCGCCTCAACAGAGGAAAGTGCATACATTCCTCCCCATCTCTACTTTTCAGTTCTATTTACTGCTCCTTCTCATGAGGCTATTATTGTCCCAGCTTCAGGTTCAACCTGAGTGAGTTTTACGGATGCTTCCAGGAAGTTAGTGAGCTATGAAGAGGAAAGTGAGCGTTTGGGTTTGTTTTACTCCTCGTGTCGTGGAGTTTGACCATGAAGGAGTCTGACCAGAAAAATGCCCTTCTGAAACTAGAGCAGAAATTTAGATGTTAAGTTTCACATTTGATCACAATGACAAACAGACAATGCAGACTTGTATTCTCTGTTTGGGTCTGAATCTGACTTACTCCTTCAGGTAAAAACAAAAAAGTAAATAATATAAAACAACAAATCTCCAGAGTATATCTCCTAATTGTGGCACAGTAATTAAAATGTATATCTTGTGGTCTCATGTGTTTTGTTATGAAAATGTACTTTCTTTTTTTTTGCACCAGTATTTTCCAAAACTGTTGTGTTCACCTGTGTGCTCATATTTCCTTTGTGAGTCTTATGTGTACCATAATATTTGTTGACGCTGGAAATCTGCTCCACAAGTCACGCAGCCGCCCACCCTCCAGCTCCAGGATGCCACTTTCAGATAACAACTTCAGGGCTTTACAGGGAACACGCTCAGTTTAGGCCTAAAACAGTGTGTGCGTGTGCACGTTTGTGTGTATGTGCCTCTTTTTGTATTGCAGTTTTTTTTTCTTTTCTTTCTGACGTTTGTGTAGGAAACAGAAAATTAAGACCTCCTGTACTTCTTATTGTAAACTTCCCGTCTCTGTTTTCAGCAGCTCTTTTGTGAAATGACAACGTGATCTGAAGAATTTCTGATGTAAACAAAAGAGAGAAAATCCTCTTCAGGACTGTGTTTCTGAGCTTTTTAATTGAATGTCCCAATAATTACCAACCTCACCTACAGAAAAGAGATAATTTAGAGAAAAATCAGCACAGCCTTGTTAATAAAAAGCATTTTTGTAAGTAGAATACTTACAAAATATCTACAAAAATCACTTCATTTTTAGTTTTGAGCAATTGTTGCACTAGTTTGACTTTGAGATATAGTTTATTCAGCATGAATCCATTTAAACTAGTGAACATAGATTTGTTTTATAACAATGATCAAACATGGCAAAGATATAAAATGCCCTTTTCTGTGTCATTGTTATTCATGTCCTTGATATCAGCTGCATATTTCTTCTTCCATATCACATCATCAATGTTTAAAACATCCTCCTTAGGGTTTTAACTACCTGTGTTGCTATAGTAACCTGACATTACTCAGTTTTGCGGTTAAAAAAAGATAATAAAAAAACAGCCTAAAAGTGACAGCTTAGCTTATGTGACATGACCTATTTAGTTATTTTGATCTTGAGCAAGAAATAAGGCTTACAAAAGTAGCTACGAGGCTGTGAAAATCCTCCAAAGAACATGTTTCCTACTTCTCCAGAAGAAAATAATTCTAGATAAGCAGCTGGAATAAACATACTAATGACAGGATTCTGTTTCACCAGGATGAGTGAAGGTTGTTGCTTCGGAGAGGAATCCTCCAACCTTTAAATTCTCTCCGTCTTCAGTTTGTTTTGTTGCGGCAGCTGCGTGTTCGGAAAAGACAGAAACAAGAGAGGATCTGATGAAAGCGCTGCCTCAACAGAGGCTGAGAGGAGAAGTGGAGACGAGGAAAGAGATCTGGGCCTTTTCATCAGGACCACGGTGAGAGGGGGTTCACCCACACAGAATTACAAACACACACACACACACACACAGATAGTGGCACACATCCGTCACGACCCACAACTCAATAAAAGTGTCTCTAGCCTTTAAGCTGTACTTTGTCACCTCCAAACACTTCCATAATTCATGGGCTGCTGACAGCACTATTGAACCGAGGACAAAGATGTCTGCCCTGTAGACTAAAAACACGCGCACACACACACCTACACACACTCAAAGAGGCTACAGAACAATGTGGCCAAAGGTGTTCATGGACTACAAACCCAGAAACAGAATCTATGTCAGTGGAGACATTAGGAGAGGCATTGAAGCGCTGTTATTATCCATATTGTGTTACACCACCAGTCAGCCATAACATTATGACCGTTTCGCTGCCAAAACAGACCCATCAAAGCACTAAACTGCTGAAATGATGTTGAAGGATTAAAAGAAAAAGTTAAGTAGTTTCTCTGGATGAGTTTTTCTTGTTTGAGGGTTTGACACAATGCTATCAGTAGCAGCTCCTGTTTGTAGAAAAGTGCAATTTGAAATTTAGAGTGGACACAGGTCAGTATGAGCACAATTTCAGATCCCTACATGCAACAAACTATGCTTCAGTGGGAAAATACTGAGGAGCTGAGGCTGTAAAGTACTGATGAATGGTAGTTAGTGAGGGAGGAGACCCAGGGGAAGACCCTAGAGAGATCATGTCCCTCAGGTGGCCTGGTAATTCCTTGGAATCCTCCCAGAAGAGCCCAAAAAGGGTGGCAGGAGGAAAAGATGCCTGGCCCTCACAGCTCAGGCTGCTACTTTTGCAACTCGACTCCAGAACAAGTACAGGTACCTGATTTTTTTTCCCACCACATTGTTGGACCCACCTGGTTGCCTGCTTCATTGTTTCAGGCCTCTGTGTTTGTTTCTCCCACTTCTCATGTGCCCCATTGAACTGCCAGCCTTTTTTTTTAATTTTACTATAAATGTGTGATAATGTTTTTTTGTTTCAGCTCTTCCTGCTCATCTGCACTTTGGATCAACACCAAAAAAACGACACGTGGATCATGCTAGGGTAAGGTGAAGGAAGAGGTTTGTTAAAGAGCGATAAAACACACATGGGAAAAATTTACATGAAATAGGTGGAATGTGATGGTCTGAAGGAATGGACACATAAAAGCAATGTTTAAATGTGTGTGTTTGTGTGAGACACACCTCTTCAGCTGACAATGACTAATCCTTTCTTTTTGCCCTCTGTGCTCTCTGTCACTTACTGTTGCTTTTTTTTTTTTTTTTTTGCTTTGTTTAATTTTTTTTATTCCTGTCCTGCCCCACAGCATGACTAAATACAATCTGTCTCACACATATGCACATGCACGCACATGCACACATGCATCAGGATGCTGGGACTGTGTCGCAGACATATTTCAGCCACAAGGTTGTCACTTCTGCTCCTGGCAAGATGTCACCATCCCTCTACCCTCCTACCCTCACCAAAAAAAGGGGGATTAGGACAGAGAGAATATATTCATGTGATGGTGTTGGTGTCACTTCCTCTCCTTGTCAAAGTGCATAGAAAACAGTTTGTTTTATTTTAAAAGTTTTCACTGCTGATCTTCATCTTGCCATGATGAATAATGACAATGGAGGGCACGACAGATGGCAGTGCTGCCGATCTGACAAAGTAGCAGTTAAATGAGGTAAAACAGACGTGTGATTAAAAAAAATCTCTAGGTTTTAATCATTTTTAAAAGACCTTCAGAAATGCTGAAAAGATTTTAAAAGAAATATATCATGCAAAATTAAATTAAACACATTTTGCTGTGTACTTATAATCTCTAGGAGTTCAGAAAATTTGAATTTAGTCTCTGCCTGGGCTGCAAATAAATATCTTTATATACTTTTCAAGTCATATAGTTCAACCTGTTCATATTTTCTATGACATTTTCAGAATGATTCTCACAATTTGCAACATAATTGCCAAAAAATGTCTGAACTTAGCAACTATAGTTTTGTTGCCTTCATTCTCCTCTGGCGCTGGGTCAGACTCTGGCTCCACCATGTAAGGCTGGAAGGATATGCCTGACATTGTTGACATCTTTTAAATGATTTGTAAATCAAACATGTCTGTGCCACTTTGGATGTAAACTGATCTCTTAAAGTACAATGAAGCACTCTAGAAGCTGGAGGAGGCAGGGCCTAAAGCGCCTCATTAAAGAGACAGCTTCAAAACGAGTTGATCTGAGACACACCTCTGACAAGAAGTGAAAGAGGGAGGCATTTGAACCAAAGCATTGCAGTTCCACTTTATAAAGAGCCCCAACTGATTCATTTAAATGTGAAAAAGAAGGATTTAAAAGCATGATATGTCTTGTTCAAAAGCTTAAAGGATTTAGCTGATTCAAGGAATGATTTAAGACTTTCACACAGTACTGCTTAAATTTAGTTATCAAATTTCCAAACCATGATATCTGGCAAAGAATTAAAGTAGACACTCTTAAACTCTTGGATCAAGGCAGGCCAGAGAAGCTAAACAATTCATCCATCAAGTTCTGGGTCTGCCCCCAGGTGGGGGCACAGTGGGGCATGCCCAGAAAACCTCTGAAGGAAGCAAAGGGAGGTGTCCAGAAGGCATCCAAATCAAATGTCCAAACCACCTCAACTGACTCAACAATGCAGAGGAACAGTGGCTTGTCACCCTATTTCCAAGACTGAACCCATGCAGCCTCTTTTGCAAATTTGGAATTGAGCCTGTTTTCTACCGTTATTCCTATACATAAATACAACTGACTCCCTTCTGATTTACTCAGTTTCTACAAACTGTGTTGAGCCATTATTGCTGCAGAAGCGTGGGTCGAATACGCAGCTGTAATGGTTGCAGCTAAATGGTGTTCATCGCCAGAGGTGATTACTCACTTGAGCGCGTGGCCTTTTTAAAAGAGCACAGTTTGTTTCAGTTGACCACGGCCGAGCAGATAAACATATTTCCTACGATTGTTTTCATTAAAGTGTAAATGCCAGGGTCACCCCGCTTTTTATCTCTCAGGAAATCAGAGCAGGTGGAGCAGTCTGTTTGACAGATACATGAGTGGAGAGCAGCTATTTTTTTATGCTTTATTCACATTACAGTAAACAAAACCTCCGATGCAAAAATATGGGATACTCTTCTTATCTACTGACTCACTAATCTGTATTAAACTGTCAGGTTACATCCAAGGGCTCCTATTCGTTTAATTCTTTAGATTATCAGTTGTTTATATTATTTTTAATTTAGTGTTGAATAGTAGAAAAAGTTAAGGCTCAGCTGCAGCACTCTCTTTTTCTTTTCATCTAAGGCAAAAAAAAAAAGTCAGCTTTTTCAAAAACTAACAGTGAGCCAGTTCAAACTTGTTTATTACCAAGCTTTTACAGAGAATAAAAGGCAAGAAACAGAGTTTATGTCAAAGACACAGCAGGAGAACTGACATTTTTGGCAAATCCACACACACTTTAGTTTCTCTTTATGCCCTCTTTTTTTTTTGTGAAGCTTTGTGTGTATGTGCGTGCGTGTGTTTGCAGCTTGCAGAGCAAACCAGACGTCTTTGTCCTTGGTTCAATACTTCCTGTGCACGCAGTCCCACAAGTGCCTGTCAGCCACACTGAATTAGAAATTCATTCATGGAGCTGACTAATGTGAGCTAAGTGAAACACATAATGTACCTTCCTGTAACGAGGCGGCTGTGTTGTACATTTTGTTTGAGTGTAAACATTTGCCATGGACGTCCTGTTTTATGCAGAACACTGATCAGAATGACAAAATATATGCTCTAACATAACCCACTTTTTATGATTAAAAAATCATTACATTAGTAAATATTCTTTTTAAATCCTTAAAAGAATGAATATATTGAAGACAGAATTAAAGAAAGTAAATTCAGATTCACTATGGGTTCTTAAAATGAGAACAAAAGTTACACTTGCTTTCTTTTAAACTTTAATAGAGTTGCAACTTGTCCTGCTTTCTGCTGCAGTGTGAATTTTTCCTGAATGGTGCTTTTGCTTAAGTAATGTGACAAAACATTCCAGTTGGCTTGCGCTAGTGAATCTGACAAGGACATTACTTTGTTACCACTGGCCAGTCAGGCGTGTCAGCACCATTTACATTCGCCACTGAGACAATAAATCAGACAAAAATAAAGCGTAATCCATTTCTTGTGCTTGTCTGCAGCATTGGGAAACTCCCAAACTATATTCTCTTTTAAAGAAAGGTTTACTGCACTTCTTTAAAAGGAAAAAAACACAAGGCCCTGTAATTTAAATCAACAGGATTTGAAGGTGAGACATTCATTAAGGCACCGATTTGCACTCCTGTATCTAAAGACACAACCATCCTGCAGCAGTTGCACGCAGCATCATCAACCCTCCTCTTATCGTCTCTAACACTTAAATGACCTTCACTGGCTCAACATGCTGAAACAAGAGAAAGACAGAGGCAGAGAGGTACAGACAGAGATGGAGGAGAGATGGAGGTGTGGTAAATGAATAAAGGGAGGAGAGTCGAGAGAGATGAGATGAGAAAAAGAAACAAATGGGAGCCGGGGACGCAGATGAAGAACCAGAAGTCGAGTGAAATTAGAGGTGGAGAGAAAACGACGAGTGCCGTATTGTGATGAACAGCGGCATGCTTAGAATAAATCTTTGTTTTGCACAATGAGGAGGCTTGTAGATCTTTTAGGAGTCAAATGCATTTCCTGCGACTTTACTCGCGTAGGAGCAGACACCAACGGAGATGCTTGGATGTGTTCTGCAAACAAAGGTAAGTGTCTCCTGGAGGATCAGCATCTCATGCAGCCGGAATGACAAAAATGAGATTAACGACATCCGTGTGCATTTGACCTTCTCTTTAACCTGGTTTAGCCTGATTCACTGCACTGGAGATGAACAAATACACGTCGAGGAGAGGGGGAAAGACTGAAAAAAAAAAAAAGTAAGGCGAGTGCTCACGCAGTGCTGCAGGCATCGCTGCCTAAATACTCTTTCCTGCTCTGACTCATCGCAGAGTCATGAAACACTAAAGCCGGTAAAAGGAGATTAATTAAAACCTATCCAATACATTGAGCGAAAATTCACGTCTGTGAACCCCAGCAAAACTCCCACCAAGATATGGAAAATCTCTCCCTCTGTCTTAGTTTCTATCTCGCCCTTTTATTCTCTATCTTAGTCTTGCACTCTGTATAATCTTCACCTCATTAGCATTTCAAAAATCCTATCCTTGTGAGTCATGCATTGCAGGCGCACTGGTGAGTTTGTCATTAGTTGGTTATGAAACCGAGGCAACTCAGCCTCCCAGTGCGAGTTCAGGGTTCTTGAAAGACGCATTGCGTGCCAGAAAATCACAAAACACACTGACAAAGACGTGCAATGGATAAGAGCGTGGCAGGATGTCGGGCAATAAGTGATTTAAGGAAAATGTACTAATGTTCAAAGAGAAAGTGGGTCATTGCAGCAGGGTTTAAGAAAAAGAGAGATAAAAAGTAAAAGTAGATGGATTGAAAGTGTCAAAATGTCAAGTTTTAACACTAATAAAACATTTGACTGATGCCAAATGATGGAACCCAAAGCTAAAGGAAAAGAGAATTACCACTGACAAGCAGAGGTGTCAAAAGTATTCACATTTATTACTTAAGTAGAAGTATATATAGGTTTAAAAATACTTTGTTAGAAGTAAGTATCAACACAAGCTTTTTACTCAAGTAAAATTATAAAAGTACTGGTTTTAAAACGACTTAAAGTATAAAAGTAAAAGTAACGAACACTTAAAAAAGCCATTAAGGATAAAAGCTTAGGCTGTGCCACTATATAGCATACAACGTATGAGTATAATGTTAAATTAAAATGTTATTGTTTCAGCCATGATCATCTTCATTCTAGGCTACATGCATCTGCTACAGTATGTCCTGCTGGACTGTGGTGTGATTTGTGTCATACAGGTGTGATGGAGTGAGTTCAACCCAATAGGATGTCAGAATGGTTTATAGTTACACTTCTCATCCAACCACAAACAAATTCACTCTATCCATGGGCTTCATGTATCTGGATAGATTTCTATTTTATTTTATTTTTTCTGAACAATGAAAAGATGGAATAAAAACAAGTCAAAATTAAATAAAAATGAAATACCTTTTGCATTTTTAAAAAGTAAGGAATAGAAAGTACAGATAATTGAATTAAAATATAAGGGGTAGAAGTAAAAAGTAGGCTGAAAAATAATTATTCCACCAAAGTATAATTAACCAAAATTTCTACTTAAGTAAAGTAACAAAGTATCTGTACTTAGTTACCTGACACCTCTGCTGACAAGACAACTCCAAAGCTATTTTGTGTTATTGATAGTGGTTATACATTATCCCTGTCAAACTGATTAACTGCAAAATTAAACTAATAAATGCATCAAAAATGATTTTATTTTGTAAATCAGCTATTTAAAACAGAAACCAAAGCATTTAAATAAGGGGAATTGTGAGTGTGTAGTTTTTGTCCAGTTGGTCCTCCTACAGCTCCCTGACATGCAGTTAAACTGTGGGTGTAGTCCACATGTTCCTCACAGTGATGGGCTGGCAACCTGTCCACAGCTTTCCCCTGGATTTCACCCAGTCTCTAATGGGTTTCAGCCTCCCACATCACCAAACAGGTGGAAGCCAATACACAGAACGAACACATGGATGTTTGTCAATTTATGACTCACCAGACCAGCAACCGTTTTATATTCTGCACCATGAGCACCGACTGTGGAAGACAAAACCGAAGCTGGATTTGATTTCTGAAGACGACAAAAAGTCAAATACATTTCAAAGACCACAACTATGCTTTCTTTAAAAAGGAGGGGAACCTAATTTGTGACGTATGAGACAAAACTGACATAAACCTGGGGTGTCACAAAGGAGCAAAACTCAGAAAGCTCACGCAGAGACAGATTAAAAGGTAAGTGTATC
>JARVGW010000136.1:10592954-10621194 GCA_031762495.1 Anablepsoides rubrolineatus
TTGATTTCATTTTGAGTATCAGCGCAGATAAATACGAGGAGTTACAGACATGATGTGTGTTCTCCTTAACCACACTAAGCTGCAGGGGATGTTATGGAAATATAACATCTAGGACTGACATTTTTGGTTTTGCTGTATGTGTGGCAGCCTTTTAATTACTAGTGATAGTTTTAAACATGACTCCTTTTTAGGTCTCACCCCTGAAACAAACATTTACACTCTACCAAAAGACACTCTGTGACAGTTAAACTCAAAAAGATGGGGGGGAATGTTCACACACAGCTAAATTTAGAAATTTCAGTGGTTACATGTCCATGGATGAGTTTTAGATTAGGCTACATTTAGGCCTAAACCGATGAAACTTCCTTCTCTTTATTTGTCTGGTGTGAAAAAAAAAAAAAGTTTGCGTTCACATTTACTTCCTGTTTTCAGTTCATCTCATAGCAGCTGTGTATCCATTTATGTCAAACCACCAGTGTTTGTATCCCCACATCCCAGTTTCCTACAGCAAACCTGTAGCTGCTCGCTGCACGGCAGCCCCTCAAGCTGTAGCTTTCTTTTCCAATGTATTTTCACACTTCAAGCTGATCTGCAGGTGTTCTCTGCTCCACAAACCCGTACTTTCTGCCACATTCTCTATCTTCCTGTGTCAGATGCACTCATCCTTCTATCTCACTCTGTTTTTTTTTTGTCTCATATACTGAAATGTTGTTTCTTACTGTCTTCCCTACTCTTTCAGTCTGACTTCCCAGGAAGCCACCAATGCAAGCGCTGATGTGTTTTTTGAGCTCACTTTGCAAACTCTTCCTTCCTGCCTGTCCTCTATCTATTACCAAGTCGGCTCTTCTTCAAACTTTTCCACAGTCACGTGTAGCTTCAAGTTTGTTTCTTTTTTTTTTCTGTCTAAAACCCTTTTCTCCACCTGTTCTTTTCTATTTGTACTTTTTGCTCACGCCAGTCACCAAACATGACTGCACAACACGGGTAAGCATCGGAAGGAAAATGGAAGTTCCCTTCCTCCCCACATAATATACAGACCTCGGTCTTTAACCACAAACCAGCCCACCATTACCCAGAAACCTTTGCGTCAAGACACCAAGTCTCACTAGCATAGTGTCTGCACAAGGTGTCAAAGAGCTGGCCTCAGAAATTGAAATTAGAAGCCTCGTTTCTGCTTAACTGCTACAGTATTTATTTTTAGTGATTTTGTAAATAAGTTGTTTAGTTGCACAAGTAGATTATTACAAGTAGCACCACCGAGCAAAAGAAAAGACACAAGCCGCAGACGAAAGATGTCCAAATATTTTCAAGCATAATTGTCCAAACCTCTCTCCCATTGTGTCTTTACTGTTTCAACAATAATGCTACATTAGTCTGTGTCTGCAGTGCACACATCGTTTCCCAGTTTCTCACATTACAGCAAATGCAAGAAACACAAACACTTCACAGAGCTACTGTACTTCATATCAACTTTCTACCGTGCTCCAACTGGTCACACTAACTTCTTAAATATGGGTGTGTAACTGAAACTAACCAAGAGTGTTGGTTGTTGTTATGTGTGTGTATGTGTGTGTGTGTGTGTGTGTGTGTGCGCGTGCGCGTGCGCTTGCATACATATCTTTTCTGGCATGTGTAAGGGTTTAAGGGCCTGTCCAAACATCCACCTGGCAGGAAAAACAGGAATAAGACTTGTCATAAAGAGATTGCACAACCCTCAGGAGGATTCACATTGTGGAAGTAAAACTCTAAATTCACTTATTGCTCAATTACTAAAAGTCCAGAAGGCAGACCATGCTGTTTATAAGCTAAAAATAAAAGCCATGTGTTCTACAGCAAGATTTAACTTCAATGATTTACTATGACCATGGGCTGTGTTGTACTTGTCATACACAAAGTGAATGTTTGTTCTATAGAAGGTGTGTTTGTGACTAATCTGAGTGCAAAGTAAGTTGAGGTGTGGATGACAATAGTTTCCAATACTTTTGATGCCTCCATGGTTTTATGTTGTCTAACAGGATCTGTCAAACCTGTGACATGAGCAGTGGAACCCAAGGACATAAACTCTAAACCAAAAAGCTGCTGTAACTGTTTGTTCAGATGTCTATAAAATTCATTGTTCCCCCCAAAATAATGACTTACTCATTATTCAAGGATACATTTAAACTGCAAATTATGGCAAATTATGAACTCACTGCATATTTATTCAAGTAAAGCCATTATTGTCATGATGAGATAATTAAATATATTGAAAAAACATGTTTTACTTGTTTTTAAAGTGTTTCGCTCATCGGGAGAGTTCTCTTGAAAAGCGTGTGTACCATAAAAGCAAGACAAAACAAAAGCAGGTGTATCACTCCTGCATGAAAAGTGTGACTCAAACTGAGACAAAGTCTAGATGGGAGAAAACAATCAACTGTCAGGCAGGTAAATAGTGGAATCTGAAGATGAAAAGATACAGTTTGGGGTCTGCTGAGGCTTTTGCACCTCTCAGTTTTGCTACCGCCTTCAGGTAGCTTTGATTTTGTGTGTGCTTGCTGGATGATTATGTGCGAGTGTGTGTACCACATAGATTAAAGAAGTAAGGGGGTGAAGGAGACAGCTCTGACATTTAGAAACTTCAACAGGCACTGGCGCCCACCTGTTCATAGACAAAGACTGGGGAGGAACAAACACCAGTTCCTATTGTAAACTAAGATGTATCTGTAAAGTTGTACAGTATGGGGTAGACGCGATGGCTGCACACAAGACCTTTAGAAACAATTCTTTAAGAAAAGATGAATAATTTCATATAGAAACTAATTGGTTTTACTTAAATATGTCATGTTTAAATTATAATATTATATATATTTTATTTATTTTCATCTTTCTAAGTATAATCTTTTTAAAGTTAATATTTAGATAAACTATAAAGGTGTCCTAATGTCAGTTGCCATGACAGCTTTCTACAATCATTTAAATCAACCCGCTCTCTTAGCTCACTGCTAGAAAAGTCACACACATTGAACTTTATTGGTTTATCCTCTCTCCAAGTTAGAACATCATGATTTGAATTTAACAATGTAACACGTCTTATTAATTTAATAAAGTTGTAACGTAGCAGGTACTTTGTAAACCATTTCACATAAGAAGTTCAACTGAAATGCACAAAAACTCTGGCTAAACCTAGGATCAGATTAGCACAACGGCTCAGTGGTTAGCACTGATGTCTCATAGAAAGGAAGTCCTCGGTTTGAGCCCCGTTTCAAACCTGGTGTCTTTTTATGTAGAGTTTGCATGTTTCTCGCTGTGATTGCACGGATTTTCACCGGGTACTAATGTTTCCTCCCACAGACCAAAAACCATAGGTTGCCTTCAGAGATCTGTGATCTGAATGGGATTTGCTTGGTTAAATAATGGTAAATAAATCATGCAATAATATTTTATTATATTGATTATAAATTATTTAGAAGTTACTAAGACTTTGTGTGTATTTTTTATTCCTGTATGTGCCTGAAGTCTTCGTTTATTTATTTATTTCTTTTTATTCAACAATTAGAAAATGAAACATAAAATTTCCCATTTCATAGTTATGTTTTAAATAATATACTAGCATTTGAATATAAAATTACTGATGAGACAAAGAAAATCCACATTTTTAGACATCTTTCATAACAATCATTTTCATTGATTTTACATCATATTAAGTTTGAACATAACGCTTCCCTTCATCATAATATAGTTGCAAGTCAGCTGTAGTTTGAAAGCTTAGTAGACTAATACAATTCAGACTTTCTGTTTTAAAATTCCAAACAAGTTTGTAGAAGTAAAACCAGTTCTTTAATAGAGAGAAAATCATGCCTTAAAATATACATTTCAATCTTCACAGCAGTCTGTCTTCATGTAAGTTTTTTTTTTGTAGGAAAATAAAACAAACAAAGAATCAAAAGAACAAAAACGAAAAACAAGACTGACAATCTTTAAACTTCCTTCACCACATTCAGTGTTGAGACATCAGAAAAAGAGCATTTCTGAGCATATTTCATGATAAATAAATGACATTTCCTAGGACATAAAAAATACAAGGCCTTTTCAAATACCTGAGAGCCCTCACATAAAAAAGTTGATATTGAAGGTGATCAGTCGACACTGACTTCTGAAAAATGGTGACATTTGTGCCAATAGTATTTATTACAAAAATACAATGCATCCAGAAACCTTCCTCGTACAATTTGTAAACTTTTATAAACTTCAAAATCACACAAAATTCACAAAACTATATGTATGAACATTTCAGCATAAAAATAGACGTTTATTGTACTCACCTTCCAAATTTACAAAAAACACGTTCCCACAATATGTAGCAAGAGCAATAATTGGATCTTTCAAGTAAAGTCCTCACTTACACTGAGGCTGTGGAAAAAAAAATGTTTGCTTGTTTTATTTATTTATTTTTGTTTATCTGGCTGATTTGGGTAGATTGATATAATGCAAACTGATTTAAGTTTTTTTTTGTTTTGGTTATTTTTAAAACTTGAAAACAAAACCTGATTACTATCAAGTGATAGTTTGCAAGAACATTTTTATTGTATTGTTTAATCTGACTGGTACTCTCAAAAAGCAAATATATACAAAAGCATAATGACAGAATAATGTATAGGAATCCTAAAACAGCTTCAAAGTGTAAACAGTTTCCAGTACCAATTTTTATTTCTTTTTTTACCCTAAGAGAGAAGAAGTAAACAAGGAAAAAAAGCTGCCTTTTGAATAGACATAGAATCAAAAATGAACTATTACTGAGTTTCATCTTAGAGCATAAACAACTGTTGATGACTTTAGACTACCTCAAACTGTCAAACTAATAATGCCAGATTTTTTGTGAAAAAAAAAAAAAAGTCACAAGACTGCAGAATAAAGCCATTATGGAGTCTTACTTGTGTTGCTCCATACATATTTTCAGAATAGGCCACTATGTTGTCTGTTGTACTTGCAATTTTTTTTTATATATAAAAAAAAAGTTGCCTTAAATAATGCATAAAGTGCACGAGTTTGACCAACTACCTAACCCAATTTTGATTTGTTTTACAAGGTGGAAAGAACACAACTGGCCTATTAAATAAACATTTATTATCCTTCAATGTACTTGAATGGGGATGTCCTAGATGCCCTTTACATTTTGTTGTAATAGTTGTAATAATTAGAGGCCTATTATGGTGGTTTGGAATATGAGCTACTGTTTTCATAAGTGCCTTCACAATAGCAGTACTATACATGATAAACACACTCTGTTAACTTATTATTTTGCGTGCGCTTGTCCTTTTTCTTGATCTTTATCGTAAAAGGTCATGCATGAAGGTGGTGACATATAGAAATGCAGAGAGCAAGATTCAGACAAGAAAGGAAAGTGACAGACCTTAGTGTGTTGCTTGTTCATGAGATGGCATCTATGAGGAGCAGAAAAAAATATATAAGCCCTATTCTAGCATGATCAAAGCTAATATGCAGACATCTAAGTGCTAGCTTCAATAAATTTAGTTTATTTATTTAATTATTTATTTTTCTGTTTTGGTGACGTGCACCAAAAAGACTAATATGGTGCAACGGGACAGAGTAGCATAACATTACTGTGCTGCAAAAATACACGTTTCCTTTCAGAAACAAATCTCAAAGTCTAACAGATATAATTTCTAGTAAGCATGAGTTAAGGTAAACTGCTAAAATGTATTGTGTCTTAACAAAATATCTTGAAGCTTATTTTCCACAAAGCACCGTCTTACTGCCAGGTAGTTAATTGTAGATTTTAAGGACATCCGCTGAAAAACAATTACCCTTTCTCTACTGATCAATGCAGTCTTATAGTTTAAAATCTAAATGCATAAAGTTGGAGATTATAATGCTGTGCTTTAACTGAAAGCAACACAATTTGTCTCATAATGTAAAAAAAAAAAGACATTAAATGCATGGTCCCTGCCAATAATTTTTGAAAACACAGAGGTCAACACATTGGTGACTTTTGTGGTTCCACTGTGCTTTAATATCATATTCTAATGCTTTATCTTGTAAGTGCAAGATGAGTAGAAGCTCAGTTTAGAATAGCCTATTTAGAAGGTGTGATAAGACTGAATTACATAATTAGTAAATCAAATTGCATTAGCAAAAGCAGTAATATTCTGATTTATTTATTTCACAAAATTAAATTAGATTTGAAAATATTAAAATGTGACATATTTGCAGGATTTAGATATTTAAATATATGCATTCTTTTTTTATTATATATGAGTTACAATAACTTCATAACTTATTTAAAATTTGTAATGAATATCTGCTAAATGTTTGAGCCTTTTTGTATTATTTTCTAAATTCTGTTAGCAAATCTAGTTGATATTTAAATTCTACACCATCTTGAGCTTACAAGGTATGTGATTATGATATGCATGCATGCATTCACTGTGTCATTGTGATACTTAAGCTTAAAAAGCAGAAGTGGAAAAATGGGACTGTCTAATAAAACAAACAAACAAAAACAAAACATCAAAACATCTAATAGCTACTCTGTTACTAAATCATTACATTTTTAAAAGAAAAAAAAATACAAAATAACAAAAACAAACACAATTTATTTTCTCTAAAGTATTTAAATAAGTACAAAAATGTGTCTTTGGCCCATACCTTCATATGATTGTTCAACAATTCCAGTTTACAGGTAGCTTAAAATAAGTCTTTTGATTGTGCTACACTACAGTGCCATTCATCTATGCAGTTTCAGAAGAGTAAGGATGAACAGCAAACTATTGCTCCTTTCATTTCTGAAGCTTCTCCTTTATCGTGACCCATCCTCTTAGTGGAAAGTGTGCTCACCTCGAACTATGTGTGAGGAGAACTCATAGCGGTCCTTGCTTCGATGACCGCAAATGTTGCACTCTAGTGGATCTCGATATCCATGACAACCCATGTGGATGGTGTACATGACATGGTCCAGGAACAGCACACGACAGTGCTCACACTGGAAGGCTCGCAACTCATGGCCCTCTCGTCCAAACACCCGCACACCTTCGTGGATCACAGACCTCTCTGGGGCCACTTTCATCATTCCCGTTCCTGCTCCTGTCCCACTGCTGGGTGATGCGACAATAACTCGCTCAACCGAACTTATTACAGCTGGACTAGATCGAGATCGGGGGCCTGAAGAGGCATTGCTACCATGGTAGCCCTGTCTGTCCTGAGGGCTGCTGCGAGCTGAGTCAGCGGAGTCAACACCACTGTTACTAGGTGATTCTCCTTGTCCAGACAGGAGCAGCTTGTTCTGCTTAGCAAAGGCAGTGGGGCCATTTAAGGAGGGATGGCTGGGGAACTCGTGGTGCTGGGGTGGCTGAGGATGAAGTGTGTCGCAGTTTCCTAGGCGGTCTGTTTGCTGGCTCAGTGGTAGGACAGGATGAAAAAGAGGGTTGACAATCGGCATCACCTCCCCCATTGATAATGAAGGACCAGGATGGTGGAGCATAGGTCGTAGGGTGTCTGATCCCAGATATGACATGGCATTGTTGATAGTCTGGTCCATCAAGTGTGCTGGTATCAGCTCAGGACGGTTTTCATACTTCGGGTGCATCCCATAGCCTAAGTCAGAATAGCTGTAGCGAATCATCTTGTCTCCTTTGGATAAAAGAGTTGCACAAAATATAAGCAAAATTAGATTTTATATGCATGACATCATAAATATGAAAAAAGAAAAAAAGAAAAAAAAAATATTGTAACTTCAAATTTAAAGTTCAAAACATGTGTACAGTAATGTAATTCACTTTGAATTTCCCATCAACCCTTTCACACATTTTTTGTGTCATTCTTGTTTGTCACATTTTGCACAATATGTTCAAGTCTAATGGGGCGGAAAGCCCCATCCATCTACTATTGCACTGTTTAACCCCTCCAGATCAGGGATGCGGTAAGCTGTTTTCTCTTGATAAGAGCAATGGCAAAGTTACAGGTGTACCTAACCACAGAGAGAAAAACATTTCCTTGCCTTTGAGTCCTCTGCTTGCTCTAGCTTGCTCAATCTTTTCCTCTAATAGTGTGGCAAATAAAAAAAAAAAGCTTGAAAAAAAATTTGTAAATAGGTCAGAGTTGATGTATGATATAATGTTATGATGCAACACTGTGAAGAAAGTGAAAATCTCTTCTAAACATAAACCAATTGTAAGATTCTAATGCTACCAGTGTATAAGCCTAAAGGGAAATTAGTTTTGAAAGTGAACTTTAAATTATACCATTCCTAAACAAAATGCACTGACAAATATCAAATAAAGTGTGCATTTTTCTTTTTTTATTATTATTTGAGGTATAAAAAAATGCATTTAAGCATAATGTTTAAGAACACTATTTAAAAGCTAAATAAAGGGAAACGTTTAAAAAAATGCATTTCTTCTTAAATAGTGAAATCTGAAATACTCACCCACAAATTTTTGAGGCGTAGTGCTCTTCCTCTTTCCAACATTGGTGGGTAGCCTTTCAATAACAGGTGCCCTATCAAATGTAGCCAAAGTGTTGGATTCTGTCATGGCTCTGGTGTCCTTTATAACTTCACCTTAAAAAGTTCAGCAGACAAAACCAGTGAATGCATTTATTAAAATAAGTACCCAAGACAAGTGTTGTTCATGAAATAAACAGATTAATTTCCCAGTTAAAAAAAAAAAAAGTAAAATTAAACATGTAGGGTTTTAGCAGTAGGAATAATTGAAGTTTTGGCAGCCCACTTCTGCAGAGGTTGTCGCAGCAATTGAACTCACATGACAGATTTGGAATTGTTTTACAGAGATGCACTTCTTAATGCAACCTGGGCTAAAACCTGTAGCCACAGGATTGCAAGACCATGGCATTATTATAAATTATATTTTATCCACTGCTGTGTAATTTGTCTTATTCAAATAGATATAGTGATCGAAAAATAAATTTATTTTTAAAATTGTATATAAATTAGAAAAATCTGGAAATAAAAACTAAATAAATAAAATAAGAGCATGTGAAAATAATATTCTATGTAAAAATGTAGTCTTACGGTTTGCAATTTTGTCTGTCTAAAAAAATAACAAACAATTGTTATTTTTTAAATGTTTTTTATTTTTATTTGATATATATTTGAGTTATTAAGCAAACATAATCTATGTTAGAAAAAAAAAGTCACATCTAGCATATCCATGCAGCGTGGTTTGATTTTCATTGTCTTACTGATGGTGCACTAGTTTACCTGGGTACGATCCAGTGTTGGTTGTAGGATCTAAGCCAATTCCCTGCAGGTAACTGTGGCAACGCTCTTTGTGTTCTTCTAGAGACGTTCGTTGCTTGTAACTCCGTCCGCAGTAGTTGCATTTGTATGGTTTGCCAACTGAAAACATAGATATTCAAGAGAGAAAGTATTTCTTTTAGTCACCGCTCCACAGTGGGTAGTGGTTTGGTACAGCAGTATTTAGGCCATGCGTAGTAGTAAAAACTTGTAAAGAGTTAGTTGTACAAATAAAGCTAAAATAAGCTTCTGAGATCATGGAGATTCCACTACTAGTGTAAGGATTCCACACATCTGCTGCTAAACTAAAACACGCGCTGTGGGCGACAGATAGTTGCACCATGAAGTCTGTGTTTCAAAACTCTTTGGTCTGTGAAACACAAAGCAAACTCCCACCACTGTGGCACAGCATGAGTAAATAATGGAGTTGATCATGCATCCCTTGATGATGGTAGGAAACTAACTCCAAGTTAAACTGCTATGGAGGTGGAGTGTGATTCATTGTGCCATTTTTTTTTTCAATTCATTCCTACCAAGACAAGTGGGAAGATGAAGACAAAACATTTGCTTCTTTCTGAGTCAAGCCTTCAGCCTATGTATCCTTCCACCTATCCAATGTATTTTGATGCACACACATAGTTGACATTTAAACAAAGGCAGTCTGCACAATGAAGCAAAAGTTAGAGTATTCATAAAAACTCATTGTAATAATATTTTACAAGACAGTATTCCACAAAGGTAACAACAGAGGCAAAAGTTATGTGTCTAGTATCCGTGTACTCTAAACTAATGTAATGACTCATAAAGAGAGTTAGTGAGTAAACTGGAGGACACATAGGTGTTCTGCTGAGAACCAAACACCGTCATTGGCTCTGCAGTGAAAGCCATTCAGAATAGTAGTGACTACTACATCTAGAAAATGATGTACAGAGGATCCAGTACTGTCAGAACAGAGAAACCAAGCATGTTTCAGTCTGAGACATTGAGGCTATGACACTCATGTACTCATGCACACACATCCACACACACATACACATTTGGAGGAAGATGATATATCATCCATTGACAAAAGAACTGTCTTTGTAGGGCAGAAACGTATGCTTGGGATATGTAAAGGGAAAGTGAGTAAGAACTAAATATGCTTCTAACAGTAAATGCTGCGATGTCATTTCTGGACAATTTGTTTGATGATGAGTTCTTGCTGATGAGTTTGAAATGAAACCCACTTGTTACAAAATGACAAGACCAGTTGTGGTCTATTTTACTTCAACCTTTTTTTCCTCTCTTTCCCTTTGTGGTGTATGAATAACACATTAAAGGCAGAACAAAATAAAATTAAATTTATATTATTATTTAAGTTTGTGTAAATGACTATGTAGGGTCACTACAACAATATACTTTCTGGGTAATGAAGAGTCATTTCGCAATGAAAGATTATCTTGAATTTATTTTCTTTGCTGCTTATCAGTCATAAAAGACTCTCAGTGTAAAGAAGGTAAAAATCATTCCGAGTGACTCACATTTACTTGCTCCCTCACATGCACAAACAAAAGTTCATTACTTTTTCATATTTATGTGACCGCCCACACACAACCTTGTGCAGATGTTGGATAGACCGGAAGAATCCACCTTTCAGCTGCTATTCTTTATGCAAATGCTACACTTGCTGAACTCAGACTCACTTGATTAATTGCATTTCGATAATAAACAGGAGCTTGCTTGCTATTCGGTGTCTAGTGAAAAATTGTTTCTCTGTCGACAATATATATAAATATGTATGGACGCATATGTGTACGTGTGTGCATCACTGTTACACCAATCAACTTTGTCTGGGAGAAACAAGGTCACACACAGTTAAGTTTTTGTTATCTCTTCCTTACTGTCTATCTCTCTCACATTTTCTTCATCTGACATCTCTTTCTAGTCTGATATTTCTGTTATGTTACTTCTTTCTTTCTGTTCTTTCGCTCTTTTGTGTTACATCTGTTGGATTTTTTTTTCTTCAATTTTTGTTTGTTTTTTGTTTTGTTTTCTGGCTGGGCACTAGACGAGGACTGTGTTGTTTTCCTGGACACAGATAGGAGGCAGAATGACATTTGGCAACAAATTTTGCCAAATGGGCAACAGACAATAATAAGCAAACACGTGGGCACATGCAAATGTTTGCTGCATTTAAAAAAAAGCAAAAAAATGTGCGTGAGTAACCCCCATAGGGGCATCACAGGCAGAACGAGCGTATTGTCTGACCCTGATTTGAAAGACGCAGCAGAGGGGAGAGCACATCCTCTGATAAAAAGTGGGTTACAGTTAAGAAAGATAGTCAGCACTCCACATATGTTTCTCAACAGAAAGAGTTTGAGACAAGCAGCTAAGCAGTCCGCCCCTTGGAACCTAACCACAAGTAACATATATATATATATATACATATATATATATATATATATATACAGTATGCAAGTGGATCTGAATCCCTCGGTATATTTATATATTTAGATATAGTGAAAGACCAATGATCACATATGCTCACAAAACAATTAAGGGAAGTGTGTACTTGTAAAACCAACCAAAAATATATATCATGCATGTGTCTGTCCAAAAATAAAAATTACAACTTCTTCTTCTTTTTTTTTTTTGTCTGAGAGCAACTTCTTGTGGTACAACAAAGTCCGTTCAGGGAAGTAGAGGTGAATGATTAATAACGGAAGAGAATAGCCTGAGAAAGTTGCTTACCAGAATGAGTGCGCAAATGGCCAGTAAGGGCATCACGTCGCCGGCAAGCGTAGCTGCAGAAGGGGCATTTGAAGGGTTTTTCACCAGTGTGCAACTTAATGTGTCGCAGCAGGTTTCCTTTTTGGGTGAACGATACACCACACTGGTTACACTGGAAGGGCCTTTCACCTGAGAGAAGAAAGAACAGGAAGTCAATACCAGCCTCACAGTGACTGGTTGTTGATAGAAGAGAGTCAACAAGTCTGGTGACACAGGGTGATTTCTTTTCTTAAGTCATTAACTTTACTAATATATGCTCCATAGCACTGGCAATAACAGATTTGGTTTGTAAATAAATGTAGTCATCTGTGGTTTATTTATGGTGGACTGCACAAAACATGGGCCTTTTAAACATATAGAACAATATCTAAATTTGGCATTTGTTATTGATTTAAACTCAACAGATATAAGTACCACTGCGCTCATTAACTTTGTACACCATCCCTGCTGTGTGTGGAAAATATAGGCAAAGGCACATCTTGATGTAATGAATCCATGCAAATAGTGCCAAAAGAATATTACATTAGTATGTTGTGTGTTTAAGCTATGGTCTAACATAATATGTTTGGTTTGATTTCAAACTTTATTCATTCCATAAAAAACAAAATTCTATGTACAATAAAAAAAAAAAAAATACAAATTAAATTAAACGAAAGGCGGCAGAGAGAAAAAAATACTATCTTATATCAAACTATAATCACAAAACAAAACATCTAATCTTTCTAGAACAACAAATTGAATGGCTACATATTAATCGATTTCATAGATTTTATAAGAATCTAGTCTTTATCATTCTCTTAAACATATACATTGATGAGGTACTTTTAACATCATCTTCCAAATTATTCCATAATCTCACTCCTTGGATTGAGGTGCACCGTTCTTTTAAACATGTTCTAAATTTAGGTTTCATGAACATCTCTATTCCCTAGATTGTAACAACTCTCTCTTCACAAGGTTTATCTGAATGTTTAAAGGTAATGTGTTTCAGTTTGGTTTATATTATAATCAGCCAAATCATAGAATTTCAATAAGTTCAGTTTAAAAAATAATATATTAGATGGATAATGATAGTTTTTTTGAGTGATAACTCTTATAGAGCTTTTCTGCAAAACTACATGTTGACTATATAATAATTCAATTCAATTTAGTTTATTTATATAGCGCCAAATCACAACAACTGTTGTCTCAGGGCACTGTACACAAAAAACAATAAATCTAAAGAAGCCAGCAGACTGCGCCAAATCTTTGCCAAATCTTTGCTAATAAAGCTGTCTTTTTAAAAAACATGGTTATTGTTTTTGTGAAATTGCACTGGTAAGTCACCATAAATCCACCAGTGACAAATGCTTTCTCAGTGGCAACAAACATTTCCCAAAACCCCAATAAACCATTTTGCATCACCTCACATCATTTAGTACTTTTACACACATCCATACCATGTGTAAGAATAAACAGATATAAAACCAAATAAAACTAATAAAAAACATAAATGACTAATTACTTAAACACAAAAACCATTAGGTAAAATAAAAAATAAAAAAATAAATAAAATAGAATAATACCCTAACCTATCATCCAAAAGCCTCAATTGAGGAGTCACACATGATCAAGATTAAGGGCCGCTATAGCAAAAATGCATTAATCTTTCTGCACAATAAATAGAATTTAAACAGCACTTTAAAAGGAGATTTTCAGATAATTTAAGCTATTTAAAATTCAAATGGATATGGAGGTTCAAATATGCATTCTAGTGCCAGAGCATACAACAATTTGTAAATAAAGTTAGGAGCTACAAATTACGTGCTTTGAGATAATAATAATAAAACTAATGTGGGATAAAAGAGATCAACTTAGATGTTTTTGTGAGTTGTAGATAACACTATACCCACAAAGTTCATACGTTGACATTTTTGATGGCAAAATGACACCAAGTTTTCTGACATTGGCTGAAAATCGAACATGGTGCTCGATTTTAATCTTACGCATTAGTAGCTTCTAAAAGGTCAATGAAGCCTATTATGTACTATAACAGTTTCTATACCCAGAATGATCTGTCTTTATTTGTTTTCGTTCCTTGATGTTACCAATAATTTTGGCATAAAATACTAGCCACAACAAATTGAAAACATAAATGTGATTTTAACTTGAGTTTATCTGAATGCCTTATTTTTAATGTATGCCACTTCCTTGTGTTCTAGTGGCATAGCTTTTATTTTCCAGCCAAAATGAAAACTAGAAATCTGACCTTGATTGTGTGACAGCTAAAGGAGTCATGGCGTCAGTTGAAACAGGTTACGGAAGATTCCAAGGATATTTTTTTTTCCCTGATAATCATTTTAAGACTAAACTGTTCTTTAAAAAAGAAGTAACAAGACTCCACCCACTGTCAAGGAAAAAAAAAGAAAAAAGAAAGGTGTCTGACTCATTGTCTTTTTATCTTGGATAGGAAATGAAAAAAAAATAGAAAAAGAAAATGGCATCTAAAAATGTTTGTAATTTCGTTACACACTATAAAATGTTATGTGGAAACACACATTCCTTACCATTTGGTTGCCGATTTCCTGTGTCTGCTGATACATTTGGTCCTGACAGGCCATCCTGAGTATCACTCGGGCTGCTAGTCATTGATTCCTGCTGTGCTACGCCTTCATCTCCTGTTTGAACAGTGGTTTCAGCTGCTGGGCTGCTGTTTTCAGCTTCATCCATTATTTCCTCTTGCTTAATTATCAGTTCTTTTAAAACAAACAAACAAAAAAATGTGATTCTTCTAACATGTTACGGGGAATAAAATCCATTTGTTGATTAGCTGATCATTTGGTTACTGTATGTGGGTGAGTGCCCACCATAATAATGAATAATATATGTATACATATATATATATATATATATAAACATTGAACAACTTGTGTATTAAAGCAATATATGCTGGTGACGTTTTGGCTAAGAAGCAAATTAATATTTTTAGGGGCTTGATTTGGAAGTAGCAGCTCAGTCAAAAGACGGAATGAAATAGGATCAACTGTGACTTGAAGAGATGATAAGAGATGGTAAGACAAAAAAAAGAAAAGAAAGAAACAAGATGGTCTGGTTTAGAGTTGTCCCTGGGGAGAAAAAAAGGAGTGTCAGAGGCCCATTGCTGGCTGCTTGTTGCTGACTAGCAATGGGAGATTCTCTGGATGACAAGGGCAAAAGATTGTGCAACAATGTATGTGTTTGGGTGTGTTTGTGGAAGTGGGAGGAGGCAGAAAAAAATGACTTCCAGAAGTTTCGGGTTATCAATTACTGTAAAAAAACAGATTGTATAAAAAAACAATTAAAATAAAATAAAACTATAATACCTATAATTTCTACTTTTTTCCAATAATTTATTTAAGTAATTCCTAAACAATGGCCATTATTTCTGACAAAGCATTGACAAAGGCCAATTAGAATGAATTTATCATTAATATTTTCATCAATTTTATTTTTTTGCGGATTACAAAGAAAATGCTGCAAGTGAGATTTGGCATCTTTACTTTTTTTGGAGTTGATTTTCTTTTTTTAAAATACTATATTTATTTATATACCTTGTGTCCAAACATGTGGTACTCTTAAAGGCCTGCTTGTGTAGTTAGGTAAATGTGAAAAGGGCCGGTATGAGCAAAGCTTAAAATAAAAGAAATGGAAAAAGAAATCTGAGCAGTTTTCTGAACGGTATGTAAACACAACTCACTGATCCTGATCATCTTGTTTTAGGATTAACAGGGACTATAATCACGGTGTGACTCTTTGTGGCTGTTCCTTCAGAAAATCCTCCCATCAGACTGCATCAGTCAACCACCCTCTCAGGCTTTGGATCTGAATCTATTGACTCTTCAAAGCCCAATAAAAGAAATCAACAAATGAGACAGTTTTTTTTATATATAGATTATAGGAAACCAGCTCATTAGGAGACTGTATTTTTCAATCTGCCACTGTATGTTTCAGGAGCACAGAAGAACACTTATCCCAATACTCATGCTGAAAACAAGCTTTGCCTTCGACAGCTGTATCCTGGCAACACAGAGAAGACCTTGCTATTCAGCTCTGTGTGTCTTTACATCTGTCTCTCCATTGTGGGAGAGAGGAATGTATAGCCTCCTGAGACCCGAGCTTTGTTAGCATGTGCATTTTTTTCTATCTCAATGTCCTCTTAGGAGGACACAGGGTCTCAGGAGGATATAGTGGTCAGATGAGGATATGCTGGAATATCTGTTGCTAAGGCCAAAAGCAAAGAGAATAAAGCAAAACAAAACAAGAAAATAATGTTTTATGTGGGTCTATTTTTCTTTTAGGTACATCATGGCACATTTTGATTTACATGAGGTTTCCATGATCTTTAAAGAAACAGGAACAAAAGACGTTATTGATTGATTGACAGAAGCAAAACATCAAAGGAAGGAGCCATTCTGTCACATTTACCTCCCAATCTGTCATCTAACTCAAAAGCTGTAATTTTATTCCTCTGCAGTTTTTTTTTTTTTTTTTTGATAGCCAAACTGAAAAGAAAATTGGTGGACACATTCAAGCTTCCAAGTTTGATGGTAAATGTGTTTATGCTTCATGTTCCTTGTCTATATGTGACCCATCATATCAAAATGAGGATTAAGTCAAATTCGGTCAAGATGACCTACATTTTTAGATTCCTGGCTTTAAAAGCTACATTTTGACACCTGGATCATTCTGATATCATGAGTAAATCCAGAGATATGACTTAATTTGTCTTGTTGATTACAATAACACATTACTGTTTGGTTTAAGACATTTAAGACAAAATCCTATAGCTGCCCATTTCTCCACATTCCACTTTTGGACTTAATCCTCATTTCAATGTGATGGGTCACATATATGATAATATTCAACTTTTTTTTGCAACAAAATCTCAAATAACTAAATTTGTTGGGCAGCTTTTGCAGTTGCAACACACTCAATTCCAATTCAAGTTGTATTTACACAACCCTTTTAAACTTTTCAAAAGTATAAAGTGTTGTACAATGCAATACAATAAAGCAAGTAAATTGTATTCATTCATTTATGATGAAAAACTTGTAATAGGTCAATAAAACCATAAAACTGGCATCTACAAATTGAACACCAATGATAAAAGATAACTTTTAAACAAATACTTAAAATCAATTAAATAACTTGCCTAATGTGCAATGGCAATTTATTCCAATTTTTGGCCCTACAACAAGCATGGTTCCTTCTGAGCTTACATCTAGTTTTTGGCACAGTCAGATGCAGCTGAACAGCAGAGAGAACGGGCAGGTGAGGATGTAACGCAGAAAGGTAAGGAAAGGCAAGGAAAGGCACGACCATTTTAAGATTTGAAACAAACAAACAAAAAAATAATAATTCTAGGAATGATACTAAAATGGACTGGCAACTAATGGAGAGCTTTTAAAACATGTGAGGTGAGTTCAAGTAAAGAGTCAAGCTAAAGTCTGGCAGGGCATCATTTCCTTTAGGAGGCAGATAAATCAGCAGTATCTCTTTGAGAAAATGTAACGGCTGCTTCTCTGTCTGTCTTAAACTGATGGGAAAAAATAGTCTCTGTAATACTGTTAGCCACCTTGTCTCACTTTGTTTCCCCTTTTCTTAATTTGCTGCTTCATTGTGACATTGCAAGAGACAGTTTTCTGGTCAGAAAGCTTAGCAGAACCAAGTAACAACAAAGTTGTTCAGCAAGGTGCTGAATGGCTTGATTCTTTATCAATATATATTATTTATTTAGCATATATATAAAGCCTTGGATTATTCGTTTGATACAATCCAGACTGAGTTATTCCATTGTTGAGCTGTTGTAAAAAAATATACTTGTTTCATATTAATAAACATACAAAGTGACAAAGGCAGCATACAAGCCACCTGATGAGCATAGATCCCGCTGTTTGCAGATTTATTTATTATTTTTTTAAACATGTTTACTTTTATGCAAGTAAAGTGGAAACTCACACCTTAACTGTCACATTACAACCAGTTTATAAAGAATTATTAACATTGCAAATAATTAAATCAAGCCATTTTTGTACTTTCTAAAGGAGATGATGATTATGTATATGTGTTTGCTTTTGTCGGACTGCAAGGATGTATTTACTTAGTACTCACCGCTGGGGGAATTAGGACCCTGAGGAACCGTCTGTCCATTAGGTGCCGACATATCCACTGACATTCTCGGATTCTCCTTACCGGAAGAGCATTGGCCGTTACCTGGGAAACACAGAAACACGGCAAACCTTATTGGACTGTACATTAAGGCATTTGAGAGGGGAAGAAATACTGTTATATAAGACAGACCAGTTTCATTGTTCATCATGTTAAATAATAAAGTGATTGTTTAGGTATTTTTTTAAAGTCATAACTAATAAGGAATATTTCACATCTTACGAGTATATTTATAGTTGTTGAAAACAGTAATATAAAAACATCTTTTAAATATTTTTACAATTACGATTTACAATTTTACAAGACTGACAACAATTCACTCAACACCGATTTTCAGTCTAATTATATTTATATAGATATTCTTAGGGATACAAAATACAATTAATGTGCCCATGTAATAACTAATAATGAAACTTTTTTAAGCCACAGACAAAGTAAAGAAATATATCTTAAGAAATATATATATATTTATATATTTTTCCTTTTCAAAATCACTCTCAAGGACTGTTCTTTGTTATAATGAAGTCTGCATTACGCAGGGGGTAAAAAACCTCAGCTGTCTTTATGCAGCGGTCCTGATATGCACCAAATGTAGATCAGATTACATCCTCTCAACAACCTGCATAAAATCCAGGTTATGGATAGCCCAGTGTCCACTCAGAGGGAGAGCTAACTACCCCCTTATCCCCTTACACCCCAGCCCAGTCAGGGTCACCTGAACAATACAGTGGCAACAGGCAAACACTCCCTCTGACCCAGGTGTCAGATCCCTTAGGAACGACAGCAGGTTATCATTTACAACTAAATTACAAAGGCTTTACTGACAGGTGAAAAAATAAATAAATAAAATGGATAAATGTATCAAAGAAAGTGTTAACCAAAATAGATAAATACCTGTCAAATGTTGAAGAATGTTTTAATATATCATTGTTAATGTAAACATCTGAAATTATTCAGCAGAAGAACCAAAAGCTGTTACTGTATGTCTTCATTTGCTATGGCCATCTCACCCTCACTTGACAACCTCTCCTGTATTGTTCCACTGTGGTGGCAGCCTCACTGAGTGGGGCTTACTGGGAGACGTTGTCCATGATACAATCCCTGGGCCTGGGCTCAGGTTGCACACATTGGGGTTGGAGGAAATCTCAGGTGACCAGCCCTGGCTATCCCTTGGCCATGCTGTCCTGGAGACAGGAGTGGCCCAGATTTGTCAAGAAGGATTTTCCATTAGCTTTCTGTTACAGATGCTGACAGATGCTAAGCAGCACCATAACTATGCAGGCATGATTGTGGCTGTCCCAGTTAGACACAGAAATATATTGGTCTTTCATTAAGGACTTAAAAAAAACTAATAAATGTAATCCCTGTAACGTTATCATTGACAAGAAAAAAATAATGTGGTTAGACTGTCATATAGCTCAACTCATTTAAGATCCCCGTATAAACCTTCACTAGTAGTTAGCTGGTTGCTCTATTCTAAAAAAAAAAAAAAGAATTTGAGGCTACGATGAAGCATTCATAAACAGTATTAAAGGTCTGCGTTGGTGTCTTACAAATGCTGAGTCAAACCTCTATGAACAGCAAAATCAAAATATCAATCAGATATGACTTGCTGGGAAAAGGTAATTTGAGTAACACACTAAATGTGGATGATTTATTGTGTTGGCAAATGGAAAGGAACAAATGTCTATACATGAAAAGTGTAGGTGTCATTATTGCTGATTTCATTACTGACACTGAATGAGTGTAGCTTCCCAAGTCGTTATTATTCACTCAGCAATGTAACAAATTCAGTTTCTACTTTTACAATTTATTTAACTTTAAAAAAATATATATCACACATTTAGATGTATTTATAGGTAAATGAAAAGATGTGCAGAAAATAGCTGAAAATCATCAATCACGTGTCTAATGGACAAGAAAACACTTTATTTTATGTATCGTCAAGAGTGTTTATTCTCCTTTGTTTGATACCTAGAACATAGACAATGCTTTCTACCTGTCCAACCTCTTTACTCTAAATAAAAACAAAAATCAAATGAACTACAGTTAAAAGTATACATGGAAATCCTTCATGTAAATGTGTTTACATATATTAAACATAAATGTTGTTTGTTCAAATAAGAATGACCATGTGTGACCGATGGACAAAGGAGGGTCATTTTGAAACTAAGGGGAGCAGAAGGGTTTAAAGTACTAACAACAATACAAAACACACTCCCACAGTTCTATTTCATATAAAAATGAATGGATGAGAGCAAATGATTTTGTATTCATACGAGTTTTGTTTTCGAGAAAATCCCCCGAGAAATTAGAATGACAGAAACGTGAACGAAAAACCATACACGTGACACCATTTGATAACTTCGGGAAAGAGAGAAGGATTCCATTAAATGATAAATTCATAACGTGTATATGAAAGAGAAGTAGAGGCGTGAGAAAAATGAGGACTTTCTATGAAACTATGATAATGTCAAAATAATGGGAGAGAAACATCACTGTACAGCATAATCTCAAATTCTATTGTCTCATGTCTTCTCAAATCCACACTAATTAATGTGTCAGCAAAAAAATAAAATAAAAACATGTTTAAACCCAGATGCAGCCAATTAAAGTAATACCAAGATGTGTCCTTTTTTTTTTTTTTTTTCCTTTTATCGTCATCCGTTTGTTTTGTACTAAGTCGATCAGAAATTGAAACCAAAAAACGATGAGTCCCATATTTTTATACACTATCTGGTTACATGTCTCATATCACTACTCTGACTCACAGGTACAATTTTCATCATTTACATAAAGATCAAATAAATACAGAAAATTTCACTCTTATGACCTTTCACGACTTTAAATGATTTTCCCGATTGAAGTCTGTGTTGGAATCTCTACAACCAGTCTTGCCATGTAGTGATAAGTCAGCTTCCAGCCAAAAGCAAATGTCACACTATGCTCATTTCCTCGAATACTGCATTTTTTTGTTATTTATCTTTATATTTTTGCACTTTACACATTTTCACAATTTATTTTGATGAAAATCTGTGGGTTTTTTCCCACTCCATATTGCATTTAGGAAAGATAATTTACCACCCTGTCTGACCATATACTTGTTGGGCAAAGCTTTTGTTTTTCATTTTTTTAATTTGTGTTCACAAATCAAAAACCGAAGTTAACTTTCTGTTTTAAAAGTTGAAGAGATCACACTTTTCTCTGACTGTGAAGTTTGAAGAAACACTATGTTTATTTGCAGGAACTATATGTTTTTAACCCGCGTGGCCATTTGATTGCTTTCAGTAAAACAGAAATGTTGCCCACCTTTGCTCTAAAATGAAGTCAAGCCAATGATAAACAACAATAGGGCCTACATATAGTCTGAAAGAAGCTATCACCTAAGTAATCACAAATGTTTGTAGACACAGCAGTTTATTTACCATGGTAAGGGCAACATAGACGTGTGAAAGATGGATAATTAGCAATGAATGATGACATGAAAAATAATAAAGATTTTACGATATTCCGATTTAGAATTTGAGGTTGTACACATGTGCTTCGGTCTTGTTGTGTAGCAACTAAGACATGAATGATCTGACAAATGTGCCATGTACGACCTAAATTTTCACACACACTATTAAGTGTGGACATAAAAACGTCTGGGACCAAAGAGAAGCCAAAGTGGCACAGTTCTCACGTCAAGTCAAAAAAAAAATCTTATTATTATTTTTGTTACCAAATTCAGTATTTTAGAAGCATCCCACAGATAGATGAAGACAGGAAGAGCCTCCATTTCTCCTTCCACCTGCCCGCCTGCCAAGTGTTCCTACAAACACAAGCCCTCAATGGAGAACTAAAAGTCCCCACTGATGTCATCAACAATTTGCTAGCTGTTCTGAAATATGTGCAACATAGCAAAATACAGAGGGGGGCAGGGAAGAAATTCAGAGACCTACCCAAAGGAAACCAACAAAGGGCATGGAGGACCACAAAGCGCATATCCAGTGTGCGCTGCTTTCAACAGGATGTGCTAATGCATCATTTTCTCTACCTTTAGGGCTAAACAGGAAAAAGGCTGCACTTTGGGGAAAATCCCTTAAAATGTTTATCATGTTGTGATTGCAAACTTTTTATGTTTGTATATAATTTGTGTTTTTGTAGAGGTATTAAACCAGCGTTGCAGCAGAATGCTGAGAGAATTAAAAATTTGAAACAATTAAAACAGAAAAAAACATGCAATTGGAAATTTAACAAGCATTATCGTTATCTTGAACAGCAAAAAATGCATATCCTCTTTGCATATGTGAGCAAGTGATTTAAAGACTTACTTGCTGAATAATCTGCAGAAGCCTCCATTTCAATTACTTTAGGAGTGCTGTAGAGTAAAAAAAACAAACAAACATTATTGCAACCGTCACTTGACTTTAGAATGAATAGTTTTTTGCACATTTGCTGTTATCTTGATTCTTCATTACTTTGAAAGGATATTCACAATGAAGCTAATATTAATCACGTAAAAGATCCTTATTTTGCTTAAGGTACTGAAAGAAAAATCTAAATATGTAGTTCCTACATAGCAGAGGCATCAGCAGTGGTTATGTTCAAGTTAGATTAAAAAATATATCAAACTATCATAAATGTTTAGCTGAATTGTTGTTAACAGACGTGTGTTACGTTAATTCAAAATGGTAGTCTTGTGTCAACAGCAGAGAAATTATTGCACTGATGATGTTGCCGTTTCACAAGCTTTCTATGCAGACAAAATGATAAACGTCTCATACAGCTTTTAGATTTAAAAATGCTTTGACTGTCCAAGTAAACACGTGTTAGTAAATCAAAGGAATACAAATGCTACAAGCAATATTTTACTTGTTTTCAAATTCCTAAAATGGATGAAGATACTCCATAAAATCTGCGAACGTTGAATGAAATTATTTGTGTGAAAAACTGGTATCTTTAAAGAGCAATTAGCAGTATAAACAATGGATGTATAGCATTCAGCTTCACATAAATGTCTTATTTGTGTCCTGAACATTAACTGAATGTAGTGATTTTAGCTGTAAATCTGTTATTTTATTATGAATTGAAATCTTGGTCACATCTTTAGATACTGATCTACTTTTAATTTTATAGAAGTCTTAATGAATACATCTCCAAGCAGCTTAGCATCACAGCCTTATTGTGACTTACTTAAAAAAATATAACATTTAACCATTGATTAGAAAAACACAGCCCGCTGCAAATTAAATGACTGACTTATGTTCTTTTTTCATTACTATTTTTCACTTTTAATCTAATTTTTTTTTTGTCTTCCCTACACATTACAAACTAGGCAAAGAAAGCCTCTTGAAGTTTTCCTCATAGTTTGAACTTTTCTGAGTTTCACTGAAGAAGGAAAGCTCTGCTGGCAAACTGCCAAACAGCATGTTTCAGATTTAGTTGTTTGCTATAAGATGATTGTTTAGCACATTAGTTCAAGGTTTTATATATATATATATATATATATATATATATATGATATGAATTTATATAGTTACCTTCAAATGCTTCCTCTGTGCAAAACTGTTCAGGCAAGGATGGAGTGAGGGGTGGGTTGCTACGCTGTCTCCACCTCCCTTTAAATAATTAAACAAAACAATAACAAATAAATACATTTACCTAGTGTATCCAGTCAGGGCTCAAGATGAAGTGTAATGTTTTATCCGGATGAGCATGTGACAGTCCAGTGAAACAGAATGCAGCTAATGATCAAGATCAGGCAGTCAAAAGTTGAGGAGGTGCGCATCAGAGTCCTACAGGTGACAGGCGCTGAGTGAAAGCCTCCCTCTTGTGTGCGTGGCCCCCCTGTCGAGTTTTTTTTTTTTTTTCCCCCACCTTTAAAATCGACTTCGACGCCGTCCCATCAACACCAACTCTCACTTAACTCAAACTCCCAGCTCATCAGAAGTCACGCAGCTTTTTCTTTTTCTTTCTTTCTTTTTCAACCGACGGCTGCACGTTTGTAGGCTATAGTTGGAACAAAGAGGGGGAAGACTCAACAAGTTGGTTGAGGGAGAGAAAGAGAGGGATGGATCAAACTGGATCCACCGGTTCCTAAGGAATTAGCCATAGCGACAGGGAGCAGCCAAGCTATTTTCAAAAACCAAGTTACTGGAAATCCGTGGGCAGGTTAATGCTGAAAATGCTGCTGTGGTGATGTGACTCAAGGTTGAATCTAGAGTCGCGTTTCTTTTTTAACTGCTGATGTAGAGAAAGAGGGAGACAAATGTGATGAAGCCTCCCACAACGAGAGATGTCCCATCAAATGTCTTTTAAAAAAAAACACTTTTTACACTGGTGTGTGCAAATATGCGCTTTAACCCAAATTAATATTTATGCATTCTTCTATATTTATGTCAAAGTAAAAACGTGGTAATTGCATTTAACAGTTATTAAAGTTTAAACATACATACATAGAATTTAATTACCTGCAGGCAAGCACATCTCTTCAACTAACCACCAGCTGCAACACCGTCAGGCCAACTGTGTTGTTTTTGTGACACCGCGCAGAGCTTCTGGTGTTAAGTGATTTTTTTTTTTTTTAATATACATATATTGCTGCCTTGTGATGCCTGCATGACTGACAGCTGCTGCAGTTCAACAGGTTATCCGATCACCGCTGTCTACACAAGAGCCAGTCTGGCTTTCCATTCATCAGACAGACGCTCCATGTCCGCCTTTTGCTGCAGACATGCGCCTTCCAGCGGCTTTGAAGCGTCTGGAAGCCAACACAGTCGCAAAATACTGAATGGACAGTAAAGCAGGAAACCGGCTTTATCTTCGGTTTTCTATTGTTTTTAGTTACATTTCTTTTTCTCTTTTTCTCTGCTCTTTTTTTTTATAATCCCATGGACTCTGATCCAAAATGAGTGTCTCGGCTTGGAAAACAGTTTGTTCTTGTCCGACATGCACCATGCAGCGCGGACTGGAGGTTCGATGGTTCCGCAGCAGCAGCAGCAGCAAAAGCAACAGTTGTTAAATCCACCACTTCCTCCTCCATCTCTTCGCTTGGTAGCCGCACGCGTTGCTATTCTGGGATCTCGGTCTGGCACGCAGAACCGGATCGCACGGTGTGGACCGTCTGCCTCTCCGCTCAGCGATCGATCAAGTTACAAGTGACCTCTTCTCTGAGCCTTTTCTTTATCTGACCTCTTATCTGAACCCCGTTTTTTTTTTTTGTTTTTTTTTTTACACAAGGCTGACAAGCATTCACACATCGACGTGCTTCAACATATTAGATAGTACACAAATTGTTTATTTGTACAATTAGTTAGTGAATAATCTACAGATTAAATATGAAACACCTTAATGGATATACCAATTATAGGACATAAATTAATTGAATTGGATTACTTTCAGTGTGAAGAAAATAGGCACAACTTTTCATTAACAGCCTATAAAATTTCTGTTGGATAGATGGAAGTTAGTGCTAGCTATCAAAAAAAATAAATGTGTGTGGTGGTGTGTGGTAGTGGTGGTGGTATGTGTGTGTGTGTGAGTGTGTGTGTGTGTATGTGTGTGTGTTACCCAATGGTTCTTGAAACTGGGGTTGGTACCCCAATGTGGGTCACAGAACACCACAGGTGGTGGTCCTAAATTCCAGATTTTGCAAAAATGAATATTGCATAATCATTTCACCACAATATGTCACAAATGATAAAAATAGATATGCAGTAATAAAATAATATGTTTAGACTGTTTATATTGCCATTATAAACATTTTAATAGCAATTATAGTCATTCTGTATATTGAAACTGGCAGTAGATAGGGTCACAGGTAGACAAAAAACACGACACAGTGAAGGAGTATTAAGCTACAAGTACAATTACCCACCATCCATCCATCCATCCATCCATCCATCCATCCATCCATCCATCCATCCATCCATCCATCCATCCATCCAATATATTCCACTTATCTGGGGTCAGGTTGCAGGGGCAGCAGCCTAAGCAGAGAAGCTCAGACTTCCCTCTCCCCAGCCACATAGGCCAGCTCATGTGGGAATCCCAGTGTCCCCAAGCCAGCTGAGAAACAGTCCCTACAGCATGTCCTGGGTCTTCCTCTGGGCCTTTTTTTTAATTAATTTATTTATTTTTAGCTAATGCAGTCTTTGACATTTGTCAAAACTGTGTTAAGATCATGCAGAATACCTTTAGTCAGGTAAGATAATGTAAAAAAAGAAAATAAAACAAAACAATTATGCTTAAAGAAAAAAATATGAAGACTCCAACAATACTGCATCAACAGATTTGTTTCAAAGGTCTGGGGGTTCAGTCTGGGGTCATTTCAGACTGGCAAGATAATCAGGAGCACAACTTGAAGGCTGTCCAATGCACTAAACAAATCGACCAAAAGAGGCCCTTTAACAACTAAAACATTTGAAGGAGCATTGGCCTGGATCAGAGAGAAGTTGAACACAGAGGCTGACCGGAGGCAGGCAGTTTCAGACATTACAACTGGAAGAAAGGCATCCAGCAGAAACCACTTGGAGGCTGGCACTGGAGAGAAGTTCTCCTCAACATAATACCTCCAGCCATGACTTTCTTAGACCATCATGCAGGAACTTGGCTTTAGGATAAATCCAGGGCAGGGACTGTGGGAGCAGCAAAACAGAAATAGCAACAATGGCAAAAACAGCACTGGGACAAGAGAGATTCATTGAGCTAAGGCTTGAACTGGGCCTAAGCTGATGTAAAAAACAAGTTCTGTGTTTTCTCCTTCCTCTGTTAGCACCACCAAACCATTTTCTATTTGAACCAACAGCTTGACCTCAGCTTTTTCATATACTCTCAAGCCATTCTTTACTGACACAGCCTAAGAAACTCTTACTATAGGGGGGATCCTTCAGGATCAGTGTTGGGTCATATCCTAGTCTCAAGGTTTGTTGAAGAGAAATTCTCAAAAGTTGATACACACGAGACAACAAGCAAACAGTTATACAGGCAATGTATTACAAATGACAGCTAAACTGACTCAGATTAAACTAGAGAAAGAAAAAAAAAAGAAACAACAAACAAAAACACCTTAGGGGTAAAAACTGAGAAGGGACTGACAAAGAAGCAATGAGGCTCTGGCAGACAACAAAGGAAACCAAAGACTATTTATATACACTGATGGACGATAACAACAAAAAAGTAGTATGTTTGATGGTTAGTGAATGAGACCCAGTGTTAACATATAAATCATGGTAGACAAAACATGGAACAGACTGATGCTAAACAAACTAATCCAAGAGGATCAAACATAAAAATAGAATATTATACAAATCAAAATCTGAACAAAACAAAAAACAAAACAAAGAATCATATTGGAAATGTATCTGGAACTTCTAATTCCTATTAGCAAGCAGGTTGCAATGGCGCGGTAGCGCTGTGATGCGGAAGCTCATTGTAGTTTACTTGGCATGTGAAAATACATTTCCTCCAAGGTTTTTTGAATCTGAAAAAGACTACACTGAGACGTAGTGTTGGGAGCTCAGCAGTTTCACTTTCGCTTTGAGAGCCCTGCAGGAGTCACGGGCAGGGTGCGGAGGTGGGGGGTGGGGAGGGGTGCTCCGTGATGAGGAAGCTCTGTTTGGAGACACCGCCCAGAGGCTTTCTGGTACCAAAAGTCGTTTCTAGTACCATCCTCTTGTTTTGCTCCTCAGCATGAGTGCTTAAAAATGCTGCAGGATTTCTCAAACATGCATGAATGAGTCAAAGTAAGACTCTGGGCATGTTTTTGATCTGTGGGAAACATTATAACATGGTATAAAGCTAAAAAATGTGGATTTTACATGATATAACCCCTTTACCTCTAACCTTAACCAAAACATTATTCACACCATACCTCTAAACTTCACTAGAGTGCATATATATATATATACACAGTGGGTTGCAAAAGTATTCATACCCCTTGAACTTTTCCATATTTTGTCACATTACAACCACAAACAAATATATTTCACTGGAATTTAATGTGAAAGACCAACACAAAGTGGTATACAATTGTGAAGTGGAAAGAAAATTATA
>JARVGW010000136.1:10626750-10639147 GCA_031762495.1 Anablepsoides rubrolineatus
TTTCAACCCTCTCTATATATATATATATATATATATATATATATATATATATATATATATATATATATAGTTGCCGGATTAAATCCTGGCCAGGGACCTTTCTGGGTAGTGTTTCCTCCCACAGATCAAAAACATGAAAGTTAGGGTAACTGGTAACTGTAAATTGCCCCTAGTTGTGAGTGAGAAAATGAACAGTTTGTTTCTATGTAGCTTTGTGATGGATTTTCAATATGTCCAGGGTGTACCCTGCCTATGCACTGTGACTGCTGGATATTGACCTGAAACTATAAATAAATAAATACTGACTCTGAATGATGTTTTGTGTTATTTTTGAGGCGTGTGGTATTCCAAACATCTTTCTCAAACACTGTTATCAACATCATAAACATCAGTTTACTGCAAACTACATTCACCCAATCTCACCTAAACTGTGGCTTTCCCAAGAATACTTATATCTGTCATATAGGCAGTTCTGTAATGAATTTCAGCTCTGTTACTAATCAGGCTTCATTTCCAGCATTCCGACTTAGTCTTTTTGTGTGTTTTTTTTTTGCCTTGTCACCACACATTCTTCATATCTGTAGCTTGTCACTCATTCATTATCAGGGTGATTTTTTATGTTTAAAAACAAAACAGTCAAGCTTCCTGTTTCTGATTTTCAACCAGTGTTTCACCCGCTGGTATCTTTAGATTTAACTCTCTTCAGTGAGACTCCCAATTATGTTTTTATTTGTGTTTGTTTTAGTTTTATTATTTAATCCATATTATTTTTATTTTGAATTATATATATTTTTTGTTATTACAGAAGATATATACAATATGTAATCCACAGATAAGTTGTTTGTTACAGTGTGTGTAATTTACTTAAAATAAGAATTACTGTATGTTTGGAGAATGGAGTAAGGTTTGCATTTCTGTCTTGGTTAAAGGAACATCTTAACTTTTAAAGTAAGAAAATTAATCAGCAACATGATGAATAGCTTACATCTATGCTTTCACATATAAGGTCAGTCCGAACTGTACGTTAAAGGGGACAGTAAAAACTTAAGGATAATAAGTCATTGTTTACATACAAAATTGAAACTAAACATAGTCTGTTGACAATATGCTCTGTTAAATTAAATTAAAACTTAAAATCCAATTAGTTACAGCCATTTTCACAAATCAATTGATGTTTGATGCCACATAATGTGGTATATTGTTCAAAATGGCCTTCCTTTAATTGCAGCTCCCTCCAGTGGTAAATACACCAAATAATTACTGTTAAAGTGTACACTGACATTTTACTACTCAACCAAAGTAAAAATATATATTTATTTTAAAATAATACATTAATGCAATATGTATTCTTAAAAATTTGGATTTAACTAATCGTAGATTAAACATAGCCACAACTTTGTGTGAATTCCTTACACACAAAAGACTAAACTGCAATTAAGTGGCTAAAGGTTTCCCTCTGGTGTTGGTTTGTTACAGAGATTAAACATCCAGTACAGTAAAACATGATATGGACTGAATAAACATATTGAATCTTACTTTTTTGATACTAACAGAAAATAGAATGTCATGAAGAAGTTCAAAATGAGAGTTTCACACTAAACATGGGAGCTTTCAACTTCCCAAAAATACACAGTCTCCTCCATTTCTCACCTACACACACCACCAATAGTAATACTGAAAGAAGCTTTTACATTTTACACATTTTCTCAAACATGTGCGTAGGTTCAGAACAAACAGATTATTATTGATCTTAGTCATCTCAATGAGCAAGCATGTACATCAATTTTGACCATGGAGCTGCACTGGTAATGTGATGTCTTGTGTTGTTTTTTTTTTGCCACAACATGTCAAAATGTTCCTTGTGTTTTTTTTTTAGGTCTTTCAGGAGCAGTCAATATGAAGTCATTTTCTGGTAGTATGGCTTTTTTTAAAGAAAGGTTTGATGTGTCAAATGTATTCACTCAAAAAATACCTGTAGATATCTGTAGCCTTTTTTTTTTAGAGGGGGGGGGGGTTAAAAATTGAGATATGCATGCAATACATGTCAACAACATGCACCTAAAGTTAAATAATGGTTATACTAATGAAGTCTAGCATTAATCAAAAATAAATACACAAATAAAAAAGAAAGAAAGAAAAAATATATATAGTAAGTGTAGCAAACCTTGAGTGGAAAATGTTTACCATAGAATGGTTGAAGATATTATCACATCTAAGACGGGGTTCTTTTTTTTCTTCTTCTTCTTCTTTTTTCCCCACAAACTGTTTTCAGTTTCAAACACAAGAACAAACACTAATAACTGCCCCAAGACCCCTTCACCTCAAAAGGAGCCCACTGCTCAAACACCCACGGGTTTGGTTATTGCATGACTTTGTGGTAGCGCTTGTCACATCCTCATATCTGAAACTATAGATTCCCCTGCAAGAGACATGCATGAGTTGTTGAGCTTTTAAAATGGAAACCCAAAAACGAACTATCACGCAAAACAATAATAAGAGCAAACAGTTTTAAACTGAACATGTCTTTTAGTTTAAAAAGACAAACAGCTTAAACACATGATGTTCTGGTTTAGGCTGACAGAGGGCATTGGTGGTCTACAAAAATCCCACGGTTTAGGGCAGTTTGTCCCTGCAAAAACACAGTAGTTTGTGCAGACTATATCAACACCTAACAGCAATAAAAATAAGAGAAGCACAGTCACAGCCCAACTGTGTAAGCACAATGACATCAATTAATTAATTGTGGATGAGAGCAGTTTTCTTTTTTTTTTTTTGGTTCATCTTGCAAGTGCAATAAGCTGCATGCACCACATTTAACTTTCACATTTTGTGGCCTAACACCACCAATTTTTTCCTAAAAGTATTATGCAGAAAAAAGAAGTTGCAGCTTGGTTCAGATTTAAAATGATCACATGTGATTTGTTTAAGCTCAGAAATCCCCCGACTACAATATGCAATTTCAGCCTGTTATTGTGCATATGTGGTTGTGTTATAGTGGTGACGATCATAAAGATAGGCAGACAGAAGCTATTATGTTGGTTTATGTAGGAGGACAGGCATGAGTAGCACATGCCCATGCAAAATATTTAATGCTTACATAAGGATGCAACCATTATATATGCATCTGCTGATGAAGGCTGGAAACTGCATTACTTATGGGACTTAAGTTCAGTTCATTTCAGTTTTGTTTATACTCTCATTACCCAAATCAAGACCTCACCCTGACCATTCTCTTTAATTTCTGATTTAAATGAACCCTTTATCATTTTAAAGATGAAGAAAACTTTACATTAATTAACATTATCATAATTTTTTTATGTTTTTAACTTAGTTGGGATATGTTCAGTAAAATATCCAATAAGACTGTTTCTTATATAACAAAAGCAAGAATTAATTGTGCTTTGTCCTGTTTTGTGAGATCATACAATCATGAAATCCTGACTGTGAGACAGGCTGGCCTTTATTAATCTTTCTTATTATTGTAACTGATTCTTAAAGTAGATCCCAAAGTACTACTGAGGGCGGATTTACAAAAAAATGACTTGAAAGCTCTGCGTTCCATTTTATTTTGAAACCACAAACAATCATATAGTCTTAGAGGAGATAATGCTTGTAAAAATATGGAACTATGTTCTATAGAATATGATTGAGTGTGGCTATTGAGAACTTTATAAGAAAAAAAAAATACTCTATTCAAGATTTAATGAGCAGAACGAGCAATTATCTAAAATCAGAAAAATAAGATTTAGTGTTTATTTTCATTCAGAACATTTCTCTGTGGTTCTTTGGATTAGCTGAGGAGTTTTCAGGATATATCCGTATATTGTGTACATTGTGTGCAAAGGAAATTAAGAAAGCCTGACATTAATACCATAGACAATTGTATGAAAAATAGTTTACATTTTAGTGATACTGTGGAGGTTCAAAATTTAGAAACCAGTTTTATGCACAACAATGTATCAACTATACCAGTAAAGTTACTCAGGTTGAAAACACAACTTTTTTAGAAGCAGGTATTTAAAAGTCATCTAGGCGTTTATGTCTTTTCAGCATGTTCAATGCACATATTCTATGTACTGAATGTATTAAAACAAATTCATGTTTAAATTCAGTCAAATTTAGGATGACCACTACAGATAATCAACTTTAGTCAGCACAAAAACAATAAAAAAGGCATTATTTAGTCAGTCTTAAAAATATTAAGCTAAAATTTGATGTGGTAGCTGAGAGTCATTCTGAGCTAATACTCTGTCACAGTGTATTGTATTGTAATGCTTACAACATTGGTTTCAAGGTATTAATATTTCTCAACTTAAGATAATCATAATCTAAAAGTATGTCATGAAAGGTGAGCGAGCAGTATGTTATTTCAATAAATGCTATAGGACCATAATTTATATATAAAAAAGGTCAAATATAACAACAAAAACGTTACAACAATATCAGAGTGTGATCATCTGTTCCCTCCTATTTTTGTCATTTTACTTGAAACATATCCATGTTTTTATATACTTCTGCAATAAAATGTGATGTTTTCTTAAATGTATTTTCTCGTTTTTTCTTTTTTTTTTCCCCACTGGGTAATTGCAATTCATTTTAAAGCAAGATGAAGACAAAATAAAGTCAATAGACTTTAATTTATTTACATCATGTAGGTAGACCTTGAGTTGTGAAATTACGGAACAGAAATGAAGGCAGTCCAAACACTTTGAAAATAGAAAGAGCACATCTGTTTGAGGAGCACACCCCTACTTGCCTCCTTGTTTTATGCTGTTTGTTGTTGTACTCATATTGACCAAGATGTGTAGTTTTTTTTCTTTGTGCACATATGCATGCATGCGTGTGTGTGTGTGTGTGTGCAGGTCTTTGTTTAGCACATGGGCCTAATTTGCACACAAGCACAGGTAGTTATCCTGGGTCTTGTAAAAATTACTTAAGAAAAATGATTTTCAAGAAAAATATACATATGACCTTATTTTCTTTTACATCAGACTCTAATCGCACAAATCCCCAATGCACTGTTCTCTGTATTTGTTAGGATATTTTAATGGCTGCTATTCACACAGGATTTGTAATCTTGAATAGTGCTCCATAAGAGCTGAGCAAACCCAGGTGAAAAATTAGATGGCAAACTGAATTACCAAATTGCATTTGGAAAATAGTTTTCAATTTTCAAGGTTAATAAGCTCAATATTCATACTATTTTTTTTTCAAAGATCTAGTTTCATGTCTGCAACAGTCTTTTGGTTTTGGCAAGGCCTTAGACCAAAGTCAGTGTTATCCCTTGACGTTCCTGTCAGGACATTTTGACTATTTTGGCCTCACCTAATCACAATCTTACTTGTTCTCTAAACAGGAACAGTACCTTTGGTCTAAAAAGTGATTCGTTTTTTTGTTTGTGCTTTGAGAAATCACACTCACACACAAACATTCAATAACCACAGAAACCATAATGGAAATTTTATTAGGTGGGGGTGTTTTACAGTTCATGGACCCCTGTTTCCCATACAGTCTGACTGCTTTCAATACTACAGAAATTGGAGATGTAGTGTGATGACAAGTGAAACCTTCTCACGTTTGCTCCTCTTGCGTAGCCAGCATGGTTTAGCAGTTTGACATTTTTTATCTTAGAATCTGAAGAAAATCTAGTACCCAGCAAAAAAGAAAAAAAAAAGGGTTTTGTGGTCTGCAGGCAGTTGAATATATGTGAAGGTAGGTGGGTGCTTAAGGCAGATGAAGAGATAATATTTTGTTTGTGAGCTGCTTTTTTTAGTTTTGTCATGCTCCAACTACGTATGTTTCTTGTGAAAAATAATGGCAATTTTGTGCGCACTGGAAAGTGCACACTGTGTTAACAATTAGGCATGTCTTTAGTCCTATTATGCATTTAAAAACTTATTAGAATTGTTTTTAACACCACACATTTTATCAAATCAATTATTGTTATATATTCTATTATTATTTTTTTAGTTGGTTGAGAAAAGAAAATATTTTTTTATGTTGTGCTCATTTTTTAAATACAACCTTTAAATAATTTGTAATACAGAAAGTGTCACACTTCAACATCTATATCACCCTTTTCTTTGCAGTGTCAGGACTTTGGTGCTTGATTGCAATATAAACATATTGACTAGAAAGAAAAAGACAAAAATATATATTTGTTTTCAATATCCATAAACAACAATTTCTAAAAGGCATGAGCCCTTTTTAGATGCTAATTGATATTTAATGAAATATTAAACAGTTTCTGTTGTGCTTTGGTCAAAACATACCAAACAAGGACACATTAAGTTGGATTTGATAAAGGTAATCTTTATTTACCATCTGTACACTAATACTACGGGATCAAAGAAAAAAAAAACTTTGTGAGAAAACCATTTAAACCCACTGATCTAAACTTGATATATATACATGAACATTTTGTCACTGATTTGCTTTTGTGCCATCAAATATCCAATGTGTCTGGGCACCAACTTGAAAGGACATCTTAGACGTATTACATGCACAGTATGGGCTTTCATACAACACCAGTCTTTGATAATGAAACACAGATGTTTTGCTGAGTATGGCTTTCAGATGAATATTTTTTATACAGTGCTGCACCAGGCTTCGGCTTTTGATGGATTAGAGGAATAATGACTTGTACTGTACATGTATAATCTCAAGGTTAATAAATCCAGGTGCTTTGGTAATCGTTTCATTACATGCAGCTTTTCTTCATCTTGATGAGATAATCCCTGAATTACAGCATGCTAATCTGATCTTTATCATTACCTCTAAAAAAATCCATATCAGCAAAATGAAGTATTTCTTTTTAGCTACACTGCTGTAGCTATATGTTAAATTTCAGGCTTGACTTACCTGAAATAATGGAATGTAATCATCTGTAGACTATTAAATGCTTCTGTAATCACAGCCTCAACCAAGTTGAGTGTCCTTAACTCACTAATGGAGTTTTTATTCACTGTGAACAAGCTTTAATTTTTACTGTACATCTCAATTCTTTTTTGCAGTATGTTATAAACTGAGTGTGTCTGTCTTGCCACAGAACATATAGAGCCCAGAATTTTGACTGAAATGTAATTTATATAAAACAAAAAGACAATATTTGCCTTCAGTTTCTTGATATAATGTTGTTTGCAGTGTTACATTTTCTATTTTTTTTTGTAAACAAAGTTTGTGTTTTGTAAAAAAAAAATAAACAAAATAAAACAAATCATAAAAATCCAACAATTTCAGGCAATTTATCAAGTATAGTTTTTGAGCCATTTACAAACAGAATATTTTGTAAATATTTGTCACATAGTCAACTTCTGTTGTCTACTCCAGCTGTATCTGGTGTGAGAGTCAGTCTTTGTTAACATGACATAAACACACTAACACAGTTTTATAATGTTTTGCTTTATTGATCAGTCATAAAACAAAACAAATAATAGCACTGGCTGTGACAAGTGTGGAATGATAGACTTTTTAGAAGACAGTTTGCTCATTATTGAATCAATAAGGTTAGAATACTGTAAAACTGAAAGTTCTGCACTATCTGACTCACACATTTTTCATGAGGATTTCATGGCGTACAAAATCATTCTGATTCATAGCAACCTCAACAGAAGTTGCTTGGAACCAAGAGTTGCTTTCTAGTAGTTTTGACATTAATCTGGAAAATCAGTTTTGAGATAGCAGTCAAAAAATAGGTCAGTGTATATGTAAACATAAGTCATGTCAATTTTTAAACAAAACTTGTCATTTTTATTATTATTTAAACTATTAATTTTAGAAACATATTTGCTACAGTAATATCAGAGCTATTTGACGGTAGTCTCATATTAGAGCACAGCTCCTGTCCCTTTATTCCACTTCCACAGCCAGCTACTGTGTGTGGTGTACCTTCCTATTCACAGCACTGTCAGATACAGTAATTGACTCTTGCAGTCTCCACTGAGCTGTCCTCTACATGGTCTCTTAGGCTCCACACCCAATTACAGGCTGTAGCTCCCTCGTGGACTCAGGTGGATGTCTAGGGAAAAGTGAGATCAGTCTTTGATGTGGAACTGACGGTTTGGCGGATACCCATGAGCAAATCTACATAGTGGTGCCACAACCCTGTTCATCTTTTAAGGCAATAAGTTGATACAGGTGAAAGGTGGATTTGCACATTTAACTGGCATACAGGATTATTTTCTGATTGATTAGTTTAATCACTCAGCTGACTATACACTGTGAAATTTAACATGCTGCTCTTCTTTAGTTATCTGCCATGTGAGTTGACTGACCTTTACCCACACCATACAGAGGGAATATATTATTAGGATTATTTATCTTTTATTGTTAGTGGAAATGAAGGTGAGGAGCAAAAGTGGTTTTCACAACACTTTGTGATTTGCTACTTTAATGAGACACCCATGCACAAGTACTGTGGGTTAAGGTCAGGTAACCAAGAGCTAAAATATCTAAACACTCATTAAGTGTTGTAATATTATTATATGGTTGAGGGGGGATGGGAGGGTCTGTTCAGCCATTAAAATTAGTCAGGTTGCAGTTGACCACAAAACAATATCAGTAGGAGCAGCAGGGAAAAGTTATTGTACATGTAGTATATGTGTTTAAGTGTGTGTGTACTTGTTTCTACTACAGAGCAAGCACCATTTCTGCCATAGTCAGGTATTTGATGTAAAGTGAAGACTTCTTTATTGTCCTCACTTTATTTGCAGCTCTTCTGTGCTTTACTACTTGTGTGTGAATTAAGTTTTGTTTCAGGGTAGAGGATTTGGGTTTAGGACCAAGGTGTGAATTGAGTTTAGGTTAGTTTTATGATCAGGTAAACCTGGGAGGTTAATTTTAGGGTAAATGGTCAGGGTTAGGATATATAAAATACCAAAAAAAATGAATGTAAGTTAATGGAAAGTCCCCACAAGAATAGAGAAACATAGTATGTGTATGTCTGTGTGTGTGTGTGTATGTGTGAGGGTGTGTGTGTGTATATATATATATATATATATATATATATATATATATATATAGTGTGTGTGTGTGTGTCTGTGTATGAACATTTGTATATATATGAATAAACCCCTGAATACAGTAATTTTGTATCAGGAAGGTAGTGAACAGCTTTAAACTTTGTCAGGAATAAAAGCCTCAAGAGGTTGTATCTTTGACCTAATGACATCAGGACATAAAAAGATAAAGAATGAAAAAAACTAAAAGGTTAACTAGGTTGTGGCATGTGAGCACAGATTTCACTGCAAGTAATTATTTTTACTTGGGCCAGTAAACTGCATCCATTCACTATCCCAAAGACAGAGTTTATTTATATATATATATTAGTTTTAAGGCTTATGTTCACAAACCAATTAGCCCGGCTGCCCTCAGAGATGGGTTGTCAACCTGTCTGTCTTCTGGAAATCAGTGCAAGAGGCAACTGTTATCTGTGTCTAACAGTAAAGGGAACCAGATGAATAGATGAAGAGGATGGAATGAGCAATAGAAGGATACTATTAATGGCTAAGTTCAATGAAGTGGAGGGGTCACTTAGATCAAGTAGGCTATTGTATCAGCACAGGAATAAAAATCACCTGAAGTATCAGTGCTACTGTTTACCAAGAGTTATTTCTAGAAGATTTCCATCACTTATTAGTTTAAACATGGGGTATAGGTGGATAATATAAATGTGAAGTATTTTTTTTTACTTTCAAGGAGTGCTGTTTTTGAAACTCTATGATTAGAAACTCAAAGAAAGTTGCATAATGTTTTTGTTTCATTGTTTTCTAAAAACATAGTCTGTAAAAAAACAAAGGAAAAAATGACAAAAGTAAGCTAAACTTTTCTCTCAAAGATAGATGAATGAATCTATTTTGAGTAAAACGTGATAAAAGTCTATGATAAAAAAAAGAAAAAAGATCATAAAAACATATCTCACCAGAAAAGCTACAGTTATTTAGGATAATCCTCTTACAAGGGACTAAAATCAAGGTCAACCTCAAATTTGCATTTACTTCATATCATTTTTAAACACTTTATTGCTGCTTTGTGAATTGGATCTGTTTCATTTATTTAGATTTTCTTTTTTTATATAGCATGTTCATCTTGTATGTTGAACCACCAGAGGTCCTCAGTTTACCTTGTTCAAGCATTTCACCTCTCACCAGTAATCTATTAGTCACACCTGTTGTCACTCAGTAGTTAGCTCTCACAGTATTTCCTGGTTTTCTTCAACTTTGGCAGATGCTCTGTGTATCTCACTGGGATTTGTTGGGTTTTATTTGCCTTGCATTGCTTGTGTAAAACCAATTATTGTGCTTTGATCTATTGTGCCATTCGTATTCAATTTATCAACTTCATAAAACTGATGAAGGTTTGTCAACAAGAGTACACTGAAGCAAACTCTCTCTCTAATATATATATACACACATATATACATTTTATTTTTTTTTGCTTTTATATATAGGACTTTTAAATGGCAAAATGGATGAACAACATATATTGTACAATATGTCACAATATATAAGAGCATCAAGACTTCTTGTTCACTGGACCTAGTAAGTAGTAATTTATAATATACAACATATTGTAATTGCCAGTGCACTTCTGTCAGTAGTAGGCCTCTGAACAGTGATATTGCTCTTTTTTTGTCCACTATCCAAATTATTCAAATAGTAAATTGGCTGCTAATGTAACAACACTGTTTGTATTTATGCAGAACTACCTAACCAGGTTCTGGTTAAAAGAAAGGAAAACCAAAAGGAGAGAATTATTGATTTTGTATTTCAAGTCTGAGTGAATTCCAAAGGTGTCAGCAGGGGGCAAACTTGGTCCAGCATGTCTGACCTGAGAGCAAGTGAAATCGTTTTTTTATTTATTTATTGTATCTCTCTTCTATGAGTATTATACTGGAATATAATGTAAGTAGCTTGGAATCCTTCTCCGATTGTTCACTCTAATCAGAGTACTTATAGTTAAAGGTCTCATTTTTGTACTGTAAGGTAAAGGTTCCTTGATAATCTTTTGTTTAGTCTGATTCAGTAACATCTTTAATAGTTTTTTAGCAAATATTTAATTGGTGTGTAACTTTATTATATTGTAAAATAGCTACAAGGCAATTTTAACTTGGAAAACATTCAGTTCAGAGAAACACCCACTAAAGTGAGTAAAAGTTTACTTTTAAGCAGTCAGTGGGCTCTCATTTTATCAAACATTAATGTCATCACTAAACCCTGAAAGCATATTAGAGTAAATAAAAATGAATGTCATGGAAGCAGGTGTCAATGCCAGCCTTTTTTCATATCAAACTTGTGATTATTGAGAGTAGTTATTGGGACCTCAGGCCTTGTTTTTGCAACATTAGTGCAACAACAAAAATATTTTCCAGGACATATAGTTTCAAGTCTGGAAGTCAGCTAAGATAATATAAGATAATATATTCCTATGCCTTTAGTGTAGGAACTGGGTTTAAGGTGTAAGTGCCCATGTCCAAAATAAGGTGATGTTTGTTTGTTTTTAATAAACATAATCAGCACACAAACATTCAAAAAATAGTTTTACTAATATACCATATACATTTATGTGCATGGCAAAGTTGGCAAAAAGGGGGGTTATAGCTCACTGTGTGGATTTTAAACACAATTGTTTTATAATTCAGTCACTTTACTTGGTAAAGAACACGACTCATATTTAGTGCTTGACAACAAGTCAAAACTACTGTCTTAAATGCGTCTTGAATTCATGTTTCTCAGTTAATGAGTGCACATTAAAAGAACAGCAGATGATTTATTCTTATATTCTTTTTTGTTTTTTCTCACTTAAAATTATTTTTGCACTTGTGAACCATAAAAGAGTGAACAGCCATGGTATTATACTTTGAGGAGAATGACTCCACCTAAACTAGAGGAAAAAAAGAGCATCAGCTCACAATGACCTCATGCAGCTTATTTTGGCCTCTGTAGGTTGAAGGTTAAACGCTGTGCAGTTTTTCTATTCTGCAGCCATTTCCAAGACCTTACAATGGACAAATATAGTCTTCTTGATTATGTGTAAATGCTGTATTGCCCGGATGCATATCTCTACATTTATCAACAAAAACATTGTCTTCACAAAGACAGAATGACACATTAGCATTTGTTTTTTAACTAATTGAATGCATGTTTTAAATTTCAAGCACTGTACAGAAATGCCCGATTGTTTTCACACAGTTTATTATTAGCTAATGCAGCATTCTTCTATGCTAGTATGTGTTTTTGAAAAACAATAATTGTATAAGCTTACAAAAAAGAAGGTCCTCATCTGGCAATCCATTTGCCTAGCCTAGAGAAAGACGCCAACCCTTTTCTCTATACTCAATGACTGTTGTCACGACTGACAGGGTACTAACTAATGACCACTTCAAAAATCACTAGACTAT
>JARVGW010000136.1:10803271-10827649 GCA_031762495.1 Anablepsoides rubrolineatus
TTGTAATAAAATATGTCGAAGTGAAAAACAAAACAAAAAAAAGAAAAAAAAGAAAAAAGATAGGTTCGTAATTTTGCTCTAGAACTCTAAAGACAAAAGCAGTAGGTCAAATATTGATCCCTGAGGGACACCTTGGTCAATGATCTTGTAAAAACTGCCTAAAAAAGGAGTTTAAGTCGTTTGTCTTTTTATTCTTTTCTTACTCAAGCAACAAAGGGTGACTGGATTTATTGAATGCTTTTCTTCTAAGGAGTTTCCATAATTGTAAACTGAAAAAAGTTCAATAATAAAAAATAAATAAATGGTTTTGCAGAAAGGGGAATGAGACCATCCTTATGTCTCTCAGCAGCTGGCATCGTTTCAGAGAACTCAATATGAACGTGGATTTTTATTTATTTATTTATTTTTTCATGATGGCATAATGTTTGTTTATTTATTTGTTTGTTCCTGGATGTATGAAGGACAAAGCTGACATAATTAAAATTAAAAGCAGAAATATATAAGTGACCCAATAAATAAATATACACTTAAAATGCAGCAATTAATTTAAAAAAAATGACTTTGTTTAATAATTTGATTGACCATATATACATTTTAGCACATAATGTGAACTTCCCAGAATAAACAGTAAAATTTTAATTATGTGCTAAAATATATTATTTGTTGTAACTAAGCTGGAAAAAATTAACATGAAGGTCAATTAAATTCTAAATTTAAAAGAATTGGTGAATTTTAAGTGTATTCATTTATTTATTTCTGCTTTTAATTTTAATTATGCAAGTTTCGGTCCTCCATATTTATCTGTCCAAATACATTTGGTTTATAAAGGCTGAAGCTGACATTGGGATACTGGAGGCTGCACCCTTTGATTTCAGTGTTGCAGAGTGCAGCCACCATAAATAAGCTCTTAGGGAGGCAGATACAGTGTGCGAGGACAAACCAGCTTCTCTACCATTCAGCAAACTCAAATATGTATTGAGATCATGCATGTCACGGTAAATTGTATGTGACTGGATTGGTTTAGAGATGCAGTAGTAGCCTACCCTTCACTGAATGCTGCATTCCTACTGGGTTATTCTTGTTAGACACAGTTTTGTGATAAAAAGAAGCAGCCAAATTTGGAGAAAAACATTTTGGAATAAGGTTCAGCTGCATGTTCATACCAAGAAGCCCAACTAAATAATTTAAATTATTTGTTATATAGGAAATTATAAAGAATAGTTCTGTGCATGAAGTAAATGTGTTCATCAAGAAATTAACTAATGGGCTCCAGTTAAACACTGATTTGGTAATACTTGAGTCAAATGGGTAATTGGGTGAATTTTTTTTATTTTTTTAAGTTTTCTTATATCTGTATCCAATGTTGGCATCTGCAAAACCTTTCATCTAAATTTAGCTTAGTATCTGAAGGGTTTTTAGTTTCCTTTATTTCCTTAAATTTTGTCAACATCTCATTATTAAGACGCAGCATTTTTAGCTCATCTTCTTTTTGGAGGATGAGCTAAAAAGAGAAATTATTTTGTGAAAACACCAACAGAGTAGAGATGAAAGCACAACAGAAGAGCCCAACAGTACAACAATATTTGAGCTTCAGCCATTGAGTTTTGTTGTTTTTAATGATAAAAATAGACTAAAGATTATTCAAACCTGTTTAATTATTTTGAAGATGAATAGTAGTTTGTTGCTACTTAATCTGTCTTCAGTATATTAATGACATAATATGTATAAAATTATTCATAAAGAGGTAAAAACAATAAATCTTGAGGACGTTCTGAAGCAGTGCAATAACATTCTCCCTTAACAAAACACTAGTAACCAACAGTTATTAAGCGATCTTTGCAAGGTGAAAAGAAACTAAAACTTTGACCTTGTGTCTCCAAACCTTTCTGGCTGTAAAATTCACCACTTGGCAGCAGCACTGGTCACATTTTTGTCCCACATCATCCTCTTCTGAGTTTGTCCTGTAACATGTGCCAGCTGTCTAGAGGCAGATCAATAAACGCTAAGACTTGGCCAGCACTGTCTGGTCTCTCTTGAGCTTAAATTAAAAAGAAATAATAAAAAACAAAATACATTTATCAGGTCCAAATAAAGGATTGGGATATCTGTGCTAAAACAAAGGTTGAAGGTATCTGGTAGCCAACAGCCTGGTTCTTTTCTTTGTGTAGTTATTTATACCTTTGGATCTAAGTAAAAGAAAATTCAAAGCTCTTTAAATCAATCCCTCGTGGCAAGTTGTTTGACTACTTTTAAAACTAATAAAAGAATAGTTCATTTTTGACTTAATTTTTGGAGTGGTATTTTGTGGATTTGCAACCAGCAGACTATTACCTGCAGTAGAGAGCAGTTTGAAGCATGTCTGTTTGGAGAAAGGAGGACAACTTTGTCAGACTGAAGCAAGTTAAAATAATAAGTTTGTGCTGTCTCAAAACACCTTGAATCTCAAGCTTTTTTTTTCTTTATACAATTAATGTTTTAGACACTTTTGTTAGTATTGCATGGGGTGTTTAATTGCATAGACCAATGCTCGTGAAATGTTTGCAAACCTGTTCGATGTTATCCAATGTAATAATAGCGTTTGACCTATAGCTTTTTTGTTTGTTTGTTTGTTTGTTCACACATGGCCTTATTTTTCATCATTATTTAATCAGATATGGCTCTTGCCATATATTTTCTTTGTGAAATGTGAAAAGGCGTATACCTTTCAACTGAGTGGTGGGATTCAGTTGGTCAGTGTACAAAATGTATTACAAAGCTTCTCAGGTTGACTGCCATTTACACATCTCACACTAAGCTATCTCACACTAAATCAGTTTTATAGGGGTGCCAGGATTTCTACGACTACCGGCCGCGGAAGCTGCTGTGTCTTCAAGAATTATGGCGCATATGGGTTTTTATAACAGGTCATAGAGGAGTCTTGAATCTGGCAGGTTTTACAGAGCTGAAAAGTGAGAGCGATCCCGAGTCATCGTTACACCAAATTGAGCCGCTGATTGCTTCATTTAAATGAATGAAACTAGGAGAATGTCTCGCACCCTCTGGCATCTCAAGAGGTCGCGGGAAGAGATGCACGCCCTCAAACCTGCCTCTCTACCTGCTGAGATAATCAAATACATGATTTGTGTTCCAGTGGTAAACAAACACATTTTAGAGTTCAAAAGATCCTAACAAGGAATCCACAAAGGTAAATCCTACTAGGCTTTGAGGATGAAGCAAATGTCAAAATTATTCTGGGGACTTTATTGGCTATATAGAAGTTTGTGCTTGGAAATAAACTATAAGGAGTCTGGTGCCCTTTCCATACAGTTGTGAAGTAACATCACCCTCCCTATGTCCCCTTAAAGCAGCTTTCTGCCGCTTCCTCTGTCGTTCTCTGCACTCCAGCCTCTCTGCACTGCCAAGCCAGCGCCTGGCAGGCTTCTCTGCTCACGGTGCATTAGGATGCAAAGCGTTCCCCGTCAAGGGAGAAGGGGAGACTAACAAAAGCGCTTTAGTGTTGCAAAAACAAGCCCATCGGTGCATGCCTGTGAAAAGATCTGTATGTCTGCTCTGACTCCCCTAACTCCCTGCAGCTCCCTGCATCATTCCACAACCCCTCTGAAAAAAAAAAGAGAGGCTCTCTGGAGAGATGCATCCTTTTCTTCTTTTTGTCATCCGATTTTTTTTTAACCATCCCTCTACCTTTCTTTCCTGTCTTCCCATGCGGCAGGTCCAAATTGCTTTGCTGGAACAACGATCATCCCAGCCGGAATTGAAGTAAAGGTGGACGACTGCACCATCTGCCGCTGCCACAACGGAGACTGGTGGAAGCCAGCGCAGTGCTTTCGGCGGGAGTGCCTCAACGGCCAGTCGTTGTCATAAAGAGACTCCGCTGGGGATGGGGGATAAGCTCAGGCAAGGCTCTGCCTACTGCGCCATTTTGTATGATTGACAGGGCAGGAGCACAATTCTTACAAAAAAAAAACAACAAAAAACAAAAAGGAATACAAAAAAAAAACAGAGACAGTTTAGAATTGAAGAGACGTTCTCACAAGCTTCACACAGATACAAATTTAGCCAGTGAGAAGATGATGGAACTTGTCTTACGGCTGTTTCCACCCTGCAGTTTTACTCGCCCTATATATTTTCAAAAGTTGACTCGCTGCTTTCACTCCGAAAGTTTCTAAGCTCCTTGAACTCTTTCCTAACCACTGGCAATGCTCAGTTGCCCAAGTCAATTTCTGTATGTATGTCATCCGCTTGTTGTAGATGTCTGTCACAACCACAAAGGTGTTGTAAAGTTCCAACAGCAGGAAAAGACGAAACAAGAACAAAACGAAAGCACACTTTACTGCACTTTCTTTCTGCTTGTGCTACGACTGACGTTGCAGATGAACTTGAGTTTCACATCACTGTTTACAAAATGCACATTAAAATATGTCTTCATAAGACTTTTTAAATCAACATGGCTAATGCTTACCTCTACATGATGCTACATCTTTTATTTCATTCTAACCCATTGTTTTGTCAACATTTCTATTTTTTTTTTCTTGTTACATTCCTGTTTACCAGCAGTACAAAAAGAATAAGTCTGTAACACCACATGTAGCTGCAGAGCAACTAGGTTAGCAGCCACTGTATCCTTTGAAGAAGCAGGAACAACACTCAAAGAACTCTGGGCAACCTCTTCCAGACCCAATTGGTTTTATTGTTTTCTCACTGAGGTCCATACCCTCCAAAATATCCCCTACTAACTAACTGCTTGAACTTGTTATCAAAGCAGTTAGTGAGCCAAGAGCAGCCCACTTTAATTTTCCTTAATCAGGAGTATTCTGTGATAAATCATCCAGCTGGGTGCTTGGCGCAGCCTGCATGCTGGGCACATTCAGCAAGAAACCAGCAGACAAAAGAAAGGGATCTGCATATGGCTAAACGCATTTAGGCAGCATTCACAAGCGTAACATCCATGTAAAGAAACATGCACAGCATTCATCCACTGTTTCTGGAACAGTATGTTACTCTGCACCCGCCGAGGCACTTAAACCTCATATATAAGCCTTGTTAGGATACAAAGCTCCTACATATACTGCAGCATATGTAACAAAGGTTCATTCCCTCGTTTTCTTGAAAATGTAAGAATGTCTCAGCTGATGTGGCGTCACTAATGCAGTCGAGGCTATAGCATACAGACAGGTTAATGCATTGCTTTGACATTTCTCAGACCAAAGTGGCGGACAAGTGGTCCAGTTCAAAAAAAAAAAAAAAAAAAAAAGCAGCCACCTAGGCCCCATAAACAGGAACATTTTTGAAATGATAAATACTAGTCATTAATTCAAAGGTGAATTTCTGTTAGCTCTCACCATTCATCAGCAGAACTTTTTCCCCTTTTTTTCATTTCTAGAAAATCTGTTTCTGTTAACCTTTTAGACCCTATTCCTGTGCAGTGATGGATGAGCTGCTTAATAGCAGCTTCTAGCACTCTGTAATGAGACAGAAATGAACTTAGGATTAAAGACCAATGGCTAAACAGGTGTATTACCTTAAAAGGCACTAAAACTAATTTTAGAAAGAACTCACGGTCAAAGTCTACTGCATAGACAGTGTCTGTGATGAAAAAAAACAAAACAAAATGGGACATAAATTTAGAAAAGTTCCGTCTTAAGAGCAACAATAGAGTTTGTGTCATTTTTATCGTTTAGCTGCAGTGATGTAGTATCTTTCAGGGTGCAAAGACAGACCTAATTTATCTGGTGTGAGGTTTGCAGGCTCATAAAACAAAACTGACACAAATGTGGTTTATCAGTCACAGCCTTGGTGCTCCAGACATTCTGGCATTATTAAAGGAGATTCATTCATCATAATTACTTTAAATGCCACATAATTATTCAACTTATGCTTATATCCAGAAGAAAAAAAAGAGGGGGGGGGGGGGGGGAATCAGGAATTGCTTCATAGAGGGTCACAACAGAGACAGACTGAAGTGAGAGTTGACAGGACTCAAAGGCAACGCTGCCACCACAGATGCCTTATTGCTGCCGTTTCAGATAAGATTCACAAAGCATGGCCTTTGGCATCGCTCAAAATAAATAAGTCAGACTGCTTTAAGTTTGTTTCACCTCGCTTTGCAAGGGTTTACTGTCATGCATTTCCCCCCCAAACTACTCATTGTTTTATCCTAAGACATTCCAGAAACAGCCGGTGGGTTCAACACAAGTACAAGGACAAGTACAGTTCATTCACAGCTGAAACTCAATAGACCTGTACTAAAACACCCTAGAATTTGATAGAGGTGAAGAATAAAAAGGAAAAAATAACAGAAAGTGGCAGATGTGATTTGCAAACTAAAGCTCCTTGAGTCTTAGAGCAATGTGACTTTGTACTGATTGTTCTCAAACACGCATTTCCACTGTTTGTGAAGTGCACAACATTTAGCAAACTAAACCGAGTGAACAAAGGCTTCTCGTTTTCTTGACTTTGTGAGCTGCTCTCATTGGGTGAAGTGGTTGTCAACAGAAAGCTAAACAGTCGAGGCTTAGAATAAATGTTCCTCCACGCATCAGAGCTGAGTTGTTATCCAGGCCGCTCTCAGAGAGCAAATAAAACAGCGAATTGTATATTTAAAAGCAGTTGTGCAGTTAAAGCCAGAGGAATTCAGATTCACTGCAGCAGATGAGATGCAGGAATGCAGCAGGTCTGCACATGGTGCACTTTAAATAGTCTGCTTACATACAGTACATTGATATGCAGCTGTATGTTGTTATTTGACAGAAGAGGCTGTCTTAAAAAAAAAAGAAAAAGAAAGCGATGCTGCACATCTGCTATCCTCCACTTTAAGCAGCTCAGTATCCCCCCACAACCAGATGGAATTACATTTCACCTTGCAAATATATGAAAGGACAGATCAGCCATTTAGTTTGTCTTTGTTAACTTTCTGCCAAGAAATTTCTTTTTTCTTCTGTCTGTAAATGTCCATTCAGATGATTCCATCCGTCCTTTCTCCATCACAGCATCCACAAGCTTGTACATGGGCTTCTTGTACAGCTTCACCCACCGCTCACTTTTTCCATGAGACACCAACTTACTGTAGCTGGAAACTATAAAAGATTGTTTTAGTTTGCGCTCTTGTCTTGTTTTTTTGTGTTTTGTTTTTTTTCTCCCTGCAACAAAACTGTTACATAACGTGTGCCTGAAAACCAACACAGATGTGGTAAAGAAAGATTAAAACACTGTTATTATACAATCAATTGTATTATTTTTTTTTTTTTTTGGGAGCACCAAGGATTTGTTCATGTGTTTCAATTATGTTCCAAACTATGAGCATTTTTGATGATATATAAATTCTTAAGTTTAAATGTAATCTTAAACAAAAAAAGGATTTCCAAAACAACCCTTGGTGCTCCATATGTTGTTTATATGTAAATATCTTCAAATGTAAAATGTGTATTCTGAAATTTAAGGTGGAGTAAAACAATGATATTGGAAATAACTTAAATGTGCATTACTCATTTAAACACTTTTAATATATTTATTAAATGGTTATTTACACAGATTTGGTTATTGGTAGTGCAAATTATGGCAATAACAGCTACCTATTTATTTTATTTATTTTTTTAAATATGGTGGTTTTAAAGCAGCAGCAATCTACTCTGGTCTTGGATCTGCAGAGACTCACAGTTCACCATCCTGGTCAGATATAAACTCAGTTTTCCAAACTGAGCTCATTCAAAATGGAATATACAACAGGTAAGATACTAATTGTTCATAACCTTGCCACAGAAGCCCACCTAAAAAGAGCTGAGAGATTATTTATATATACACGCCACAGTAATATCTTCAAATAATCATCTCTAAACTCTACAAAACACAGCATTCGTGGAAACATTACAAGTGAAATTCAGCTGAAACCTAAATGATGATGTTGGACAAACTTCATTGAATTTTCTGTCTGACAAAAACAACAAACACTTCACTGAACTGGGACCGAACAAAACCCAAGGTAATGTGATTTTATAGGCAGGTGGTTTTAGAATAAGTAAAAGCGCAATACTCTCTACGCTCAGGTCATATGAGTGGAAGAATAGGACAATACTTGTGCTTAATGGTTCTGTAATGCTCTCTGGGTTCAAGGGCATTACTCACAAGTTCATTCTTCCAATCCATTTCATTACAAGTCAGTGCGGGCTTCTATCTCGTCCACACCGCTAATTGCCTTCTCCCACCTCCCACCGTGGACAAGAAAAGGGAAGCAATTTTAGGCAGCACACAGCAATCAATAGCAATTAGGTGTATCCCTGACTAATCCTACTGAAACGGGCAGCAGAGCTCTTAAAACACATACACCTAAAACAAGTTTTCTTTTTTTTTTTCTGTTTCTTCACAAGTGCCAGCATTGTGATGGATAAATTAATTGTTTTGTTTTCCCATTTCAAACATAATATAGACTTTCCATCAAGCCTTTTTGGGACCCGCTCTCTGCTTTTGTTCTAACCAGACATTTTCAATTAGATAATGATCTCTTTTTGGTAAACCTATTGACATTATGGAAAGTAATCCCACTCTAAAACGTTTGTTAGATGTTGCGGCACACAACAAATTGATTTCAGTGTGACACAAAACAAAGCGCCCAGCGGACTACAAACTTGAGCAACAGATGAAAGTGCTTGAAGCGGGTTGAAGATCGACAGACGCGAGGTTTGTTGCCTCAGCAGTGATGCATGGGCTGCGTCGGGGTGCTGTTGAAGAGGCAGCAAATTACAATCTAATTCAATCTCATTTCAGTCAATCTAACTTCCAACCAAAATCCAGAGCCACAGGCCTCCTCTGCGGGGAGACGCTGAAAAGTTTAGAGTATTCGACAGCTGCAACTTTACAAACAATTAGTCTGTTAGGGTGGTTTAGACCATTAGGATGAAGTCCCACGAGGAGGGTTCCTGGTGAGAAAAGCTCAACAAATACAATAAAGGAGAACCAGACAAATGGAGGGATTATATACTATATATCTAGCCTGGGAACATCAGTTTCCTAAAAAAAAAGCCAAAAGACATTAATGATGTGAGAGGAATCTGGACTACCTTTTCTTACCCTGCAGCTATCTGTGACCTTTGACTCAAAAGTTGGCAGAGAACTGATAGATGGTATTCTGATCTGCACCCAAGAGAAAACTTCACTACGGTTCACCAACAGGACATTATATGGTTGGATCATTTAGAAAATTAGTCTGTTATTAGATAAATCAATAGGCAGCTGGAATTAATTACACAATTAATAAATATAAGAAGTTCTATCTAAATTATTTTAAATCAACTAATCAAATCAAACTTAGTTAGGCTTTGTATACTCGCCTTTTATCTTTATTAAAAAAAAGTTCAGTAAATTAGATTAATGCAAATATTTACTAATTTAATCCTACAGAATCTTTCATACAAATGCATGCAGGCATTAGGGCCTAAATGTTTTTGTTTCAACAATGATTAACTATTTCTTCAAAAAAAATAATCATATTTAAACTCCTAAATATTTACTCTTTTTAAATTTTTTTTATGTAATATTACAATAACTTTTGCTCTGTTTACAGATCACATTGCCTACACAAAACCAAGACTTGTCTTGAAAGCTGATCTAAATTTGTGACCCTTCAAAGATTTCAGTACAGACTTAAGAAAAAAAATGAATGTGTACATGAAAATTCTTGTCACTATCCTTAATGTATAAAAAATTGTCAAAACACATAATTTATTATTAGATTATTTATTTAAATTTGTTAAGACACAGTAATATTGTGTAAACTTCTACAAAAAAACTGTGCAGCCTCAGCTTTTTTGGTTTACTTTCAATTAACAAAAACATTTTGATTTATTTCCTCAAAATCTGCCTAATATCATCTGTATGCTTAGTAAAAAAACAAAAAACATTAAGCACACAAAACTAAAAGAAAATTACATAATTCTCTTCTTTTCATACATTATGCAAATTGCTAGAAATCAACATAATCTTCACTCTAGTTAAAACAAAACTAATTTGAAGTGAAATTATTTAGTATATAAAAAACTAAATTAGGACATTACTTTGGGTCTGGTACAGGCAAGAGGCTAAAGGCTGCAATGCAGTTGATGACCCAGGTGGAGGGAGCAGACCACACCTTTCCCCGTCTGACCACTGAAGGCCTGAAGGCTCCCTGGTGGTCATAGATGATGTACTGGGTGCACAGGGCCTGGTCGGAGCCTGGCTGAGCGTGGTAGGCTGCGGCATTCAGAGTCTGCGTCACGTCGCTGTCCGGCTTCGGCTGTCGGCTCAGCAGCTGGCCGCCTCCTTCCCGCAGCAGCCTGGCGAGCTCCTCTTTGGTTGGAGCCTTGAAGGAGCCGAGGAGGAAGAAGAAACAGCCGTCGAAGAGTGGTGGGAGCTATAAAACAAAACACAAATTCATATATTATTCAGGAATTTGTCTGACTTGATTTCTTTGTTTGATTATAGCAAATAAATTATTCATTTTCTATCAAAACCCCAACAGAAAAGAACTGTAACACTTATATTTTCTCACTGAAACATGTAAGGCAGAGAGCAACTTCAGCTCTAGTCTTCTTACTGACAAAACTGCACAAGTTTTTTTTTTGTTTGTTTACAACTTAATTAAGGCTTTCAGACATTTTCTTTGCCAGTAATTTTAGGCAAGTGGCTGTGTAGATGTTCTTTTGTATTCATTCTTTGCTGCAGAGATAGAAATGGTTTTCAGAAGCCTTGTTCTCCAGACAAACTCTGAACCATTTAGCATTGTTGTTCAAAGAAGCAGAGAATTAGGCCATTGGAGACGGTTTTATTCAAAGCATTAATGAACTCAAACAAAGACGGGTAAAAACAAGCTTTCTTGGGAGTTTCTAGTATTTTTTCCCCCTCATACTTTGATTTCACTTTTGCCTGAGTACATGTGCTTCTGTCTTTTTTATGATTATGACAGATGTCTTTTTTGGGTTTTTTTCTGTAGAAGAACAGCATTTTTTTGGTTTTGACTGCAGCTATGATGCTGACTTTGCCAATGTGAAGAATTTGTGTTTTATAGCGTTGTTTAATGTTAATTACGGCTTTGAGCTGTTTTCCAATTATTTCGCTTTATACTTCTGCATCTGTTTTGTTCATATTTAAAACTGTCTTCAGCTGATTAAAAAAAGGATGTACATTAAAGATGTAAACACTATATTTTTATACTGCATAGAAAGACTGATCTGAACTTGAGCGAAGTCAAAATGGACATGGTTAATAACGATTTGATTTAAAAAAAAAAAAGAGCACCCGTGACAATATTCATGTGTGCCAAAGCCCGGAAGAATTTTTTTTTCTTAGGACAGTGCATCTGTACAATCTGTTTCTATTCATTCCACATCTGTGTTCTTATAGTTTACCAAACTGCATCTGTTGATGCGACTGCGCTGAGGGCCTTCTCCTGCTTCATGCTCAGCTTCTGGCAGCCACTTCCTCGCCTGCAGACACGCTTTCACCCCTGCCATCAAAGAGATGCAAACAAAGAAAATTAAAGCTACAGCTAATTACTCTGACTTGAAAGAGTATGACAAGGTTGTCGTAAACAGAGGCTGACAAAGCTCATGTCTGTTTTATCTCAAGTTAGAAGATTTAAGAAAAAAAAAAAGAAAGAAAAAAAGCTGCAGCTGTTGACAGAAATATGCCCACAGCATGATGGAGCTAATGATGCGATCCCCGTTGTAAGTGTTAAACAGAATTTGAGCATCATCACTCATTGTCTCATGAGGAAGTCAAACTGGAACCAAGTGACAGTTCTTTTACAGTTGTTTTAATTACATGTAAAGTATCATGAGCTAAAGAATTGCTTCAAAGCAGATAATGAAAGAAGTTCACATTTTAATAAACCCCTAGTGTCAGTAAAAAAAAAAATAATGTTCTGAATCAAAGTGCTGTCGTTCTATTCCCAAGTATTATTTTGGTGAACATTTTCGAACTTCAGACTTTAAAAAGTAGCATTTTCTAGTGGATGCAGTATATAATCAGCTAAAGACTCCTAAATTCAGAATATACTGAAGTAACTGCAGATGCATCCATTTTTATTCACAACCTGATTGAATGTTAAATGCAGAGTTGGATAACTAGTTACATTTACTTGAGTAAGTTTTAGAGAAAGAAAAATTACTTTTAGGAGTATTTTTACTATGCTGTACTTTTTTTATCTTTGCTTGAGTAAATTTTATGAAGTATTGCTACTCTTACATACTCTACCCACTGTGAGTAAACTCACTAAATTAAGAACAAGCTTGTTTTCACCAAAGATTCAACAAACAGACACACACCTGCAGTTTTTGTTTGTTTGTTTCATAAATTTTATATTAAAAGAAACTGATTAAGAAAAACGTTTTATTATTGTTTTTGTTTTTTGCCTGAATTTATTTTTATGAAATATTTTCACTTTGATCTTTAAATGACCAAAATTTCCACCTAGCTTTATATTTTGGTCTGTCATTTTTAAATATTAAATGATCAATGTCTTGATCAGTTACTCAGTACTTAAATAGCCTTTTTACCAAATACTTATTTACTCAAGTCATTTCTTGCATGGCTACTTTTTACTTTCACTTGAGTAAAAATATGTTGAAGTGGTGCTACTCTTACTGGAGTACAAGTTTTGAGTACTCTACCCACCACAGGTTAAATGTAATGAAATCATGTTTAATCAAATAGTTTTATATATACAAAATTAATTCATACAGGTTTGGTTGAAAGCTGAAATTTAAACATGCAAATAAAAATTGAAATTGTAAAACAGTTTGTGAAGACAAAACACTTATTGCGCTTGATTTTGCTCAATCACATCCACCAAATTAATGAGCCAATCACCATTTGTTCATTAATCAGTATGCATAAAAATAAGGTGATTATATTCACTTTTTTTTTTACCTCCATGAGTGTGACAGGAGTGCTTTCTAAGAGCATCAAAAATTATTTAATTTAAATAAATCAAAAGCAGCAGCAGATGCAATAAGCCTCTAGATGACTACTAAAAATGGTAAACTATCACCACAAACGTCTTGGAATAAAATCAAAAACAATATTTGTTTTTGAAGTCCAAAATAATAAACTAGTTTAACATTACTTTGCATTGCAAAAACCTAAACTCACAGCTTATGATTCAAGGGGGGCAAAACTTTTTTTCACTAGAGTTGTATCCATGGAAGCATTTGCATCCCATACATTTCAGCACACAATAACCTCCACAGCCATTCAGCTGCATCTTCATTTTCCACACAGTTTCTCCCAGCTGCAAGGTGAAACCAGCGAATTAGTGTAAATGTGTGCAAGTACACACCCTGCCACAATTAAGCAAATTACATACATACATATCTTCAGCAAACAGTGATGGTGTGGCAGTGTGATTACATTTCTTCAATCCAATTAATTACGGCTTTGTTTCATGGGGGACCTGCCAAAAGCTTGGGCTAAAAAAAAATGTAAAAATAAATAAAATAAATAAAACAGATACTGAAGATAATTGCTCCGGACAATGGTGCTTAGTGGTGAGGACTTATTAGCATATTTATTTTTAGTTTAGTTCAACATTTCTAACCCCTACCTTCATGAGTTACTGAATGAGTGAATGTCAAGATGAATCATCTTCGATTAAACATTAAACCAAGTGGAACTTGTTACAATGTCAAGGTCAGGTCAATATAAGTTTAATATTTAAACGTGACCTTCTGAAGTGCTCATAGTGGTAATTTAGATACTTAAGGATGGCAAAAACATACAGGACTCTGGGGTAATTTAAATAAACACATTAATGCAATATTAAAGATATATACATGCCATGAATTATGAGAATGAAAAAGAACAGCTGATTCTAGAAAGCCTGGGGGAAATATGGGCTTTACATCCATTTGTAGGTATTTCTTGCCATTATTACTGATGCTTAGGACATTATCACAGCAAACTAGATACAGTAGGTATTATATGGACACACAGATCTAACTCTTTTGAAATAAAAACAAAACAACAACTGTGGACACACTGAATTCAAGATCAAATTTGAGGAGCATATCCGAGTTGCCTACATTCTGAACACAACCCCAGAGAGCAGACCTGGGGTGAATTTCTGGCAGTCATGCCTCTGGCAGGGTCTTCTGTTCCAATATAGGGCAGGGCCCTTGTTCAGCATCTCACTGGAGACTAAAAAGAGAGGAGTTGACTTTGTGAACCAAGAGGAATGCTCTGTCCCAGGCAACGTGAGAATAGAAGCCACAAATTGTTTAGGAAAGCTACAGAAAAGTATGGTATATAATTAAACCAAATGGAACAAATAAGTGAGTAAATAGGTGGTGCTTTGTACCAGCAAGTGTTTAGGCAGTCCACAGGAGATTCAAGGATTTCTCAAACATGCATTAAAAAGGCAAAACAACACTCTGGGCATGTTTTCGATGAGGGAATTACAATAAAATTTAAAGCTCAAAAATTTTGATTTTGCATAATTTCCCCTCAAATTATCACAAAAAACAATGTAATAGGTGACTGAAGCTGTGATTGCATTGTCTACATACAGTGTCTGCTAAAAAGTCAGCAGAAGACAGGAAAAAACAAAAAACAGCATTTCTATAGACTTGTATGCAACAAGATAATAGGTCCTCAGATGAGTAACAAAACATCTTCAAACACCAAAAAAAAGAATATGTCCTGCTGTGCATGTGTCTAAGAATCTGCATAAACATACAAATGTTCAGATGAATTTTGTACAGACAAATTAGGCATTTTGCTAAAAGCAATTAATCAGGTCAATGTAAGTGTTGTAGATTGTTGGCAAACAATAATGAAAAAAATATAACAAATAAAAGCTATATGACATATCTGTACCCACTTTCCTGTCCAAAGTGAACAGCTCAATTCTCCTACTGCGACATGCTACTTTACAGCTGCAGGTATTGACCTCATTTTCAACTCGGTAAGAGAAATCACAGAAATGAGCAGGAAATATTAGTGTTCTGCTGGTTCTAGGCTGCAATGAATCATTGTGATTCTGTAGTGTACACAGCTTCTAATGTACTATGTCATCAGTTTGTAGTGCACTATGCAGTGGCTGGAAAGTTACAATTTTTATTTCAAGCAGCGCTTCAAATTAGCAAAGTGACCTTGTAGAGATGAGTTAGCCACTTTGCAGTGAAACTGTAGACGTTCATAAGAAAGACTCAGAAAAGTAGAAATAAAAGTGCAGAATTTTCAACTATATTGCCTGATAAAATTATCAAGTATACATGTTCATGTACCCGAGTGTTACAAGGGAACCTCAGGCATTTCAATGCAATGGCTTTACAAAGAAATATTGATAATACACATAATAAATAAAGCAAGTTAACATGTGCATGATCAGTTTATTTTGCTCGTCTAAATTTGCCCAGTTAAGCTAAACACAACATGAACATTTCTTTCCATTTTAAAACAGAAAATATAGTTTGTAAAGAAACTTCAATTATGGGATTTGGATGAAACAAAACTTTTCAAAAAGCAAAATCAAAGGAATAAAACATGTCTCTGATTAAAGAGATATTTTCAGACATGGCCTAGGTGACAGTGAGAACAAAGTCAGGTGACAGTGAGAAGTCAGCTGCTTGTGTGTTCACACACATACATGCTAGTGCACAAACAGGGAGGATGCCACAGAAGCAGTCAGGAGAGAGTAAAGATGTGTCAAGTGCTCAGTCAGCGTAGAAGAGGAAAACAATGGAGAGGATGGTCTGAATATGGTCCAAATGCACAAAATGTTACAGAACACACATTCAAAGTTGAAATGGCATGCTGGCAGGCACGAGCACTCCAGGCATTGTACTATACAGTCACACACACACACAGTGAAGTGATGCTACTGACAAACACAACAGCAAAGGGCACGCCAAGGTGCCAGAAAACTCTTTGACAGCAAGTCTCTGTTTCCTTTGCTTGAAGTTGGGTTTAAAGATGACAGGAGGACTGGCTGAGAATAACTAAATTAGTTTTTATCTTTTGAAAAAAAAAATAGGGGAAACAAGACTATAAGGTTATTTCTTTGCTAGTAATATTAAAGCTTTGTGAGGGCAATCCTTTTTAAATTCTATCCCCATGTCATCTACCCACCTCCTCTGTCTGTCAAACATGTGAGAAGGAGTCGGTGCACGCTGCAAGCAACACACACTATTGATCTGAAAATTGCCTGTTGCAAAATGTTCTTTGAATGTTTCCCAGGGCAATGTTTGTTCTGCATGAAATGAAACACCAGACATTTAGAAATTCTTATTCTGCAGAGGGAGTCTGACTTCACCTGCTTGCAGAGAGTAAGTACAAAGTTTGAATGCAGGTGTCCCAGATTACTTTAGCTCTGTGAAGGAAACATGCACACCCATTTTTCATTCAAAATAGTAAATTTTTGAAAAGGAGCTTCTGTGTTTTATTTTAAGCTTAGCTGTCAAAGTAGCTACCTCCTCCATGAGAGCTAAAAAGAGTCTCAAGAAAAGCATAGCAATTAAAATGTCCACGATTCAGCTGGAAGTAGAAACTAAAACATCTAACAGATCCTACACCCCTATCCATTTGTTACGTGCTGTGGTTGAAGATTCCATTATAAATCCACCAAAGTTTCATGTTTTTTTAAGAGATGAATAAAGTGAAACAAAATTCCAAAGACATAATTTTCTATACCCGATTGTGATCACCTTTAAATCTCAGACATTTATGTCTGATATTAAAATTTCTACTTCTTGTTAGCACAAAAACTACTTATTTGGCAATCAGACAAATGTTTTACATCACTATGAATAAATCAACACAGTACTGCATAAAATGTACCGATGTCATGACTGAAATACAACTTTCTTAATTGTTTTATGGAAAATAATTTAACTATAGGCATTAAAACATATGAAACAAGTATGATCTTTAACAAAATGTTTCCTATTTAGGGCTGCCACGATTAGTCCACTAGTCATGTTTATGTTGACTAATTGTCAACGACAAATGTAATAGTCTAAGCATTGTTTTTTCTAGACTTCCCCCACCGCTGTAATGTTTCGAGACAGGCGGGGAAAGATTCTGAAGATGGTGTTTAAAACAAGATCGTATTTCCTGAATCGACGCCAAAAAGCACGACTAAATAAACGTCTGTATTTTTGGTGTTGTATGAACTTATTTCACCTAACATTCAAGTCTATTTGGTATTTATGTCTGGTCTTCAACGCGCAATGGAGTAACTGAACACACTGTCTTTTCAAGTTGATTTTACACTTGCACTTTGTTTAGTCTGTCTAAAGTCTGAAAAATTAAAACACTTTACCCATCACCTTCATGGACAAGTTTTTGGCTTTAACTGTAGAGTCAATTGAAATTCCTGGGCCGTGCTGCCGATCCAAACCTGATTATGCTTTCACACACATTCAAGCTGTCTTTCCTATGATGAAGAGAAGGAGCCAAGCAACAACTAAGAGGGTGTAGGTTCTTAATATCTCCTAAGATCAGACAGTTTAAGCTTATTCAAGAGCTGGGTCTGTACACCAACCACTTTTAGGTCACTTTCATACTGAGTAGGAAGCAATTTACCAGCCTCTTGGTGTGTCCTTTGAGACTATAAAAATAATAAGCAACCACAGGCTTTCAAACACTCAAATTCAACCTCAAAGTGATTGGCTTACAGTGATCGGTGTACATGAACAGAAAAATGTACCTTTCTCAAGGTTCACTCTGGACTAATCGAGGTGTTATCTTACAGAGCACTGTTCTTTCAACTGTTTAGTGTCAGTGCTGCATGAATGATCCAGTTGATCTGATTGACTATTACCCTAACAAACATGAGCGGGTTCATGAGTGAAACAAAGATAGTAAAGAGTGCTAAACTAACTAGTTTAGTTGTTAAAACTTGACTTAATGTTACTACTAAAGGGAACTCAAATCCGGAAAGATTTATACTCACTTTATTGATAAAGTGGAACTTTTCTTTACAAGGCCTAACTGATAACACATTTAGAGTCTTGGATCAAAAAAGTGTAGTGACATTGCCTTAAGGCTCCCACATACTCGGACGTACTGTGTGCGGTCCGAGAGCTGCGCGGACTCAGCGCATACTGTCCGCAGACGTTTGGAACTTTATACTCGAGCGTACTGACCGCCTGACATATTCTTTAATTTCTCGCAATTTCAGTCATGATGTCAAGGACGAGGAGGAAGAGATATCAAACAACAACAAAAGCAAAAAAGAAAAGAACTATCTTACCCAGGATCTGAGCTATTTCCTCCCACATATTTGTTGCTCACTAATAGTCCTTATATTCCTTCATTGACGCATCATAAAGTTTTCTAATCTCCTCCCTGAGACGCTCTTCAAAATTGACTCCATCTCGTTCACAAATGACACCGATTCTCAACATTGTCAGCTTTGTATCGCATCCAAAACAGTACTTGTCATTGTGCGCACCGCGAACGAGTACGTAAAAAATTGATCTCTGCACGGACAAGTCCGGCAGACGTCCGCTTCGGGTCCGCATTGAGTCTGCCTCGAGTACAAGCGGACCTCTGCGGACCGAAGAACGCCCGAGTATGTGGGGGCCTTTAGTGTCACTGTAGTTGGAGGTTACTCATGTTCTAGCTTAACATCAAATTCAAAAATTGTTTCCACAGAGAACTGTTCCAGTCGGCAGCTCGCTTCATACTTACAGCTGTATTTGACAACCCAGCAGCCTGCAAGAATACCCAGGAGGGTGGAGTAGGTGGTGGGCATTTGTCCTTCTGGTACAACAACATGGCTCACTGGGGAGAAACAAAAAACATGTACATAAACAGACTAACAACAAACATGGGGGAATTGTGTTACAAATACAAACGTTAGTGATGCTTGTCATAGAATTTTACAAGATAACTAAGACTACATTGTGAACCTTTTTTTAAGTGTTGTAAGGTAATGTTTGATGTCAAACTTCATTTTACAAATATTTCAAATCTGTTATTAGATTTGATTTATACAAGGCTTAAGAAAACAAACAGATATCCTCTTACAACAGGAATAATTTAAGCAGAGTTTTTAACAGCACAGTCCTATAATGCATCTGGACTGCAGAGAGTTGTGGCATCAACAAGAAGATATGCAAAAAATATAAACTGATGGATGGTAAAAATAATTTGAAAATGCCTTAAGGCTCAGTTTTTTTTTAAGTCAGATGAGAAGATAATCTGTCCAGCATCCATTATCACACCCACTCAAACTATGTCTGTCACTTGTAATATGTACAACAGAGTGTAGCACTACACATGCTTTTAAAGAGAAACAGTCTTAAAATAGTCTCCCGTTATTAAGAATTATCACATCCTTATGACAGTAGGCTCCTCCAAGTTTGTATAAATTTTAATCACTGCTCCGTGTAACAGTTGTAAATTTAGACATAATAATAGGTTACACACAACATCACAAAGCAAAATTATATTAATGAAAAACTCAAAACGCAACTTTTTTTAAAATGATATGTTTGGGTAATAGATAGATAACAGAATAAAACAATGCAACTGTTCTGCAGTCTCAAAAAAAAAAACCATACAGAAGTGGATTCACAATCGTATTCAGGTTTGTTGTTTTTTTGTGCATTTTTAGTTTTTTTTATCCCCAACTCACTTTGAATTATTTTGCTAATGTGGCTCTCTTTTAGTGAGTGACCAGGTAAACTCTCTGCAAGCCTGTCAAACTGTTCCTGGCAACAGAACAAAAGACCAACCATTGGCGTCTGCTATAAAAAGCAGGGGCACATAATTAAAGGTTAATTAAAATTTAAACACAGGCTTATTGCCTCTTCATTCAACATGTGAACACAGTTGACGAGTGCGGAATGAATATAATTATATCTCCAGGGCAAAACCTTCTTACATTTTGCATTGACACTGGGGTTTGTAAGTTTCAGTGCAAAACTGTTAAAAAGAAAGTGTGAAAGTACTAACGTTCAACCCTGCAGCTGAAGATGAATAAAAAAAAGAAAAAAGAAAACATTAAGATGCACTTCAGCTTTTCATTAGCATGTATTCATCACTCTGACAGCACCTCCAAACATTTTATGAGCAATGATTTCAATTACTTTTGCTTTCTGGTGTTCTTCCAGCCATTACTATGCAACAGTGAAGAGACTGTTGTATCACAATGATGTATACACCTCTAAAAGCACTTGTTTGCTACTGTTGAGCCTTTGTGAATGATAATGCTCAGTACCAACTGCTGGATTTTACAGTACAAATAGATCTGTGTTACTCTATAAGAAAAGGTTGTGTAGAGAAAAAAAATCATTTGAGATAAAAATCCAATCTCTAAAACAATTCGCACAACAAACACCAGGACTAAAGCGCAAGACTATCTCAAAACAGAATCCATTAGGTAAGTGAGCCAAAACTTTACTTTTATAACCTGCTTACCTGTATTAATACTTGGCAGGAAAAGGGTTCCATATGTGATGACAGATATTAATTACTTTGTAACATGTTTTTTTAAAGTTGTTGAACATTAGAGGATGCGTGAATCACAATACCAGAGCCAGAAAAGGTTTCAGCCATTTTTCCTCCCAGAAGTTCTTCTAGTCTGGCCAACTGATGCAGTTCTGCTGGTGGCAGCTTGCTGGCCAAAAACACCACCATCTGATCCCTTTTCACACACTCACTCACCTAAAATGGAAGACACACAAACAAAAAAAGTTAAAGAGAGTTTCTATGAATTTAATGCACTAATATCTGTGCTTTAGGGTTGCCAATTTTAAGGCAAGAAAAAGATTATTCACCAAAGACATACCGCAGAGAGATTGGCTGAGGGGCTATGAGATGTGGGAGAATTAGCATATTGGGTTCCTTCAGCAGCTTCCTGGAAAATCTCCAACATCTCCTGGCTCACCCCGTAATCTGCAGGACGCTTCCCATGCAGATTACTGTGAAAAGAAAAAAATTATACAGATAAAGTGTGCCAGTTTTCTAAAAAATTAAAACAAAAAATCATATTCCTGAGGTTTGAGACTCTACATACAAGGTAACATCAAATACAATTATTCAAAAATATATAGACAAAGATACATAAAATGGGAGCAAATTATTTAATACAGATAATAAAAACAGTAGTACTTAAATTCCTAAATCTAATTAAATCAATTACATTAAAATATATATGTTTTGATATACTGTTTTAGGAACCAATGTAACCTTTCTTTAACAGGTACAGTGTACAGAAATTATCTTAGGACTTTTTCCCCATTAAGTCATCAGAGAAAGTGTCAATTATGATAAACTAATTTGGCAAGTCAGTATCTGTATCACCACCTCCCAGACACTAGCAGAACTAACAAATATTAACCACATTTTGAAATCTATATTTGTCCTCAGATTACAGGCCTTCGAAAAAAAAATCCACTAAAAGTTAATTATTCTCTCCAAACATTTAAATCACAATCCTTGCAAATCTGGGTTTCTTTTATCTCCAGCCAAGCAGGGCTCTAAAATTCAATATTTGCAATTTTTTGAGCTTAGAGGAAAACAATTTGGCAATGTCACACCCTGCTTGTTCTATGAAACTGTGCATCCGTGTGTGGCGTTCGCTTGTTAAAGCATAATCGTTTGATATAAGGGTGAGCTGAAATCTGCACTGCACTTTATTCAGGGACAAATATTCAAGTCATAGCATTAAAAAAAAAGACTGTAAGTACTTCTCACGACCACATTATATTAAAGTGAAGAATCTCAATGCATGCGTTTATGTGTTGAAAAGACCTTGTTGCTTCAAGTGACTTGGTACGTATTTAAATGCATGGTAACCTTTAGAAAACTGAAAATGAGTCTTATTATCTTTAAAGTACTAGCATGCACAGAAACTCATGATAAAATGTACATCTCCTGGTTACAGAAAATGACAACGAACAAAAAACATCAGGGAAACCCGTAAACGACAAGACTGAGGTCACCTTGAAGAAAAGAGAAGAAAACTGTGATGAAGAGGAGCACAGGAGGAAGAGAGGATACGAAGAGAAAAACCAAACCCAGCAGGTCGTCTCTAAAAGATTAGGCGTCAGCAAAGATAACACCTGGGGGACAATTAATAGGTCCACTGGTCCATAAAATATTTCATTTGGATTCATACCTCCAGCCCAATACACACAAATACAAACAAACCGAGAATGTCCTTGATGCTTAAACACATGCACACACACGTTGGTTTGTGCATGTGAGAAGAATATGTAAAAATTTCAGAAGAAGTTATGCAGGAGGTAAAGCAACAAAAAAAACATAGGCCCCTGCTTGACTAACCAAACAGGAGGAAAACTGTGGTAGTCTTAAATACTCCAAACTGTAACCATGACTGTTTTATACGCGCAAAACAGCTAGAGGGGCGTCGGGCATCTTTTTGACACCCTGATGCGATTTGCGACGTACTGGTCCGCTTTACACCTCAAGGACACGCCTATATAAATATGCAAGGCTGCGCACGTGCATTGATTTTGCCCGACGCCGAAGCATAACACAATGAAGTTTATATTATTTGTAGTCCAATTTAAACCACTTGGAATACGTGGTTACAACTCCAATGGATAGGGGTAATGTAGAAATTTTTTAATAATTATTTTATTTAATTTTATTTGTTTGTCCATCCATCCATACATTTTCTGTACACGCTTATTCCTTTCAGGGTCACGTGGGTCGCTGGTGCCCATATCCAGCAGTCACGGTGCGAGGGGCAGGCTACACCCTGGACAGGTCGCAAGTCCATCACAGCCTTGTAGGTCACTTCTGCTTTTAAATTATTAAGAGGTCAAAAGTGAAATGACATAATGTTTCAACTAATTTAAACTTGATCCATTAATAAACAGAGAGAAAACAGTTTATTGTTTAGGAACCAAAACTTTGGTAAGAACACAAAGGGATCACATCACAACACAAGCTGAATGCATTATGGAATATATATTCAAAGGCTTGGAGAAAAAAATAAAAAAGGCACCAGTTCTTTAGAAGTTGTGAAAACACAATAGTTTGAAGGTGCCCTTGGAGGTTTTCTTGTAAACAAGCAGTGTCTCTCCTTACACACAGTCTTACATAGAAAAGTACAATACGTATCCATTAGGTCAAAAAACCATGCTGAAAAAAATTTGTTATTAAAAAGTTTGCACAGCTGTTTAAACAAAAAAACACTAAATTTTCTTGTTTTGAGAATTGTGTTGAAATACTTCTTTTCTTAGCATTTACAACAACCTGTTTTTGACTTGCTGAAACAATGAGAAACCATTGGCAAGAGCATAATAAATGACACCCACATATTCAGAGCTGTGCATCAATTTAAACATGTTGATACATGTGAAAACAAATTACTTAAACCTGTTAAATCCATAAAAAAGCATTTAATGAACAAGTTATTTTAAAGAAAAATACAAACCCCCCCAAAAAAAATATTTTCTACCTAGTGCTGCAAAACTGAGAACTTAGATCCCACAATAAACTATAGTACTAACCTTTGGTTCCCTTTACAGCTCTCTTCTTGTATTAGTCTGTATGCAGTGTAATTATACAACCGCAATTTATCTTACTGACATGTTGGTGCAGTCTAAGGCATAGAGGTGATGTGAAATAACATTTGAATATGAATTCAAGGCTTAGATTTAGTGGATGGATTCAGCATTCAGTCTTGATTAATGAGCAAGCAATCATTATAAACACATCTAAAGTCTTGTTTTACCACTTCTCATTTATCAAAAGATAATTTTTATACAAAAGTAACATGAGCATCTAGCACATTACTGTATGTTTACAAACATCAGTAACATTTTTTTTCTTACAGACTCTTTATTGAGACTAACTGTGCATAGTGCATACTGAACCATCCATCCATCCATTACATATACCCGTTTCTTACTTTCAGGGTCACGGGGGGGTCACTGGTGCCCATATCCACTGTGCAAGGGACGGGGTACACCCTGGACAGGTTACAAGTCCATCACATCACAACAAGACAGACAACCATTCACTCTCTGTCACACCTAGGGACAATTTAGAGTTACCAAATAACTTAACAGTCATGTTTTTGGACTGTGGGAGGAAGCCAGAGTACCCGGAGAAAGAAAGAACATGAAAACTCCACCCAGAAAGGTCCCCTGATGGACATATGATCCGGCGACCTTCTTGCTGAGAGGCATCACCTCTACCAAGTGAGCCACCGTGCTGCCAACTGAAACAATTAACATATAATCAGAACTATACAAGGAACATAACACCTTCTGTAGACTTTCCAAAGCACAAGTCTAGCTCATTGTGAACAAATAAAAACAAATACACCAATTAATTTGTTGACTTTTGTTGGTTCATATAGTTTTATAGCACAACTGTGGCAATTTCAAATACTTGTGTTTAGTTGTAATTAGGGAGTAAGCTTGTGTT
>JARVGW010000136.1:10981134-11015115 GCA_031762495.1 Anablepsoides rubrolineatus
CCCCCCCCCCCCCCCCCCCCCCCCCCCCCCCCCCCCCCCCCCCCAACTGAAATCATTTATGCTTAACTTTGCTGAGGAATCCCAGGAACCCTTGAAGTTTACTGAGACTTAATGTTCAAACAGTGTTTTTGTTGACAGAATCATTTGAAGCCAGTCAGGCTGGACAGGAAACGGGGAGCGCAGCAGTTCTAAAACCGGATTCAGAGTTTCCTTGATGCCACTTTTGTAATCTCAGCAATACGTTTTATGTTGTTGCTCCTTAGAATTTAAAATCTGTAAAATATATTGACTTATTGCAGTTTGTGAAAGGTTGTTTAACTCTAATGTTCTTTCTTTTTGTTCATTTGTCTTTTTCTCTGACTTAACCAATTTTCCAGTTGCTGTCACTGCTGATAGATTTCCCCAGAGTGATGATGTCATCATCATGTTTGAGTGATGGCAATAATTCTCAGTGACTGATCTCCTCCATCTATAACAGTGACCAGATTATTTTGTCTCCTCTTGTGTCAAAGGTTAAGACTTTGTTTTGGCAACCCCCCCTCATTAATTGTCATGTCAAGCCTTAGAATAGATTGTTTTGTTTTCTCTGGCTATGCTCAAGGCCATTTTGGTTAAATGAAGCAGTAATGGCTTATATTGAAATGAAGAAGAGCTCAGTTGCCATGGTAAAATGAACAAAAATAAACTGAGAGGATTCATGTTTTTTGTTAGACTTGTCTCTTATCAGGTTTATTGATGTTTAGTGATTCATGGGCTTAATTGTGTTAACTTGTGTTTTCATTTGATCAGTTCTTTGTGTTTATTTGTGCCATCTGCCACGTTTCATTCATCACAGCTGCAGTCAGTCGTCCCATCAGCCTAAATCCATATATTCAGTCTGCTGCTCACCAGTTAAATATTATGCATGTCTTCTGCCACAGCATTTTGCTTCATTTTAAAATTAAAGGTATTTTGTTTCTTGAGCTTGTGTCAATCTGCATTTTGGGTCCAAACCTTTTTTGTTAACTGTGGGATAAACACATTAAATCAACACATTTTTACTTTCAATTAAAGAAATCTATTGGACTAATTAGAAACTATTTTATTTCTTAATTTAAGAATTTTGTTTGTAAATGAAATACATTTAAATTAATTTACTGTACTTAGTTAACACTTGGAAATGTGATGAAACATGCTTAGACTATCCTACATGCTCAGTAAAAAAATAAAATAAAAGATAAAACCAGGCATTAGGATTTCAGCAGGAAAGAATGTACTTATAAAGTTAAAAGCATTAATTTAAAATAGCATCTCTTAATCATGCTGTCAGCCAAACTCCCCCCCCCCCCCCCACACACACACACACACACACACACACACCCACACCCACACACACACACACAACTCCTCACGCATTCATGTTCCAAATCCCAACGGTTAAAGCTGAGACACAAAAAACCTCAGTCAAACGAGTGATGGATCCATTTTAATAAAAAAGCATCAGTGCTGCATTTTATGCAACATGACATTTAAAACAAGCACACCACTGTATCTTTCACTTGGTTGTTGCCTAACTGTGTTGAAAGAGATGTTTTATTCATGCAAATGTCTTTTAAGCTTTACCAACACTGAGTGAAACAATACCTTACAGAGTTGTACATTCATGCTTCAATGTGGTTGTGTGACTGCGAGAAAATCTGCAAGAAACATTGAGATCTGCTGTAAAGATTTAGACCATCAGTAGATCAACATCAACTCTTAAGAGAGAAAAATAAAATCAAAGTTTTATTTTGATTATTTATTTGTCTAGACAGAGTAACACCCCAGGGCTCCTGAACATTCAGACTAATGTTAGAATATGTATATTATACAGACTGTACTTTATATAAATATATATAAACTCTAAATTAAAGTGTGAAAGAAAAAGCAATTCTAGGCTAGTTGCAAAACAAAAACTAATTAAATGTTTTGCAACAAAGATAAAGTCCTCTGAATTAAAGTCTTCACAACAGGCAACCTGCTTCGATCTAAAATGAGTGTTTAGGACGAAAACATAAAAAAAGCAATTACCATCACAACAAAGTCATAAATGCTCAGTTGCACTTGTCTCTGAAAGTTTTTTTCATTACTCTTTCATGCATATTTTTTTTAATGAATAAACCAAGTTATTCTGAGTCAAGATCTTTTTCAGGTTTTAAGTTTTAAGATTTAAAGAGATGTTTGTTGTGCTCACAGACAGTTTTTGTTCCAAATGAACCGAAAGGCTCTTTGCAAAGAACAATTCTGCTGCTTGAAGTATTTCTGTCAGCCTTCTTTTAATTTGAAATGCACAAAATCAATAGTTTCAGTGTTTTCTAAGCTTTTGTAGTTTTTACACTAGGTGATGTATTTGGTGTTCTTTGTGTTCCATTATTATTTTGTGTGTTCTGTTTATCGATTGCCGTAGAAACTTTTCCCTCGAAGAAAATGGCTCTGTGTTCTGAGTAATCTGTGAGACGTTTCTCTTTGTTCCCGTTGTTGTTGTTGTTTGATTCTTTGGGACTTTAAAGCAGTGGTGTCCAATCCTGGGCCACTATTATGCACTTAATTTGAACGAATGGGTGATTTTTCAGAACTTAAACTGATAATTGAACAATTGACTCAGGTGTGGGGGAGCACAACACAATGATGAATGTTTGTTAGATGCGTAAAATAGTTATCTTAAACATGAATAAAAAAACGTGCAAAACTAGGATTTTTTCCCTCGATTTTTGTGCTCTAATGATGAGAAGGCGAAGCAACAAAGAAGACATTTTAGAGCGCAATGAAAAACTAACAAGTTTATTCTCTTGCAGATTTGAAAAAGGCACTGTTATGTTGCACTTTTTTGTATTTAATACCACAAAATAAAGTTCTTTGCAGCACAAAGTCATAAATTCTTGAATAAAGTGTTTGGTTGCTTGGAGACGCTGCCCTTGAACAAAGCAAACTACTTGCTAGGCTCAAATTGTCTGCACCCTCCCGTTCAAAAGGACATGTAAGGACTATGGTGTCACATAGTTTTCTGCAACCCTCTGGGGAGTTTTATAACAATTTTATAAAAAAAAAAATAAGACTCAAGTAAAGATCATCTAAAAGGAATCAGATTTGGAATTTAGAATAAACGTCCAGTTTGTGAGTCAGAGAAAAGTAAGTTTGTTTGTTGAGCCCACAGAGCAAAGCTGATAACCCTGTTTGAGTGTGCCGTTGAGCAATACGCTGATACTTCTTTTGTCCTGAAACTGCAAGAAAATGTCAAAACTTCAACAGTAATCAGCCCCAGATCACATCTTCTGGCTTTTTAAGCTGAACGTGAGGTCACAAACCCCCAACAGTGCTCCCGGCTGCTGCCACAGAAATGTTGCATGGTTAGAAAACAGCCCAGCAGTAAGGTCAGAAGAAGGAGTAGTTAAAAACAGCGTATTATGCAACAATGTCACGTCTTGTCTGTTGCTATAACAACCGGCAGAGGTAGCAGAACCCTTCAAATAACCTGTAAGGATCCTCTGTATGGGAACGTTCCTGCGAGGAGCCAGTCCATGATGCTTCCTTTGAGACTCCAGGCTCTGGATAGCCCTGACCTTTGACCCCATTCAGCTAGTGCTTTTTAAAATTCACTCAAACATTTGGGTGTCCTTAACAGGACTGATTCACTTCAACAGTAGTGTGAAAGAGATGAACACTGGTGTTATTGATTATGATCATGATGATCAGTTTGTCTGTTGATCAGTCAGTCATATTACTTATCTAAAGTATTTAATGACTGAGGTGATTCTCTGACTAGTGTACTTCTTGTATGTTAATTAGACATCATCAGCCATGATAGAAATACAACACATCAGTATTTCATCAAATGCTCAAAAACCCATGACAGTGCTAAAATCCAAACAGTGTAGGCCAGGGTTATTCAACTAAATTGCTCCGGGGGCCACAGTTACTGCAGGTCAACAGCTGAGGGGCCGAAAGTTCAGCAAATAAAGTCATTATGTAAATAAACCAAGTATTACAAAGATTTGTTACCTTTGAAATAGATTTAATCATGAATACAACATACAGAACCCACTGTAATAAAAGTAGTGATAATAAAACAATATCAAAAACAAAAGAACTCATTATGCCTTATATTTAACACAAATATTATTTTTGACATCTCTGACTTGCCAAAATTTTAAATCAATTTTATTTTCACTTTTATAGTTTTATTTTCAACTGCTTGTAATTTTAACTACCTTGAGTGTGCATAGAGTTGGTTTTTACCAGCTTTTAGCCAAGATTCTGACATTTGTTTAGATACCACACATGTCTATGTTTAACTAAAAGAACTTATAGTAATTAAGGTAGAAAACCGGAGAGATGAATGAACCAATTGGCGGGCCGATTTGGTCACATCTCGTCCGGTTGAATAGTTTTGGTGTAGGCTGTAAAAAACTAGTTGGTTTTCTCAAGAATAGAAGTAAGTCTATAATAACCTACATAGTTAAGAAATCAAGCCAGGAAAGCACATTTCAAACTTCATCTTATGTAGTGTACTCATTTCTGCAGCTGATGAAGCAGCCATAATTATCACAGGGTCTTTGAAGTGAGCTTGGACTCAGTGAACCGCAATGAAGTAGAAAAAAAAAAAATCCAATCCTAAATTTAAATCAGCTGAACAGCTTTACATCATCGTTGATTTATATTTGAAAAGAAAAGCTAAAAGTGTCTTTATTTGATCTACGGCGGAACTTTGATTCCACAAAACGTGTCTCATTATTACAGTCTTGTTCTTCAAACTGAAACATGGTTGCAGCATCCTGCAGTCACGACTCACTTATTGAAGTTATGGTAATTAATAAATGCCATTTTGTGTTGAAATGGACAGGAAAGTGACATGCATATACTTCAAACACAGTCAAGGAAAACATCTTTATACCAACGTTTTACCCTTTTTGTCACATAACTGGTAGATTTTCTTTTTAATTTGGCTCTATCAAAGCAAAACAGAAAGTGACAACAATGGGAAACTATTTGTCTTTGTTTATTGAAACAATATTATTAGAACTAATCTTGTTTTTTCTCTGATAGTGACTCAAAATAATTTAAAAAAACATCAGATTCTTCTCTACAGTCTGTGCTGTCAGCCATTTTTAGCAATGCTAAATTCAATGCAGACATTCCCATTTGATATCACACACCTGTTACTTCACATGCAAACATCATAACTGTTCTTTGCGACTGCATCAATTTGTTTTTGCAATATATTGTTAATGTTATCTTTCCAGAAATGCATTCAGATTTATTTCAACAACTTGGTGTCAAAGGCACTTTCAACTAAAAATCAGTGTGTGTGCTATAAAAGTGTGAGCTATAAATGATGAACTAACAATGAATTTCCAAATGAAAAGCCCAACAAAAAAAGTTTTTTTCTTGCTTACCTTTAAGTAATGTTTACCTAACCATGAATGAGTCTTGTGAGTCAGAATGTGAAGTTCATGAGCAGGAAACCAACTATATCCAAATGAGGAAGCTCATTCAAAAAGCTGCTTATCTATTCACCATCATTTCATCATTTAAAAGCACTTTTATGTGGTCCTCAGCTCCGCTGTGTCAACAACAAAATGTTTCCACTATTTTCTTTTCCGCTGTAACATCATTTTCAGAGCACAAGGCAGCCATAAAATGATTCATTCTCCATTTTAAACCCGTAGTGTGTGAACACAGATCTAAATGATGGTTAACAGACCCATTCTTCCTCTGTGCTCCCAGCAAACAAAGACCTCTGAATCAGACCACAGCCCCCCGGGCACAAATCACAGCTTACATGATGATATCCTCAGCCACATTCTTGCTCTTGTGCTCTGTAATGTAATGGGCAGTAATGGTGGGGTCATGTAGCAAAATCGCTAACAGTGTGACGACTTGAACTCTATATGTTGATGTCCTTCTCCACCCCCCACCCAAAAAATAAAAAAATAAACAAACACAGTTAATAGTGCAAGAACACTTATTTTGTATTATTTTAATTAGAACAGTTATTATGACTCCAACACTCGAAGCAGGATTCATATTGTTTTTGTACTGTTTATTTATTTATTTATTTATTTGGTTTTTTGTTTGTTTATTTATTAAATTTTTAAAAAATCTGTTTTTTTTTTCAACCGTATCACAGAAATGGCTGCACCAATCAGCATGAAATGTGACAGGAACATAGATATGTCCAACCATCACTGGGCCAGCCAACCTTTTTGCGATAGCCCCCATATTTGAGAAGGGGGCTCCACTTGAAAAGAGGGTGTTTGAACATATAAAAATGCTTATACCTAAATAACTATTTAATATAGGAGCTTTTTTTTTTGGTTGTTTAGCTTTGATGAAGGGCTATCCATCGGGCCTACCAATGGGCCCCACCACCCCACCCATGGACCCCAATCCAAAACAAAAAAAATATCTTGTGATGAGTTCCAGAGATTTATAAGTACATTTACTTTGTTACAGTACTTCAGTTTTCTTTCCCGAGGATTTGTAATTTTACTAATTAATTTTTAAAATAGTTACTTTTATTTCATTACATTTTAAAGTTAAAAGTGATACTTTTCCTTCTTTACTTTAAAATTTAACAGTTACTTGTTACAAAATTAAATATGTTTGAACTCATCATGAAAGAAGATGTTTCTGCACTCTAAAAAATGAAGTGTTGAATTGACTCAACAAAGTCATGTCAGCTGGCTCCACTAAGCCAAGTCGAGTAAATTGAACAAATAATGTACATATATTACTCAATTTACTCAACCTGACTTAGTGGAACCAGTTTGGTTCAGTAAATTCAACATTTTATTTCTCAGAGAGTGTGTAAAAGTACTTTTACTTTTACTTTCTCAGTTTTTGTGAACCGTTTTATGACTTTTACTTGAGTAGTTTTCTCATCAGTGAAATTTATTTTTACCAAATTTAAAGTCATTTACTGTTCATGTTATTTTACTTTTACTTAGTTATTTTTTTCAAGTACTTTATAGACCTCTGAGTTCTGAGTTCTGGTGCATCGGTGCCTCGCGTATGTGTGGGGGTCATCTATGCTACCGCTACATATTTCAGGTCTAAAATTGTATTTTTCATTCACTGGGAAGCATAACATCCCACTTTCTGATATTTAAATTTTTCATGCTGCATTATTAAAATCATTTACTGTAAAAACACATCTTACCTATAATGTTTCATTTTATTGTAATAAATCTTCAAAATAAACACATGACAAACCAAAACAACACAGAGCGTACCGAACTGTGCGCTGCAGAAATCCAGAGGAGTAAATACCTCTCCACATTCGCTGTGACGCACTGTAATATAAATTCATGCATTCTAGTCTTTGCGTTAGTGAGCGCAGCGTGCCCCCCTTATACTCACCCCCACCCCAGACTCGCTTTGAGCTAAATTATATTTTCTAATCTTCATCTGATACAGGCAAACTGACAGAGAGAGAAAAAAAAAACATGAAGGCTCTGGAAGTGTCTGAGCCTGTGTGCGTTTTCTAAGTGTTGTGTATGTGTGTCAACATGAATATTTCAAAGGCCCCACACTGAGTGGCGGCAGCAGAGCATCACTAGAACGAGGACACACTGCTTTTTTTTTTTTTTTTCGGGTGGAAACTGGGGGTTGAGTTGGACAGACAGAGAAGAAGGGAAGGGAAAAAAAACAACAGGTAACTACAAAACTGAAGGTTCAACACACAAACAAAGAGTTTCATATGAGTAGAGAGCTGAGGGGGCTGTAATTATTGGCCTATTTCTTAATCTCTCTATTTTAGGTGTGAAAGTTAAAAACTCGGCCATAAAAGAAGGAAAACATTTGGAATGGTGGTTTAAGATATATATATGCCTCCTTTGCAAACACTTTGTTGTCATTACTGTGAATAAAAGGCACTTTGTGAATAAATGTGTGGACCAGTTTAATTATTAAAATTGATCCTAGAAATCTCCTGACAGATATTGACAATAACAGAAGTGGACTGTTTCAGAAAAAAAACAGTGATGTAGTACTTTGAAAAAGAAAATCATAGATTTTTTAGAATCACAGTAACATTTTGCCAGGGAAGGAATGCGGCATCTCTAATATTTACATTTTTATATAGTTATAAATCATGACTGTCAATTGAACAGCAGAGCCAAGCAAATAAAACTGCTGTTTGAGGTTCTGAATAATAAACTGTATTCAGTAAGGTCAACACATTCTTGGTTACGGCAGCAGCTGCAATCATATTTGCTTTAGATCATTTCTATGCAGAAATCTTTGTGTTATGAATCAATGGAATTCAGTGAGTTATACCTCACTGTGCTCACTCAGGACAAAGAATTAGCCTGATAAGTCTTAGGTGAAAAGTTTCAGAGCTAAATCCTGCTAATACCACTTAAGCTAATACCAAAATGTCAAGCCTGTTTGCCTGATGGGGTTAACAAGATAGAACAGGGGAGAGGAAGAGGAGAAAGAACACGACACATGAGGTCTTTATAAAGCTGAATGCAGAGCTTTGGGTCACTAGAATATTGATGCTGTCAGACGTATACAATATATTGATGCTGAGTGACCCACAACTAATAGCAAATGCAATCTCCACATGGGCAAGGTTGCTTTATTTGCACAGCACATTTCAGCAACAAGGCAACTCAAAGGGCTTTACAGAAACAATTAGAAACATAAGAGCTGCAGAAGAACAATGAAAGTATTTAGAGAGATTTAAAAAAACAAACCCTCAAAGAATTAAAACATTATATAACATTAAGAATAATGACAAACTCTGAATAAGAGTAGGAACCAAAGATAAAAGAATAGAAATTAGCAGAGTAGCATGAAATAATGATTTGTTGAATCAAACGCAGCAGCAAACATGAAGTCTTCAGCCTCGTTTTAAAGGAGCTCACAGCTGGAGCGCTGCTGCAGGTCTCTGGGACCTACATAATGAACAAACTCCATTTTAGATTAGCTGCAAAAAAAAAGGACTGAATGAGTCATAGAAAAGTTAAATAGAACATTGTTGGGAAATAAATGCTAAAAGTCAGAGTTTCTGGGTCGCTGACTTCCCCCAAGCTTTTGTTCGACTTGCAGCATAGTTGTACAGATTTCCTTGTTGTTGTCTTGGTTCATTATCTGCACTATTTGTTAAACCAATCTAAATCTTCTGTAGCTGAAACACACACATGTATCCCTTTTAGATTTAGGATCTTGATTCTGAACAAAGAGTGATGGTCTAAGCATGAACACGTGAGCGTCGCTGATTTCATGATTACTAACAGGATGACTGTGCTTCCAATCCAGTCCAACTGCCACAGGGAAGATTGCTACTGTGTGTGTGTGTGTGTGTGTGTGTGTGTGGCAGCAGGGGGTGGAGGGTGTTAGTGAACAGAAAAAAATAAATCAAGAGTTTTAAATCTGGTTGGCACTCAATCCAAATCTAAAATTAAAGAAATCTTGGCTAACACTACTGTCAGACATCTGTTCTGAGCTGTGGGAAACTGATTCACTTGATATCCATCTCTCCTCTGATAAGTGACTTCTCTCATTAATGATAAAGCATTATTTTTCAAAGAGTGCCGTGGCTTTTATTTCAGCAGTGAGACTGACAGTGATGTGACGGATCTCTGAGGGCTGCTTTATAAATAAACATCAGTACATGTCAGCGAGTGACCTTTCTAACTCAGAGCGATTCGCTCTGGAGAGATATTAGATCTGACATTGATGTGCCATTTACTACTATTTCCTGCAAAGGTTGCACAACAGTTTTTTTTTTTCTAATGTTTACATCAAGCACGTAAGTAGATATGTGTGAAAAATGTTACAAGAGGAAACATTCAAAATGTCTCTTTTGTACGTTCTGGTAGTCATATTTTCATTCAGTTATTAGGGTTTTAGATCTGATAATACTTTTCAAGACAAAGTGGTTTAATAATTTTTGAATATGCACAAAATCTGATTTTTTTAATATTGAACAAGTGATTTCACTTGCAAATTTAATGCTGGTAAAAATGATGCAATTGCGGCAAATCTGTTCAGTAACAGCAAAATACTCTCTTGTCATAACAGTTGGCATAGTAACCAGAAAGGAGCAGACAGTCTTGCTTTATTGGAAATACCTTCACTGTTGCATCTTTGATTGACTGGTCTGCTTACCTGGATATTTTTTTTAACATTGGTACAAATGCTACTAGCGCTGAAAATCCAGATACTGCAGATGAGCAGAGTCCACAGTGAAGGTCTTGTTCATCATGTTCAGCTTAAAATATTGCAAATAATTTGTATGGCAAATTGAGAGCCAAGAGTTTGCTGAAGTTGCTAAAATCAATCCAGCTGCTTTTTTTCCCCCTCAAAGAATGGCTGTTTAAAGAATAAGGCATTAAAGCTTGAGCAGAACGACTCAGCATCATGTCATTTTTTAAAGAAAGCAGTGAATCAAATCACTCAAAACAACACATTCACTTTTTGCTAAATTCTTCTTTTTTCCTTATTTGTTTCCTATTTTGTTAATATTGCATCATTTTTGTTTTGTCTATTTCAAGAAGTTGAATGAGCAGCTGAAAAACAAAACAAAAACAAAACTTCCAGCATCTGCTCACACATTCTCAGGTGAAGTAAGGTTTAAACACTGTGGGGCTAAAGGAAATGAATCTAAGTCTACACGATGTCCTCTGAAGTGAAGGAAAAACGACTGTGTGCGTGGACAAGTTGGTGGCCTCGGCATTGATCCATGTGTAAGCCTTGGTCATCACTCGTGGCCTGAAGGTGAGGTGACAGGGGAGTAAAGAGGCTTTCATCAGATTACAGCTCATTCTCTGTCTTTCAACATCTCCTCCTTCCTGCAGCGCAGAGCTCACGGCTGCTTTCAGCCCCTTGGCTTCGTCTCTCTCTCTCTCCCTCTCCCAGCTTTAAACCGGCAGCATTAAATTTGACATCAATCCCACATGGATTCATTTGTCTTTTCTTAGATGAGCTTCTAGTGGCTGTTCAAATGCACCAAGCAGTTTAACTACTAGTCCAAACATGTTTTCTCTTTTTATGGACATTTATGGTCAGGATGTTTTCTGATATGAAAGATTTTTTTTTTTACTACAACCCTGTCAGAGTTGAAGTGATGATTGATTGTAACTTTTTAAACCATAGTGTCTGATAATCTAGTGATTAGTGCTTTATATCATGGTATTTTTAACTATTATCCCAATTTCACAGTATTTGATTGTATTTTTCTTTTCATATGTACAAATGCTGCTTATTAATCAGCAAACCATGATCAGCTGAAGTTGCCCTCTTTCTGCAACACAGAAGTTATTTCTTGTTGTTTTTTTTACTGTACCTCTGTCTGTGTTGCTGTTTCCTTCCTCTACGTGTCTTTTCCTCTTTGTCTGGTTGTAGACATTAGTCATGCCATTTGGGCACACGGAGGCAAGTAGAGTCATGAGGGAGGAGGGCTGAGCAAAGATCATTATCAGGCAAATTTACTTTGTGCATGAAATCCATGCACATCAGGTACATTCAGCAATGGCAAAAACAGGAGTTTATTATTATTTTTTCTTTCATCAGTCAATATAAGTGGCTAAATCACCACCCGCCGCCAGTTATTGAGAAGGCTGCTCCAACGACACAGGTTGCCCTTTGTGCTACCCGTGTGCGCATTGAGCGTTGCTGCAAGGAAAATGTCTCCTATGAAATCGTTTACGTTGTGCCCGAGGTGTTCAGACTATTTAAACCAATATGTAGGTTTTTGAAAAACTCATTTAATAATGAAAATCAGAAGCATTTTTCAGTACAAACCGGTATACTGCCCAGCTCTGAACCCTGATAAACTACAGAATTTAGACTATTTTTTAGCCCACACTCCTGCTTTTTTTTCATTCAGTAGATTTGAATAAATAAAATGATACTCCTTTTAAAATATTTGTGAAATAATAATTGACTTTAACTGCGTGTAAAGACTCCCAGCCCTATTAAATACGTCACGTTCTGCACTAGAGAAGCAGAGAAAATGAGTGAAAGAGATTTCATTTCTTTCCAGCAGTGGAACACAAACAGTCTGTTTTCGTCTGTAATGGTGTGAACAACTAGATGCTTCAAGCCATTCTGTTGGGCAAAACAAACACACTTGTTCTGGAGAAAGCTTGTATCTCCCACTGTTTCTATTAACTGTGCTGCTCACAGTTCTGTCTCTCCTGAAAAACTGCATTAGGCTGTAAAGCCCCCCCTTCTTCTGCGCTGTGTGGGGAGTTTTTGCAGGAGTGGCACAAACATATACTGTAGTCTTCACAAAAATCTTCTGATAAAACTGATAAAACAAATCAGATCATAATAACAACTGAGAGCACCACTGACTTTGATAGTATATAAAGATTCTTCCAGCTACAACATGACAGCTACAAACACAAATATACACATAGTAAGCTGCATTGCCAGAGGGCTCTCACGTGCAGCGAGTCAAATGAGCCATTTGAAACTGGAGGCTTCTAACGTGACACAGTCGACATGGCTGTGATGCTGTATGGACGTATGCACAGTTTTTTGGCCCAAGGGGCTTATATAATTTGAACAAACCACACACAGCAAGCTGGTGAGCACGTAAACATATCTGACAGTGTCACACCAGCTTTTGGTGTATGTGTGTTTAAGAGGGCAGAGGGGAAAACATCACTGTTAATGGGATTGGCATTACCTTTAATCATTATCTCTCCTCATTCCCTTTTGGTTTAAATTCCCTCTTCTTCTTTTGTCTCCACGACATCATCATAATCACTTGTTTTCTTTTATTATTTCATTCAGATAAACTCTGCTTTTACTTCTTACTTGCTTTTATAATTCCCGGTGTACACACATATGTTGTTTTACCCTCTATAACCTTCCCCTTCAAATAAGTCAAAGGAAAACAATAAAGATGTGTGCTGTAGGCTATAGACAGAAGAGTTCCTGTAATTTCTGTTTTCTATTTCAGTGTTTTCAGCCTGTGTTCACCACACTTACATAACACATCATCACAGCACAGACAGCAACATGAGCAACCCATAAGTTGGGTCAGAAACAGCCATCTTTATTTCAAATTTAATGTTTTGAGTGGGAATTTATTTTATTGTTGATTAAAAATACGAAAAGAAATAACCTTTTTTTATATATATTATGAAGCTAAAATCTTTCCTTCTTTGCTTTTGTTTTTAAATTCTAAAGACCAAACAAAGAGTAGTTCTGTTTTAACACTTTTGATTGAAAAAGAGAGAGAGAGAAAGAGAAGGATGCCATAAGGACACAGCTCTATTCAGATCTGGCCAGACTCATCATCAACTGAGCCTGTCGCTTTGGCCACAGTTCCAAGTCTGAGAACTGGTTGGCTCCTGGTTATGGTTATATAACTCTCAGAGAACGACCATATGGGGTGCTCTCTGGGGACGAGTGCTTTGTCACGGCAGCCTCTCCACCTTATTCCCTTTTGTAAAAAAAAAAGGCCTGGACATCACTAAAAAGCAATGTCAACAATGGCCTTTCTTCAACAATTGACGAGGAGCGGAAGGTGCTTAAAGACTTGTCAACTAAAGTGGAGTGATGCAATATGACAGGATAATAGCTTAAAATATTATTATCTCATTAAAATGAAAGTAAACATTACAGATTTCATTTTGATCCTATTAAATATACAATTAGGAGCCTTTAAGCTAAACTCTGCTGAAGTAGTCATGTGGCCAGCCTTGGTTTATTACAAGCTGAAGATATTATGACAATAAAAACTGGCTACTAACCTTAGTGCATGTTTCAATGTTTTAGTATTGATTCTTTAATCTATTTCATTCTCTCAGGGTCATCTGTTTGAACGCAAACTTCTGCCCAGGAAATTAATCACTCACTGATGGAGAGTCTTATTAAAGCCGTTTAATAGCTCTCGATGTAAGAATGCCTGTGGGCAGACACCCGCGCCCTGCTAATGCATCATTTCAAAACAAAAGCATATGGCAGGTGAATACGGCACAACTCTTAGTTTTAAGTGTGCTTGTAACATACTCACAGTCAGCTTCACAGTCTTCAACTCTGTCCTAATATTCCCACTTACTAATAGTGTTTTATCATTTATAATAGATGCAATAATAATAAGGGAGACTAAGTGGCCTGTCATTTTAAAGGGGCTCTGGAGCTCAGAGGAGCCAAATGAAAGTATAATCATACTTTCTTTAATGTGTTTTGCTTCTCCCATTTATTCACTCCTTACTTCTTTTTGCCACATTTTTGGATTTTCTCTTGCACAATATGGACAGTTGCATATAAGCCTTGCCACAAACAAAACCCCTAATCACATGCAGATGTATTAAGAGTTGTAGCAAATAAGTTCACTTTTTTCAGGTATTTTTTTTTCAGGTCTAATTGCTTAGTGATGCATTTAGTTGGGCCATTTTCAGAAAAGTGGCATGTGGTGTAAACAAAGAACACACTGAACATGATGGGTGGATAAACAGATAATTTGGCTCCTATATGCTGTAAAACCCAATCATATCCTGGTGTTAAATTCATAGTTTAGTCATTTGCATTATTTATTCCTACACATCATGCAGGATGTGGCTGTCACTGATCTGAGACCTGTGAGGGGGGGTCTCCCGGCTTTAGGGTCGTGTGTGAGAGCACCAAATGTTCAGTGGTTTGAAAACAATAGAGGAAAACAATAGAGCAGAGACTGCACTCCATGTGTCTGACATGTTCAAAGGCACTCACACTGTTCGCCATATGGGCAAGAAAACCTGCTTTTGGAGCCGTTTTATAAAAAAGTGGGTAATATGTGCAGAGAAAAAGGCCCAAACCACGCACTTTTATTCATCATTTGTCATGAAATAACTGTAATTTCATGTAAATAAAATCCCTTTTACTCACCTTAGATCAGAACATGTTGGTCTTCTTTTGCCATCTTCGGGTCCAGAAGCTCCAGAAAACCTTCTCCCGTCGTCTGGATCAGTATAAATAACCCAACATCAGCGAGCAACTCCAGAAAACCCCGAAGCGAGGATGAAACAAAGCTGAACTCCTCTCCTCCTCTCCACTCACTGCCTCCCGTTTGTATGACAGACACACGCGCAGTTTGTAGCCAGCACCTCATATATTATTCAAATACCCTAATGGGTATGTGTAATGGGAGGAAACAAAAAGAGGGGGATGCTTCCCTGCGATCTTTTTTTTATGTTATGTTATTCCATGTTTACATCACGCGTCCAATTATGTCCCTTCAAAATGATCCGAATGTGCACTTCCTTTGTGCGCCCAGTCTTTCTCCCCCTCAGCGGGTTAAACCATTCCTGCAGCCCGAGAGGGGGAGGAGGAGGATGGGATCATGGGAACGAATGGGTTCGGTGACTCGTGGCCAAATGTTGTTATTGTGGGGGGAGATAAAGAGACCGGGAGTGGTGGGGGGAAGGGGGTGAGAATGGGAAAGACGGAGTGAGAAGGTTAAAAAAAGAAAGAAAAAGAAAAGTAACTGAAAACAAAGGTTGAAGTATAATGTTGCAAAATAAAAAAAAGTGGTGGAAACAAAAAAAAGAGAAAAACAAATTATTTATTTGCAACAGGAACATAGTTTGTTGTGGTTAATTGCGACATCAGCTTTCACATTTTTATTCTCATGTGCAATTAATGGTTTTCTCCAGCATCTCCTCGTGCTTTGTTGCGCTCATAAAGACATATTTAGAGTCTACAATGTGCCACAAGAACCGGGCTATTATTTGCGTCAGTTCAGCACCTCGGAGAGCTCCCAGTCAGAACAAAACCACCTCTGGACGTATACATCTACTCTCTGAAACCGGTTTATTCTAATGGGCTAATAAATAAGTCAGGTTGATATTTTTTTTATTTACAAATTTGCACACCATGTAACTATATGAGAACTTCTCCTTTGTGAATTCACAAACACCCCCTCTCACAGAAGCCCTGTCTGTGTTTGTGAGTCTCAGTCACTTCCGAGCCTGTGGGAGACATGCAGATAAATAAATAAATAAATAAATAAATAAATAAATAAATAAATAAATAAAAACCATTAACACGTTTAAAGGAGCAAAAGAGCTTTGTTCAAAAGGGGGAAGTTACTGTCTGAATGTGGAGACAAGATATGAGCTGATAGCGCCCCCTCCTGGAGATTATTCATGAGCCACGTTAAACTTTGTAGTGTGTGTGAACATGTTTCAATAAGAGGAATACAGTCTTAAACTTACTGAGTATGGTACATACAGTTAGTAACTAGCCCAGGTACATAACTTGCACTTATTGGTATTAACTGACCTGGCTCAGTAACTGTTACTCTCTGCACAAATCAGATCATATTTGGTGTGCAGGTAAACAAGTACAAGGTTTGCATAGGCTAGTTATACTTACAAAGTACATACCTTGTTCTTACTAAGTAATGGGCAACTAAGGTGTTCATACCTGATACTTATTAGGTAATAACTGAGACTTACAGGTGCTGCTTAATGGCTATAAGCAAGTAAGTACTGTGTAGATGCTTGGCATACATGTCAGGTTTCTGTATCAGCTTTTCAAGTACTTTTAGGAGTACAGGTAATGACACATTTAGTAACTGGTTACACAATGCATTGATACTTTCTAGGTAATACCTCGTTCTGTAACTAAATAAGTAAGTACAAAGTAAGTGTTAGTAAATTTGTACTGCAATGAAGTGGTATAGTTTGTGTTCACATAATCTAGCTCCATACAGGACTGATATTTAGGTGCTTTCCTGGCACTTAATGGTATAGTGTGCTACTGATTTGTTTTGCTATCTTTGTTCTAAAATGTGTATTTCTTTTTGAATAAATTGTGACTTCTATTGCCTTTTATTTTATTTTATCTTTATTTTTATACAGATTTAACCATAAATAAAAATCATGTATTATCAGATAATTAAATGAGTTTATTTCTTGATTGTTTTCCATCTGAGATTTGGTGAGAATTTCAGAAAGCGACCTTTTTCATGATGCTTCATGTTACATAAGTTGTAGCTGACGGCGGAGGGTGAATTAAAGCACGCACTGAACATGGCAGGATACTAAAGCAATCTATAAACTACAACACAGGGTTCATGCATGTTCTGTTGAAATGAAAGATAAATTGTAGAGATAATTTGTAGCCAAACACATTTTTTAAAGCCCCAACTTCCTGCTGTGTCTCCTCTTCGTTTATTTGCACAGTTGTTTAGTTTTTTCCATGTGAGCATCTGCGCCTTTAAGATCATCTCTCAGCATCCTCCTCCTCTGTCAGGCACGCGCACACACGTACAGCAGCCCAACATTAGAGAACAGGTTACAGCCTAGCTTCCCACACACACATCCTCACATAAAACACACGACAACATCACACTTCTGCTTTTTATCATCCTCATTTCCTCCCCTGGACATTGATGCATATTCCTCAGCGGTCGCCGTAGCGATTAATCGATCATTTTCCTCCTCTCCTGCATCCAAAGACTCCATCAACGCTACAAGATGGCTGAGCTGAATTTGGGGAAGGGACTGACGGCTGGTAAAGTGGCCAGCAACGTTCAGAAAAAGCTCACCAGAGCGCAGGAGAAGGTAAGATGATGGTGGGAAGAGGAGGAGGAGGAGGTAGTGGGGAGAAGGAGAAGTCCGTTTCAGGCCGCGGAGCAGCGCTGCCGCATCCTCCGCCGAGGCGCAGTGTCGCATCACGACATCATAATAAGAGCAAGGGATGTTATGTTTGGAGATGTCCACTTTTAGGACTCTGGCCTACAGCGGACATGTCCTGTAACGACATGCAGCACAGCGAGGCGCACTTAGATCTCAGCTGACGTTTCAGCTCTTATCTAACCGGTTTTTTAGGATCCTTTCTGACTCAAGCTTCCTCCTCTCCGTACGGTACAACTATGGCTGCGGCATAAAGTAGCAGATAGGAGGCCTAGATGAGGGGGCGCTGTTTTTCAACCCTCAGGACTGAAATAAATGATTGGCTGCTGATATAATAATACATGTGGAAAATATCTTTGTAAACAGATTTGTGATGTAGATTCTGAAAATGTGCTGACAATTTTTATGTACTGAAAAAACAGCATTTGCTCCCTTTCTTCTCACATTTTATTGTTTTCCTGTCCTCTTCCTGCTAAAAATGTCTCATTTCATTAAAGGAATGCATTGAAAGTTACTTACATCGTGCATGTCAAAGTTTTAATCAAATATCTTACATGATCTGTTAGACCTTGACACATGGGGGTGACTCTCAGCTATTGCCACACCAGATTTCAGTTCAGTCTATACCTGACTAAGTTAAAGCCATTTCTGTTTTTACTATGATGAGTTAGTTGTGGTGGTTAACTTGAATAGGGTTTAGTCCAAAAATGTAATCAGTTGTAGATGTTGATCCAGTAATCACTTTCTGAAAGTCTCATGGAAACCTGTTCAGTGGTTCATGAGATATTTTGCTAACAGACAGGATTGACTCCAATGCCAAATGTTTAAACACAAACCTAGTTCTCAAACTTGTGGGGATGACCTTCAGCTACCACACCAAAATTTAGCTTAATATCTGTAAAATTGACTGAGTTATAATCATTTATGTGTTTGTAAAATTGTATTAGCTGTGTTGGCCATCTTTAATTAATTTGACTCCAAATGTTTATCAGTTATAGATGTAAATTTATTGATTAGTTTCTGAGAGTTTCATAAAAAGTCAACCTTTAGTAGACAATATATTTCACTAACAGTCAACTCATTCCCACACACTAGCAATTACATGATTGTTGGCCTTTTATAGCAGCAGGTGATAATTTTAAATGCATTAGAGGCAGAGGCAGACAAATTTATTAGTCCCAACGGGTCATTTAGTTGTTAGCCAATAAAAAAGGAGAGCTAATTTAAAGGGTTAGATCAATGCATGAAAAATTGTATGATTACAATCAGTATTTTTACAGCGTTTATTTGTTATTTGTTTGGCTGACAGGTTCTACAGAAACTTGGCAAAGCAGACGAGACCAAAGATGCTGCCTTTGAGGAGTGGGTTATTAACTTCAACAAACAATATGTGAGTCAGCATATAGCGAAGTACTTACTGTTATTCTGAATGTGCCAAAAAATCAATTAGGGAACTGTGGCATAATAGTATGAACTACTGTAGCTGCCTGTTTGTGTTTCCCCCTCAGACTGAAGGCTCCAAACTCCAGAGGGATCTAAGAGCTTATCTGGAGGCAGTTAAAGGTAACACACTCGTTAACTCACACATGCATTCAAATCCCTCACATGGCTCCACATTTTAGGTTTTGTTCTTTTATCCCTTTTAGCCATGCACGAGTCCTCCAAGAACCTGCAGGCATGTCTGGGTGACATGTACGACCAGGACTGGTACGGCAAGGATGAAGTGGATTCTGTTCTGGAGGTCTGAAACTTTTTTTCTTTTCTTTTAAATTTCAGATAATCTAGAAGCCTTCAAAAGTTGCCTTCTGTGTGTGAAAGAGTCAAGGTTAATTGGCTTTTTGTGCAGAAGTTTAGAACCAGCAACATTAGTTGATTAAAAGAGTGTAGCTGCTGTATGGGTTTTGGCAAACAAAAGCTGTATGAGTCTGGGCAGAAGAGTCGATGGCTCAAAGGTCACAGGGTGGAAAAGCAGTCCTGCCAGTGTTATATTTGGCTGCAGGTTTTAAAAGCTAGCAGCTGGTACAATCACGCTCAAGCCAATTCAGTACATCAGTAAATGTTCAGCATTTTATTATTTTAGGATTTTGTCATTTTAAAGGATCTCTACTTTGAGCAAAAAAAAAAAATAAATGTTCTGGACTGAAAGCAGCCTAAATGTGTGTTTTTTGACTGTGGGAGAAAACCTGAGTACCAAGAAAAGAAAAAAAAGGAAACATGAAAACACAAGGAGCAGTGTTGTATAAATTACCACAAAATGATACTTGAGTAAAAGTACAAGTATCTTACCAAAAAATTACTTTGGGAAAAGTTAAAATCTCCTTTAGGAATATTACTTGAGTAAAAGTCTTAAAGTATCTGACATTTTTTGTACTTAAGTATTAAAAGTAAAATAATTTATTTAAAATGAGCAGTTAGATTTTATGTAATGACATTTATGAAGAGGTGACCTCCTCAAAAAATGCAGAAATGATCATGTCTTATTGAAATTATTAATTTATGCTCAATTTAGGATGCACTAGTCTAACTGTCTATATATGAAGGGTGCCCAAACATTTTCTCCAAAATGAAAATAAATCTATCTGAGGACTGCTGCCAAATTAAAATACAAATACTTCTTAAGTACAGTGCTTTTATTTGAATGATTATGTCCTGCTGAAATGTGACATGATTTGTTTGTGTACAAACTAATACGCTATCAGAATTTTATACATTTATACTTCTCATTCAACCACAATTAAATTCACTCTATAGGAGGCACAATTTATATGGCTAATATTTATTTTTTACAATAACAAGCTGGAATTAAAAAAAGAGCAAAAATTAAATAAAAGTAACAACTTTCTACTTCTTGCCTTTTTAAAAATGTAAGTAGAAAGCACAGATAATTGTGTGAAAATGTAAGAAGTAGAATTAAAACGTAGGCTGAAAAATAATTACTCAAATAAAGTACAGATACCCAAAAATTCTACTTAAGTACAGTAACAAAGTATTTGCACTTACTTACTTTACAACTCTGACATGGAGAACAGTCAAACTGCACACAGAAAGACCCCAGGATATGTGATTGTGTGTAATGTGTTGCAGGACTGTGATGTGCTTTGGACTGATTATCACCAGAAGTTGGTTGATCATGCTTTAATCTCCATGGATACTTACCTGGGCCAGTTTCCTGATATCAAGGTAAGCTGGACGGTCATGATCTCAGCTAAGGATTAGTAGCATCAGATGTTGATGCAGTGGCTTCTATTTAAATTCTATTATACAGTGTGTGTGTGTTTTTTAAGTTCAGCTACAGTGAAACAATGTTATTTTTACTATTGCTTTTTTATTAACAAAGCATAAAACTTGATTTTTATTTCAGTATATCGGTGCAAATGAAGGCAACACAACCTGTTTAACTTTGTTTTTCAGGCTCGTATTGCGAAGAGGGACAGAAAGCTGGTAGATTATGACAGTGCCAGACATAACTATGCTGCTACACACAAGGCCAAGAAAAAAGATGGGGCCATTAAAATTACCAAGGTAAAGGAAACAAGAACTATTTATGTCTGCTTATACATATATAGATGGGAGTATAAAAAAAATAAAATAATAAATAAATAAATATATGAAGAATTGCTCTCTCCTTCCTCTCTAAGCCTTCCACCTTGTTGGAACGAGCCACTCCAGGTTGGGCTCAGGGGATCTTGTCTGCACACAACCTTGCCCAGAGCAGTCTCTCCAAGAGCCAGGTACCTTCTGCACAGTCCACAGGCTCCTCTGTGTTGGATTATTGAATACTTTAGCAATTTCCTAGTATAACCCTGCAGTATTTGTTTAGGTTTTAATCATGCCTACTTCTCTTTTTTATGGCGTATCATTCAGAATACAAAATGAAAAGGAGATCAATAAAAGCAACTCAGAGGAACTGTTGCAGCATACGTTGCTACTTCTTCCTTTTAAACTTTCCAGTGTCTCATCACAGAGATTAGTTTGACTTTGCAGCTAAAGCTTGCCATCTCACATAAACCTCAACAAATGTTTTTATTGTTCCTCATCATAAAACCTCCTAAAATTGGCCAAAATAAAACTCAATAGAAAGCCTACAAAAGACACAAAACAATACAGAAAGTGGTGCATTATTGTATGTATCACTAACTCAAATGAATACAACATACAGCAGAAATATACGGGTGATATTTGATTCAAAATTTAATCTTGAGAAGAGATTAGTTTTGTAGTAAAAAGATCTATTTTTAAATTGAAGCTTTTATCTAAAGTGAAACCCTTTTTATCCTTTAATGACTTTGAATGGGTGACTCCTGTTTTTATTACTTTACTGGATTATTGTAACTTGCTGTATGTTGCTGTTAGCCAGGCTGGCCTCTCGTGACTGCAGTTAGTTCAGAACGTTGCAGCTCATCTTTTAACATGAACACACACAAAAAAAAGAAAATATCTCCCCAGTGGGTTCCCTTTACTGGCTACTTGTTGATATCAGAATTTATTTAGTTTATTATATATTGACCTATATGGTCTGAAATGGACAGGCTCCTGGATGTAGGCTCCAGATCCTTTAAATCTAAGGATTATTTGTTTTTAGGCAGGAGGTCTAGGTTGGTCCACTGAGGTGATCAGGTCTTTTTTCATACCAGAAAAACTGTTGGTATTTCTAAAGTTTCATCTTTAAACTTGTTTCTGCTTTTGTGCACGAGAGTTCACAACTTTTGCATAAATTTAACAATTTCATTTTTATGTTTTATCATATTTTAAATTGTTTTTATTATTATTTGTTTTTATTGTCTCTTGCATTTAGTATATTTTCACTATTTGTAGTTTAGTGTGCAGCATGTTGGCCAACGGCAGTTATTTTCAATGTGCTATATAAATAAAGTTGATTTGAATCGATTTCACACTTTCTAATTTTGGGTTTGTTTCAGGCTGAGGAGGAGTTGGAAAGAGCCCAGAAAGTGTTTGAGGAAATCAATCTTGACTTGCAGGAGGAGTTACCTTCACTCTGGAACAGGTATGAACTCTACCTGTGTATCATTGCACCAATAATTACTTTACAGCTGAGCTATATTTACTCTCATGGGACACTGAGGTAATTTGAGTCAGAAATGCAGCTTTTATTGTTCTGTGTCTTCTTTGCTCTTGCCAGTCGTGTTGGATTTTATGTCAGCACCTTCCAGAGTTTGGCGGGTTTCGAAGAGAAGTTTCACAAGGAAATGAGTCGGGTAAGACGCCTCCGGAGACCTCCGCTGCTGGATTTAGGTGCAGGACTGGATTAGGTTACAGACAGCGTATCAGGTGGCAGCTGATGGAAAATTATGACAATGCTAGACAGAGGCAGCCCTGCAACAGCAGAGCAACCATTAAAAGTGGCTGCAGGTAGAGTGTCCCCTGTGTAATTCTGTTATATTAGGATAATTCCCTTTCTGTATTAATATGAATGAGATGGTGCAAAACGCTTGTAGCATTCACACACAAGGAGAGTGCAGCTGTGCAATGTCTGATAAGGAAAAACAACATAATATGAGTTGATTTAATGAAAATATGTGTTTTTTTTTACAGTTGGATCAGGATTTGAATGACGTCCTGGAGAAACTGGAGGAAACAGACACAACCAGGTTAGTGAACGATGAACCGTTTAGAGTTTTGCATAATTTAGGAAAAATGTCAACTTGTATCAGCCATCAGTCACTCATACGAGAAATACAATAAGTTCATATGGGTAGATAAAAATACCTAATATTTTTTTCAGTGTTCTAGTAAAGTATGGATGACTTGTGACATAAAAATGCTATTTGGGGGAAAAGAAATCCTGGAGTTTATTTTAGATTTTCAAACCTTAATAAATCAGTTCTCAGCTGTTTACCCAGAAACAAAATAAAGTGGAGTTTTGTTGGTGACTCCTTGGCTCAGGGGCTTATGAAGCAGAGGTTTGTGTCAGAAGTGAAAATGAAAAATAAATTACTTGAAATGATTATTTTCAGTGAACCCATTTATTTCCCTTTTAGTGTGTTTAGCTTTTTAGAGCTTACTTTATCTTGAAGTGCCCAGATGTCTCCATATAAATATAAATATATATATTTTTTTTCAAAAGCAAATATAAACCATTATAAAAATGTTCTGTCTTTTTTTTTATTATTATTTTTTATTATTAAACACCAGCAGCTGACTTGAGCTTAGTAAAAGCTCAGCAAAATGATTTGGCTCCAACAAAGATTGATTTTTTTTTTGGTTCAGTATAAGAAACATTAAAAATCAGAGATGGTATCAACATAAAGATGGATTGTAAGCAACAGGATGAGCAATCATTAATCTGGAGTAACTCCTAAACCTCCCCTTTCAGAAAGCCAGATAACCCTGACCTCTCGTCGTCAGGAGCAAGCAGGAGGTAATCATGGTGACACAGCACCTTTCTGTCTGTCTAAGCTGCTCTCTGTTCAGCTGCTGTACTTCACTCAGTCCACAGCCTGAGAAATATTAGGAGATCCAATGCTTTTTTTGTTGTCGTTCAAATGATTTCACAGACGAGAGAGCTGTGTGCTCAACAAACCTGCATGCATTTCTTTAACACTGCACCGGGCAATCTATATATAAAAATAAATAAAAAAACAGCCATGAGGAGTCTCTTCTCAATCTATATGAGAGCTGAAGGGCATGAAGCAATAATAACTCAGAGTATTAAGTGTATTGAAGCATATGCTGGAGTTTGCTACATGTCTGAAAGTGAATAAGTGCTCACCTATGAAGATTTACTGGAGGCACAGACGAAGCCTGCTGCATGATGGGAGATGAACAAAGGAAACAGATGCTCAGTCTTCCTGCATGATAGCTTTTGCAATAACAACTTCTGCTTGTAGCGCATGCCTCGTAACTTTTCTCTATTTCCACTTCTTATCCTTTTCTGTTGCAGAATTCTCATATTTGTTTAGCATTCCTGTCATTCTTCCTATCTTTGTTTCATTCATACAGTGATAAAGAGGCTACCAATCACACCCTGAGACCAGGAGGACCACCTCCAATCCCCAAATCTCCATCCAAAGTAGATGCAGACTCACTGATAAGTTACATTTCTATGTAATCAGTTTTCAAATTTCAGCAAAACCTCTTGACATGTTTTTCCCCTCCTCTCTGGTTTCTAGTTAAGACCAGCAGTGCCTCCTCCACCTAAGGTGACCCCGTCTAAGGAGTTAAAAACAGAGAACATCATCAACCTGTTTGATGCTGCGGCAGCTCCAGACATCAGCGTCACCTCCCCTACAGAAGTTAGTGAGCAGCTGCTGTCGATAATATGTAACATCTTTAACTTTTCCTTTTTCAGCTCAGAACTTATAATCCTAGCCTTCTGGAACTCTATTCTATTCTATTCTATTCTATTCTATTCTATTCTATTCTATTCTATTCTATTCTATTCTATTCTATTGTTGAACCCAATTAGCCAATGAGCACTCCTGTTCCTGTCGTTATCAGTTTGACTGTCCTGCAGTCAGCAGCCTGCTGGACTTGGATCTGGACGTTTTCAGTACGACAGCCACAGACTCCACAGTCACTCAGGTGGTTGATTCCTGGCATGAGCACAGAGATTGTGGAGACCTTCTTATAAGACATGTCAGACTTTTCAAGAGATTCCATGCTCTATTCTGATGGAATCATAAGCTCATCTCATGGTGTTGAACTTGTTTGCCAATCAAAAAAAAAATGGCAGAAAATAAATCAAAATGTCAAACATTTTCCAATCAACAATTGCAACAGCTCATGTGCTGACTTTAAATTCATGAAAATCAGCTCGGTGAGTCTGGATAAAACATGGAATCACTTACGTTTGACATAGTTTGAGGTGTTGCTTGCACTGCTTCTTTTCAAAACTACCAAAACCTGAGATGGATGGTGGCATGATGATCTGTAGAAACCCGCTTCTAGTGACCACTTCCTCCTGCTTCAGCATCAAAACCACCTACGGCATGATCTCCAGACTGTAGCCCCTCTCTGCTCTTATCTCTTTCTCTTTGTGAGTGGACAGAATTTAGAGTGTAAAAGTTTAATATCAGCTGATGTGTGTTGTCACATGTTTTTAAGAAGGTGTTGTTGGTAAAACTGAAAAACAATATGAAACAGACAATTAAATTGGTTAACGGAGGACTCTGCTACTAAAAAATCTATTTAAAAATCATTAAAATCTGCAATCTGAACCCTGTTTTAATTTTGTTGTCAAAGCTGGTCAGCTGTAATCTACATTGAGGCTTACTTGAATCACTAAAACAGAGCAGTTTGCAGAATGTAGACAGCTGATTCAAATGTGCAATAGAATGTAAATAAAATCATTTTGGGGGGCATTTATCGCTCAATACTTCAGATGAAATTTTGTGATTCCTGTTCTGCAGGAGATCCAGAGTTGTGGGCTTGTTTCAGAGCATGGGGGTCTGCCTCTTTGAGTGTTCCTTTGAGCACAAAAAGCAATTACTTAGTAATTAATCCTTTTTTTTTTCTTTCCCACAGCCTGCAAACTGGGACTCATGGGTAAACCTTTCTTTGTCATGTAATAAAATTCTAAAAGATATTTTAAAATATCTATAATTACATCATGCTTTCATTTTTTTTAGTCTTTGGAGATTTGTGTCCATTCATAGACCCATCATATAACCCATACTCCCCTTATGCTTCTTCTTGTTTTGACCAACTTTTCCATGAACATTTTTCTTTCACCTGTCTGTCCCAAATCTGTTTGTATGTTGTCTTTGTCTGCAGTGTTTGATGTGATAACACAACACTGAAGATACTGTGGTGCAACACAAATGGAACTTGGGAATCAGCTTGAGTCAATTCAGTTTCAAATTGACTTCATATTAATTGACTTCAGAGGTTGTTTTTTTTTTTCCTCTGCCACACGTGTTGAACAGATCTACAGTTTATATGCAAGTATTTTTCATTGCAATGTGAAACTTAAAGCCTATAAAGAATTGGTTACATCACTGTTTTTATAGAAGTAGCAAAAGTGTCCATTTATAATTTGTAACTGAATTAACCTTCCAACTTTTTGTTCCTCCTCACATTGTTGTGTGTTCATATGGTGCTCTGACAAGACATGTGCCGCCTACATGTGATCTCTGTGGTCACATGTGACACACATCGATGGATTTTCTTACATAAGTTAATTGAAGTTGCTCATGTGGGCTGTGGATTTTTTTGTTTTTTGTTTTTCTACAAATATGACTAATAAACAAATCATGACTCATGGGCAACTTCATAAATCCCTGCTCAAAGACAGTCCTTCTAATAATTCACTAACCTGTTAATTTATTTTAACCACTGTAAAAAAACAAAACTGCATCTCAATAATCACGGAATAATCTAAGGAAAAAGAGTTTTTGCTCACCGAGAATTGACATCTCCAGTCTTACAAAATCTATTTTTCGCGTTTACACCTGAACAAGGCTGTGGGATTGTAAACCATATTTATACTGAAAAGATTCAACACTTGCTTCTTGATGATTCCTTTTATGTATTTCTGCCTGTTAAAAAACACATTCCCTTCTTTATTTTTATATTTTTTCCTGATTATATCTGAACCATCTCTGTAAAGGGTAATACTCTACATCAGTGTTGTTGGGTTTTAACATGATTATCTTTTCATAGCTTTTAGTTTAGTCATTATGTCAGAACTGCTATTATTTAATATTAAAATTTACTTGCAATTTGAATCATTCTTGAATTGTTTTGTTCTAAAAACGCATCCATGTTTAAACCCCAAGTGTGAAAGTATTACTCTCTTTATTTGCAAGTTCTTTTTTGTTTTTTGTCCTTTTTTTACAGTTTTATCATAAACTGCTAAAACCTTTGCTTGTTTTTTTTCTCTCTCTTTTTTAATATACAGCCATGTTTCCAAAAAAGTTGGCAAACTGTGACAGGCACATTTATCACAAGGTTGGATGTTGACAAATACAATCTAACCCTTACTGGATAATAGATTTCAGTTGTTGTTCAGGGCCTCATTTATTATACTTATTGATTTATTTTGACAAAAAAAAAAAGGTTCTTATGTGGCTTGTTTCCTCCAAAGGCTTTTTGAAACATTTCCCACATATTTCAGACTTAGTTGAAAAAATATTTCAGTAATATTTACAGTAGAATAATACAAGTGTTGCTCAAAACATTTATTTAGCCTCTGTAAACATGCAAGGTACGACACCTATGAAGACTGATATATTTTTTATAAAAACACCCAATATTTCTGTTTTATATACACAATGCACCATTTTTGTCTGCATGCCACTGAAATACATAGGCATGTATTAAGGTTTGTAAGTTGTTTTAGAAACATGATGTTGCTGACATCAAATACATAATTATCATGTGCTTTTTAATTCAAAATAGGCTTAGAGACATTTGAAAATGTTTCTTTTTTTGTTATATTTTCCACAATATACCACCTTTTTGAAAACAAGGCTGTAAACAACTTATAGTTTCTCCTAAAAAAATATTAAAAAGTCCTACATTTTCTGTTGTAAATATTTAGTTCTGAGATTATTGTTGTTCTCATATGCTGGCCATACAATCCCACTAGGCCATCAAACATTAATCAATCCTCTGGTACTGCCCAGACACTACTGACTATTGAAAAGGCCATTTTCCCCCTCCTGTACCCTGCCTTCTCTCCTTTTGTTGTTCATTTGATTTATGAAATCTTTGTAGTATCTATAGTACAAAATACGTCTTTTGACTTCTGATTGCTTGAAACCTGACCCTTGCCCTTCAGTCTGAGGACAATGATGCCAGGCAAGAAAAAACCCAGATGCACTATGATCCTGTTGCGGCCGCTGCAGAAGCCTGGGGGGATGATGGGACACAACCCATCCGCTACGACCCCATAGCTGCTGCCACAAAGGGCTGGGAGGACGACGGAGCCCAGGCAGCCCACTACGACCCTGTGGCGGAAGCCCAAGAGGAATGGAGCGACGATGGGAACCAGCCGGCTCATTATGAGCCTGATGTCGAAACCCAGGAGGACTGGGCTGATGGCACTGAACAGCCAGTCAAAGAGGAGCCTGCCATGGATGAAACACCAACCGATGAGGCTCGGGTTGACGCAGCTGAGGAGGACACCACTCAAGCAGCTCCTGAGCTGGATAATAACGAGGGGCAGGTAACCAAGGACAGAAAAAAAAGGAGAGATGCATCTGGGTGGTAGAATGGATGCATCAACCGTTGAGGAGAGCATGCACAAATTTTTGCACAGAAAAGAAAAATATATACACATTTTGTATGTATTTTTAAGAAGTGAAAAAAGGGAGGAATATTAAAATGTTTTAGGATGCATCCAGACCAGAACCATGGATGCATCAACTGTGATAAAAACAGACAGCTTAAAATAAAAATCATATGAGGGTAAAAAGCAAGTGCTCATTATACATTGTGTCATAAATACATAACTACTGCTTCTTATCAATGTTTCTGCCTGCTAATTTTACGATTTAGGCTTATTTGGCTTGTGTTTTGTATGTGGTCTTTCTTGTCTTTTGTACTTCTCTTCCTGCATTACCCAAATTCCTCACTTTTTAATGTCTTTTTGTCACGCCTTTGCTTTTCTGGTTTCAGGCAGAGTCGCCATCAGCTGCAGCACCTGCACCAGAAGAAGAACCAGTGACTGAGGAGGTAAGCGGAAGTAGATTAACCTGCAACAACCAGTAAAATGTCATGTGTTTTTGCTGGATGTTGAATGAAACATATTCAACCACAGTTAAGGGACGATAGGAATCTATTTCCTTTAGTTTAGGATTTTTGCTTTTTGCAGATAAAGAGTCTGACTGATTGTTCTCGAAATATCTTGGGATTTTTTTCTTTATAAAAATAAAATCTATAGGGACATTATGCATGTAAAATAGATGAAGGGCTTCAGTGAAACCGCCTTATCAGTAACAGTGCCTCTGTTTTCCATTGCACCTGCAGACACCTGCAGCAGCAGCAGCAGAAGAAGAAGAACAAACAACAGTAACAGCAGCAGAAGCAGCAGCAGAAGCAGCAGCAGAAGCAGCAGAAGTACCAGAGCTTGCAAAAATGCCCCCAGGTTTCATGTTCAAGGTAAAAAAAAAAAAAGCATTTGTAGCACTGATGCACCAACAAAATATATGTGAGTTTTTATTCATGTCAGCTTTTATTTTGAAAAGGTTGAGGTGATGCATGACTACGCTGCCAATGACACAGATGAACTGGAGATGAAGACTGGTGATGTGGTGCTCGTGCTCACCTTTGAAAATCCTGATGAGCAGGTATCAAGCACACACAAACCCATGAACCATTGTGTTACGGTGCTACAGAAGCGCTGAGAGGTCAATGCTTTTTTGTGTTCAGGATGATGGCTGGCTGATGGGAATCAAGCAGGATGACTGGCAGCAAAACAAGGAAAATGCCACTAAAGGAGTATTTCCTGAAAACTTCACCCAGAGGCTGTGAAAGGGAAGGACACACTTCCTTTTATTTTTTCTTTTCCTATTGCCTAAATCACCTTTTCCTCTCTTTTGCCCCCAATACTGTATCTTTACAAGGACTTTGGCCATAAAAGCAGAGCTGTCACAGCCCTGAATGAAATCATGCATTTCTAAGGTCTGCTACACTGTGGATCTTGGCATTTTTATGTATTTCTGCAAACATTTCTAAATGAAAGATGTAGCCATTCCACAGGTTCCATTTGTTGCTGTTAGTTCTGGGTTTGGTCCAACAGGATACGATGTGCAGTTACCTATGCAATGGCTACACCTCAGACCACCTTCAGACGGTGTATTTAAATCATGTCTTGTCTTGACTAAAATAGGGTTTGTTGAACTGTTAGTGATGGAATAGGATTAGTGTAAAAATCCTAAAATGATGCCAAGTGTAGCAGAGGAAATCTTCTCAAATATACAGTTAGAGTAAAATAAGTACATATTCTTTTAGTCAAAAAAAAAAAGGTTTTTGTTTGCTCATTTCAGGACAAGTTTTGGCTGAGTTAAATAAAAAAAATAGCATGGAGTAATATGTGATGTGTTGTTGTTTATAAAGACTGTATTTACTTAATTTCAAGATCAATTAGGGAGCAAATGATTTTAAGTCCTGAAGTGTAAATTTAAGGAACTGAAAGAAAGTGTACTTAAATTTGAATAATCATTTTAAAGCATACACTCTTTAGAATAGAAACTAAAACATTTTTTAACGAAGTAAAGCACTAAAAATGTATTAGTATAACCTTGTCTACAATGTCACCTAAAACTGCAAAAAAATACCTTTTTGTCCTAAAAAGGTCCTCCATACTGATCAGCACAGCATTTTGTCTGATTAGTGTCGGAGCTCTTAGATTAGTGATTCCACTCCTCACACATTGCCTTCAGTACACATCCAGCCCATCCTCTGATCCTCCTTTTACCTGTTTACTTGTGGGAAAATGGGCCCTTGGTTATTGTTTTAGTGTAGATTAGGTGGTGGCACAACTATATGATCCTATTAAAACCCATATAGAAGCATGTGCTGTTAAATAGGCATCAGAACACAGCAAAATCAAATTGTTTAGAAAGTCTTATTTTCAAAGTGCATCAGAGTAAAATAAAAGTAACTGCTAAAATATTTTTTTTAATTAATTGGAGTTGTGTAAAATGTTTTTTTTGTTCCAAATGCCTCGAAATATGCATTATTCAGGCTTGCTAGGAAGCTAGCCAGTGTCACTGAGAAGCTGCTGCTGGTAGTCTAGTAAACACTCCAATACTCAAATATATAATAACTGAGCCAGCCACATTCACTTAAAAAAGAAAAGAAATGTGCCGAAAACAGTTCAACTCCAATGCAGATGTTTAACGATATGCACCAGAGCAACTTCTTTTATTTTTGTATGCTGCCGAGCAATGATTACATTATTATATAAACTCAATGTAACAATGTCGACGCAATTGCCAACTGACCATGTTATGGAGTATTTTGTACTTCTGAAAGGTTTACTGCTCTCATCGTAGTCACAGAGAAAGCCTAACACAAACCCAGTCATTCATTCACTCACTGACTTTAAAGAGATTCTTGTTCTGTTATTAACGTGTAATAAGCGTGAGAGAAACCGTGTGTGTATGTGGGCCCTGTCGAGTGGTTTGAGGAACACAAATCTTTATCTATAGGCCATCGTTACTGGACGACATCCCCGCCTGCCTGAGGAGACGGTCGTCTGTTTCACAGGTTTTTCCGATGAAGCAACTCACACACATGAGGGTCTTTTTTCCCCACTGGCTGGTATTATGGTTCTAGGTGTTATAGTGCATTTGTTGTGTATAAGTGTAATTTTTCCAAGCTGTGATAACAGATACATATTCTATAAAGACATTCATATCTGTATGTGAGTTACTGTGAGCATGCTGACTCCATGTGTTGTTGTGTGGATACCCTTGATTTAAGACGGTGATACTTGGGTCACTTTTGAGGCAGTTGCAAAAATAAATTTTTATTTTTTATTACTTTTTTATGGCTACTTTTGGTAAAAGAGACAATGTGGGCATTGTGTATTTTTTTCATTTTCTTTTTAACTTTTTTTTTTTCTTGAATTTCTCTTGATTCTGTTTATCAGTTTTCCATCTGCCGTGCCTCAAAATGTTGCTAGGTATCGTGGTCCAAGCAGAGTTATTTAAAGGGAAGCATAGATTGAGAGAAAGTTAAAGCAGCCAGACTCAGGTGCACAGATTTTAAAGGTTTTCAGTATTTTAGCCACTGCGGATGTGCATTCTTTTTTTTTTTTGTGTGTGTGTGTGTATTTAAAAAAAGGTTATAAATGAAAATAAACACCTGTACATGTTGTTAAATCAATCATATTTTTATTTAAGTTTTGTGTATATATCAGAGTGTTTTACCTGGGTCCAGTTCTATGTTTGGCTTTATGGATCGGTCTCTCATGGTGAGGTATGGGATATGACAAAATGTTTTCTCCTGTACCTAAATGACCAATAATAATAAAGATGACATCAAATATGTTTATTTTTCTGTTGTCTTTGGTCTTTATTTTTCATGGAAGATTTTGTCTTAAGAAAAAACAGGAAAAACAAGTTATTGTTTTTTTTATTCACCAAAGACAAAAGTGGATAATGATGTGTGTGTGTGGGTGTACTTGTTTCTGTTACAGAATGAGGACCACTTGCAAAATAGTTACTATCATGAGGTTTTTTCCCAGTCCTCATTTATTTTGCAGCTCTACTAGTTAGGTTTAGAGGTATGGTGTGAAATATGTTTTGCTTCAGGTTAGAGTTAGCTGTAGACCAGTCATGGTTAGTTTTAGGGAAAATGTCTGGGTTAGACATAAATGTAGTTACAAAAATGAATGGAAATCAATATAAAGTCCTCAGTTTGATGCAATTGTGTGTATGTGTTTTTATTTGTCTATATTTGCAAAGTATCTAATGAACCAGTATCTAATATTTAAAAAAGTTATCATTAGATGTGCATCTGTAACACATTTCTTTTTAGAACAAGAAGACCGTCACAGGTAATCCTTAGCCAACACAAAAATAGCTATAATTCAGCCATTTTTACAGATATTAAGCTAAAATTTGGTGTGGATGTAGCTGTGAGTAATCCTCAACACATCACTCAGAATCAGTTATGAATGCAACCAAAACAAAACAGAATTAGCAATGTTTGACCAAAATGGCTATATGTGTTTCTTCTCATTAGAAAATCATCATCTGACATGTTGGCATCATGTACTGTAATTTCTCTTTGGGATCATTAATGTATTTTTGAATTTTGAATTTGAATTTGAATCAAAGTTGGCGGGCAATATGTAGTATTTCAAGTAGTGGTAGGTCTTTATAATACAAAGATAAACTTGCATTTAAAAGCATGTTTAAGCTTTAATATTTAAGATAAGATAAGATAAGATTTTATTAGTCCCATTGGGGGGAAGGTTAAGGTATTTATTCAAGAAAAATAAAGTTTTAAGAAATGTTAGAACTACAACTTGTGCAACCAGCAGGGTGTGCTGTGTCTTGAGACTTTTTCTCCATCCTGAAAATAAGAAAGAGAGAAAAAACAAAACACAGTGATCAAAAGTGAGAAAGAAGAACGTCTCATAGTGCTGCTGTCCACGGTGCTGAAACCAACCAGACCACCCTGAAACCACAAGCTTTCATACAATGCACCTAAATAACCATCAGACTGGTCCTGATAAGAAAACACCCAAAACTGTTGAAAGAGTGAACAGGGTTTCTAAAACAGACTTTATTACATAAATACTTTCTTAATTATTAGTTCATATATGATTCATAAATGTTTTGCAAATTTATGTCTGTTACAAAACACACCGAGTTTTGTTAACAAACCAAAATCCTGTTTGTCAAATACAAATGTTATTAACAGAAATGCATACAATAAAATAGTTATAATAATAATAATA
>JARVGW010000136.1:11065896-11081297 GCA_031762495.1 Anablepsoides rubrolineatus
TCTATCTATCTATCTATCTATCTATCTATCTATCTATCTATCTATCTATCTATCATCTATCTATCTATCTATCTATCATTTTCTTTCTCCCTGTCTTTCACTATATAGTCTCAGTTTTTTTTCTCCCCCCTTCTGTCTGTGTGACTGCAGTCTCTTATCTCTTTTGCCAGCCTCAGTTTAGTTCCAGCTGCATTCTGCTTGTATTAATTACAGTCTAATTGGCTCTTTATCATCTTCATCATAATTGGTCTCATAGCTTCTCACCTCAGACATCATCACTGAGCAGGCTGTGTCACACTCTCTAATGTGGTCCTATCTTCTAGGACTTGGTCCATAAAGGGGTGTGGTGGACCCAGTAATTATCTCCATCTTTTTCCCTTTTTATCTGCTCAGTTTCTCATTTGTGCAACTGACTAACTCGCCCGTGTCTCCTTTCGTCTCTCTCTCCAGGTGTCTTTCATTGGTTGCTTTTTTTTATTTGATTTGATTTTTCTTTTCCCCCTTCCTTCCTCCTTGGCTGGCCCATCAGCCTTTGCCCTTCCCTGCAGCTCATGCAATGATTTCAGATTGCTCAAATGCTCAATAAAACTCACATGGAGAGCAAAGAACCATTGCGGAAAAACACATAAACTGAGGAGAAAAAGAAGGGGAGTTGTTGGACCAAGATGAAGGCTAAATGTTAGAACTTATTGGGAGGGAAAACAAAGACATACAATAAAGGCGAAAGCAAAGGCCTCGCCATTGTTATGCAAACAAATTCAGTTGAGCGTTAGCGTGCTTGGATGAAATCTTATTCTACTGGTTCAATGTTTTATGTTAGAGGACAAACCACAAGAGAGGAAGCACATTTGCACAGATGCTCTCACACAAACTATTGTCTGTATTGGTTTTACCTTCAAGCACAACTTGTATATAAATATATATGTGTGCAACCTTTTTTTTAAGTCAGTGGACTTTGATGCCCCGACCCTCTGCAGACCTCTGTGGGTGTGTTTACTGACTTGCATATGTGTTACTTTATGGCAACAGGATGAGGTGCCCGGTCGCTTATCAGGACATCAGTGTGGCAGTTTGTGTTAACTCATGAACATGGAGGATAGGGAGTGCCGGTAACCAGATCCAGTTCCAGCTGTAGACAACACCCAACGCGCAACTAGTTTCAGCACCTTCCATTCCTCCAGGGCCCTCAGCGTTTCTATGCGTGTGTGTGAGGGTGTAAGTGGGTGGAGTGTGCTCCAACTTCTTTATGTACAGAACATGTGGGAGTATGGGGGAGCTTTATGAATGTGTGTGTGCATAAGTGGACCATAAAACATTTGTGTCTGGAAGGGAAACGCGAGAATAAAAAGGAGTCAGGCGGTGTGTGCCAGGTGTGTGTGTGTGTGTGCGTGCCGACTTATCTGTTTACACCTTCAACTTCTGACACATAAATCATGCCGTTGAAACTTACGCTGACGCACAAACACGCACAACTCTCACTTTTTCTCCCCATAGGGGTATGTTTAGGGTTTTTACCTGACTGCTCTGAGCCCCACAAACAGGATTATATATGGGAGAAGAAAGTTGTGACGATGCTGCCGTATCATCAGACATGCCTGCACAAAGTTACGAGTGTATTATTACTTTATGAAGCTGTATGTAGGTGAATGAATGAGCTATTATCTACACTCAGGTGATCTCACACAACTATGCAGGAACTATAGGAGTGAAAAAAAGGTCCAGTCATTTTTTTATCAGCATTGATAACATGCCTTAGTTCTATTGTATAAAGAAAGCTGCCAGGGGTGTTTTTAATATCATTTTTTTATTTTTTTACTGTTTAAGCACATGCAATAAAACACAAAACCCTTCATCAGATAATACAACAGATAAAACAATAGATAACACATCAGATAATAAATCAGATAATACATCAGATAAATAGTGCTAGGGTAAAGGCCGAATTCCATTTCATTGTCCCTATCTCTTGGTCCTTAATTTAATGTTAAGAGTTGTTGGAAAACAAATCATCACAACAGGGGGCGGCTCTTTTGAAAGGCAGTATGCCATCGGTCATTGACTCCATCCATCCTGCTTTTCATTACTGGTCCCTATCTCCAGCGGTCACTGCGGCACACCCTACAGGTCACCAGTTCATCCCATAGGGACAATAGAGTTACCAGTTAATCTAACATGATCTGTGGGAAGAGTTGAGGATAACCGGAAACAGCCCGAGCATAGGGAGTTGTCCAAATGTGTAAACAGAAGATTCATTAACATTTCTATTTAAGGTGTGTAAAACTAGTTAATTAGTATTTTATAGGTTTGCTGGAGAAGGATAATACATAAACAAAAAAAAAACATAATGTATATGATGATGGTTAGAATACACTAATCCAGACACGATCATGTTTGTTAAAACACTATATTTTAACTGAGAATTATTTGCCATTTTTTATGTTTGATGGAAATAACTGAGTAAATACACTGGAATGTGTTTATCCTGGCAAACTGATATATTTTTTCATTTATTTTAAGCAAGTTTCAAAGTGTTTCAGTAAATAATTCTAGTTTTTAGGGCTAGAAAGCTATGCCCCTACATCCCAAAAGGAAGTGGGACACCCTTTTCCTCATTGTGCATGGAGTAGAGGTAGGGAGTGAAGAAAAGGAATGAAATTGAATTTAACCAAACTCTGAAACAGTACCTATGACAGACAAATGAGAAAATGATATGTAAACAGTAAAATGTGCCAAATTACAGAAACATTTTTGAATAAAGATTAAGGTCTGCCACAATTTGCTGATTAGTTCATTGAGATCCAATTATTTCATTTGTCAGATTTTATTTTAAAACTTTAGATTAAAACAAATGAATTTGACAGTTCCTGTTTGGAACAGCATTACATGTAGATTTTAATTGACTGAACAGTACATTTTGAACAAATCTTGTGGAAAGTTGTAACATATGTTTCGGTGATCTAATGTAGAAGAAGCGATGAGTTCAGTTTTCTCACAAAGCAGGGGATTTTTTCTCCCTTGTCCACTTTCTTGCAACATTCATCTCCTCGAAGCAAATACTGATTCTAAATGAAGTCTTTTATTTTTCGCTGCCATCGTAGTTTCCCTAAATTTGCCACTTGATGTTATTACATGCTACCCACTGAACTTTATATGTAGGGAAAACAAATCTTTGAAAGACTCATTTTAACATCCTCTCAAGCTTGCGCTCTTGTTTGTGTACCAACTGAAGAGATAAGATGTGGTGATCAGAGCCGATGTGAGCAGATGTGATCCATCTGAGGAGGCCATTGTTTCCAGTTTTGGGATCACTGGCTGCAGTTTTCTCCTCAAGATGTTACAAAAAAGCTGCTCGACTCAGAAGGCTCAGTGTTTGTTTGATCAAAGTGTTTGCTGATCATGAAAAGCACAGTGTATCTGACTGCAAATCACATGGTCAGTTCCACGGTCTGTACGTCAGAGTCACATGGTTCAACTTAGGAGTTTGGCCTCAGGGGACCTTTTTAACGGTTTAGCAGCACTGAGCTGTGTTTGCATACAAAAGCATGCAGTCATGTCAGAGACACTGATGACTCATCGGCCTCAGGGGGATGTTGTGGCAATGAAAGAGAGAGAGAGTTAATAAAGTTAAAGAAGAAAAAAATGGACTCAAAGAAAAGGAAAAGAAGGAGGGAGAGGGGCTTTCACTGCTGCGCTAATGCAAAACAGGATGCCACTTCCTCAGAGGGAACATGAACTTGTGTGCTAACATGTGGTTGTTTGCATGTCAAAACTGAAGGGGAGGAAAAGAAGCTCTATGAGTTTATAATTGTGCATGTGCTCTCGGTTTGTGTGTGTTATAGTATAGCAAAGGTAGCTAAAGCATTGAATGAGAACAGAATGTTCCGTGGAGCAACAAAAGTTTGCATGCAGGAGGAGTTTTTTCTTTCTTTCCCCCCTGAGCATGAACAGGATCTAACACACTCACACAGAGCTGGAGGAGTTGCATGAGATCAACGTTACCTCCCTCCCGCTCGCATGCATGTAAGCGCAAGTCTGTGAGAAAAAAATATCCTCACTCGTTTCCACATTCGCTTGCCGTTACAATGAGCAACATGTGTTGTCACTCACGGACACACATCAGCAGAAATCCCACTCTGACGTGACAAGTCGGTTAAAGTGGAACTTTGCACATTTTAAAGATTAAATCACCCCTTCAAAGTTTAATCTTAAATCTTCTGAATGCTGAGAGGCGTCTTGTTCATCCTGACTTATCACCATCTCATTGTTTGAAATGCACGCTACATACAGTACATCTGCGATTAGGACGATGATTTTCAAAAAAAAAAAAAAAAAAAAAGTTATGATGAAGTTGAATCAGGCACACCCATGTATGCAGTGTGATTCATTAAGTGCTCTAATTCTTGTTTAGCTTGGATGTAAAGGTGGCGTGTCATTCAGCTTTAAAAGACACGGGAAGTGAGTGGAACAAAGAACGCCTTATTAAATTAATGTCAGTTACCGTGCAGCTGTACACCAGCATACACACATGTTTGTTTGTGTGTGTGTGTGTGTGGATGAGGGAAGAGTCACGCTCATGTGAAGTCTGCATGGCATTTTTTTTTAAAAAGATCTTTCTGAGAATGAAGAGTCGGGGTGTCACCAGTACATCTTGCCCTGCGGAGGATTTACGGTGTGATAGAAATACTTTAGATATTGTTCATGCTGGTTTTCCCCTTAAGGCTTCGCTGGCTCTGATACAATCTCACTCGGCAAGCAGAAGAACCTTTTGAAAACTCTCTCAGCAATGAAAGTTGTAATAGTGGATAAAAACACTGTTTGTATGCCAACCTAATAAAGAAAGGAGTTACAGTTCTGAGGCTTTCGTATAAGTGAATGTTTTTAATTATCTCCCTTTGGAGGTGTTTTGGCCTTTTTCCAACTTGTTGTAACACTTTTTTTCATGTATTGTTTTACTTAGAAAAAGAGCAACATTAAACTACAATATAAAATATTAGAAGGTGTTTTACTTGTAACATTTAAAAAAAAAAGTAGTGAACTGAAGTAGGCTGCTGCTGAACTCATCTCAGCAAAGAGCACTCACGTGAAACGGGAATGTCACAGCACCATCCCAAGCACACAGAGCACACCTTCATTTTTCATTCAGTGTGGAGCTGCACTGAGGTTGAGACTTCATTTAATGTTGGTGCAGGTCAGACATGACTGGTGTAATCCATAACAGCAGGGATCAATCAAGGATAGGGTGTGGTTCGAAGCGTTGGTGTGTGAGTGTGTGAAGACTGTCATGTTTGACAATAAACACAACTCGAGACTCTATTTCCAAAAGGAATTTATACTTTGTCCCTTTACTTTCAGCACAATAAAGGGGACATGTTTATTAAAAGCAATTTAGAGTTTTTGCCTCCCTTTTTGGCTTCTGAAAAAAAGGAAGGCTTTATTGTGAGCAGCTTCTTTTTTGTAAGTTTGTATCTTACAGTAATAAATGTATCACTTTGTTATTTGGTTACCTTCTTTTTTTTCTTTATCTTGATGTTACCACAGATGTCGAGACAGATCCAGAGGAAATCGTATCATTCGAAGAGGGCGTAACTCCTGCTGCCGGTACAGACGACGCCAACCCAGCTACTGTAAGATATAAAATTATTTTATATGAGACTAAACACAATGCTGTAAAACTCATCTGGCTGGCATTTTCTCTGAGTTATCAATCAATCAATCAATTAAGTTTATTTGTACCCTGGCCCTTGCCTTCCTACACAGTTCCCTTCTCTGCTCTGTCTGTGATTTTTCCCATAGACAAGGATTTCTCTGGTAGAATTTCAACCAGGCAAATCAGCGAACAAAATGAGGATTTGTGAACAACGATGTTGATTTTCTGCGCCATTTTAGTCTGCTTATAGTTTAGCAATGGCAGTGGAGGAAGTGAATAAAGCCAATCCGTGTGGACAAGAATTTGTCTCATGAAGCCCTGCAGCACTTATTTACAGCCGGTTTGTTTGGTTTGGTACTTCCCAGTAGGATTGTTTACAGCGCACGCAACTTCCAGTTAGCTTTTTAGCTTAGCTTCCTTCACAGTTGAGCTGGCGCACTATGCCAAACGTTAGCAATTGAGTAAATTGGATCTGATCGTTTTAAACTTCAACAGAGTTCAAGCCTCCAGCAAGAAATCGCAATAGCCAAGAGTCCAGACCTTCTGTATAAAGCAAAGCGAAGGACAAGGGGCTGGTTTTTACCAAGCTACTTTATTTGTACCCACAGCTAGATTTGATTACAGTGAAGTGAGTCAACTTTCCTCCAAAAAACACAAGACATACATGAACATACAGCAGATGCAACAAGATTAAAAAGTGACCAGATGCACAATATAAAAATAAATACAACTTCCAACTTGAAAAACAACATCAGAATAAAAAGATAAAATGAGATAAAAAGATAAGACAAGATAAAACCAGGGAGCAGATAAAACACATTATAACAAGATACAAATGACACAAATAATTAAAAGAATAAGCACTATTGAAACAATGCTTAATTGAGTTAAGAAATGATGACAAAGCTGGTTTTAAAATGCTTAGTTTTACATTCTGGCACTAAGTAACTAAATATCCTGATAGGAGGAGCCTGAAATCGTGGCGCAGAGGATGAGACACATCTTTTAAAGTTAATCCAGAAGATCTCTGGACCTGCCTGGAGTAGCTGCATCTTCCCTGTCAGTTTACTGGACCACTTCACTATTTGGTTCAGGCAATTCTTGTGTTTTCAGAGAATTATTGCCGAACCATGGACACTAAGCAAAAGGATAAAACTGGATTAATAAAAGCACAGAGTCAACAGAGTTTTGTTGATGTCAAAGGATGAACAGAACAAGTGCTGGTTCCCGTTTTATAGACAGCTTCACAGCTTGCCTCAAAGGACAGTTTACTGTTAATAACTGCACCAAAATATTTATACGTGTAAACACATTTCACTGTCTGACCCAAAAAAATTAACTGTTTTACCAAGAACAATCAAAACATTTAAAAAGAAAGCCCAAATGAAAATTGACTATTTTATTTGAGGAATACAACAACCCAGAACAATGTTTGTCACTTTTTTCAAATAATGTCAAACACACTTTTCAGTTCTCTGCCCTGGCTAATTTGTCAGTCTGCTGCTAGACTCAAATAGTCATAAGACCTTTTCTGTAACAAACACCGGTATGATCACTGGATCCCTGTTTCCTCAAAGTCTGTAGTGATTTGCAGTATCTCATCAATGTATATGGAAAACCCCTTGTTCTTTCTCCACAGATCTGACGAGCTGTATTATAGTGTTACAACCCACCCCACACCTGTCAGCCATTGTTTAGCTAGCTGTATTAGCATTGTGCTTTGAAATTAGCTGAGGAAAAAGGCATCACATTTTGCTTGAGAATAATCTACATCAGTTTTATGATTCTAGCTGTAACTGTGTAGGCACAAAACAAAATATGCCCTTAGTAAAAAATATATACTTTCTTACCTCAAAATCATTTTTTTCTCATTACAATTTGTACACACCAAGTTTCAACCCTGATATCCACCATGTGAGGTTGGGAAGCGAGTGGCTTAATATGGAAATAATCACATGACTTCTATCTGCTCTCGAAATGGTCGAACTGACGGTGTTACAACTCACCCCGTGTTACAATCATCCCTGGTCTCCCCTACAGGAACCATCACCAGCAGATACTGAAGAAGATGCTGTGACTCTGGCACCTTCGGATTTAGAAGAGACAACTCCTTCAGAAGATGCAGAAACAACAGTCGAAGCAGAAGAGGGGGACGGTGCAAATGAAGCAACAGAACCCACAGTAGAAGAAGCAGAACCAACAACTCCTGAAGCAGAAGTACCTGCAGATGCAGAAACAACTCTTGCACCAGAGCCAGCAGTGCCCGAAGTAGTAGACACAGAAACAGAGGCTCCCACTCCTGGTGATGCACTAATTGAAACCACTGTGGCAGAGGGAGTTCTAACAACCCAAGGTACTAAAGAAAATAAATATTTGATCTGCTCATTTGACATGGTTTACTGTTTTCATGTTGGATTCTGTCGACAGTGCTTTTCTAAAATATATATATATTTTTAAATCCAAACATTAAAAATCATTTTGGTCAATTTGAGGTCAAAGGTATTGTAAATATTTTTAATTGGCATAAGAATAGTTAATAATAAATGTATTCTTTCACACAAGCATAACAGTAACACTATTTAGACTTAGATAACTGTTTACTAATTATCTTTTTCTTCTTCCTCCTCATACCCAGGTGCTGGTTCAGGCCTTGGAGTAGAGCCTGAGCAGACAACACAAAGTGTAGAAGAGGACGTTCCTGTAGTCACTGATGCACCAGCAATTCAAGAAGAGGTCAGTATCTGTTCTAAAAACTCATCAACGAGCATTTGATAGAAATTGATTTTGTCACATAAGGTACCCTCTCCTTTCATACATGTTCATGTGCTGTATGGTGTATTTCCAACAGACAGGAGGAGACGAGAAAACCACACCTGCTCTTATAGAGGAGGAAACAACACTTTCATCGATTCTAGAGCCAGAAAGTGAGATATGTACACACTGGACCATCTACACACATGTTCAGGAAAAAATGTGGTTTCAGCCAAAAGTCTGAGAAAAAGATGCTTTATCAAACACAAAGTCATACTTTTACCTGATAACACAGGAGTTGTAATTGTCCTAATTATTTCCAGGTCTATTTTAGTACAATAAAGGTTCAGTTTGATTTCCTGCTGGTGACATTAGAACCAAAAAAGTCACCAGTGTTTGTATCGAGTTACTCCTGTTTGTCATGAAGTGCTTTGTGCTTGGAAACAAAAGGAATCCCTTTGTTAGTTGTTTTTCAGAGAAATTTTGTATATACTCTGGCAACTTCCAAAAAAGCATTTTACTGATGGCCAAACATGATCCAAAACTTTAACAATATCCAGATCTTCTAAGCTTGTTAAAATACGATTGCCGTAAAGGGCCAATGATACTTTGAACATGTGACAGTATTGGATGACAAAAATATGCTGCATATTTTCATTGTAGGACAGCCTTAAAGGGATTTTCTGTTTTATTTTGTGTGTTTCATTTTTTAAATAGGGTTGCGTTAAGTACATATAATTAGGGATAATTAGTATTGACCTTTGTTTGGTTAGCCAAATAATAAAGTGCACACAATAGGACCTACTTTACTGGTTAATGTTTAAAAGGTGTGAGTAGCTTTAGTTTTGTGACTGGTTAGGCCGTTTTGGTTTTGTTTTTTCTCATATTTTTAAAAGTGGGATTATTCTTAGCCCCACCCACTGCAGATAAGATACTGACAGAGTAAAAGTACTTTGCATTGCCCCATGTTGAAATAAAGATATGAGTCTTCAAGAAGCTACTGGCTTTTGTTTAAACTGAACCTGTTTGACTCGGGAGTAGGTTGGTTTATAAAATGCAGTCGGTTGTGTTTCTGAATGAAATTGCACTGTGTGAACAAATGTTACCTCATTCTTCCCTGTTCAGATAAATAATGACAGAAGGCCATTTACCAAAAGTGTCATACTGTTTAATGGAGCAGGGTCTGAATGTGCCAGATGGTTTAGTTTAAAAAGAAATAGTCTGAAGTCTCCGGCAAATTTTGACCTCTCTGTCTGATAAGAACCACCCAGAACCAGTCAGTGGATGGGATCTGCTACTGTGGTCAGTCCTAACACCAGTTTGTAAGTCTCTGTTTGGCAGACGATTAGTCCGAACATTATTGTTTCTGCCACTGGTTTGTAAACTGAGACAATTGCGTTATTTTATTTATTTGTATTTGTGATTGAAGACGACCAAATCGACTCCAGCTGCTAATTAATTTGCAGAGCATTAAGGCTATGAGCACAAAGCAAAGTCTGAGAACTGCTCAGACTTGTTAGAAAAATACATCTTAAATCTTTCCAGTTAACAAGGAAATAATCTGTGCAGGCGTTTTTATTTTTCCACTGAACAATCTTTACAGAACATTTTCCTCTGAGAGCTTCTTTGGAAGTCACACACCTAAACCCAACACTGCCCTGTTGATGATAACGACATTCAGGTTTTATTTGATCTAGAAGTAGAGAATGTTTTCCCTGTAAGATAATTGCAATAAGAGCGAATGTGATAAGGCTTGCAGACAACATAGCTCCAAAACGTAATTATTAAAGTAAAACTAGTGAATGTTTGTTTTTTTATGTTTATATATGCATTTTAAACATTCAATATTTTCCCAAATCCATCATACAAGCTGGATTTATAATTGCTTAAGTTGTTAATAACATTGTCATATTTTATTCTAGAATGAAGTCTGGATAATGTCTGCCTGGTCCAATGTGTTTTCACAGATTGAATAATTGTCTGAAGAATCTGTTGTTCACAGCTTTCTCCATTTCCTGACTGTTTACGTATTTTTTCCGCTGTTTAGTCACAGTAGCGTGTACGCTGAAGTACAGATAGTATCAATGTCAGTTGAAAAAGAGTCGTCCTAATCTATAATTTGTCAAACTTGTCTGCTAAGATTAACTTCCTTCAGGCAAAAGACACAGTAATTTTCATACTTTTTCTTTTTTTTACATTCTGCACAGTATGTACCTTTCCGAGGCACCACCGTGGAGTATTTTCTATTGCTGGATCCCAGCTGATTCTGACTATCTCCTTCTGACACAGCTTTCTGAGACACATGTGGAATAGCAATCATAACCAGAGTCTGTGAACATTGTTCACATGTGATGCAGGAAATCCTAGGTGGTTTTGTGTAAGAAACCAGTGAGGCAACACAATTCAACTGGTATTTTCAGGTTCATTTTTGTTAAAATCTTAATAAAATAATTGGTCATCTCTGTATGCAGTCTTTAAATTTAAACACAATTGTCATTTCATAAGAGAAAAGCTAAAGCACCTGTTGGTGCCATATTATGAACTGCCTATGCAAATGAAAATTAGAATTCAAACTCTCTGTTGTAACTGATCAAAATGTGAAATTGCTTTTGTGTTGTTTACTTTAGAAGTGTAACACTGTTTTCTATTTTTTATTTCTTCTAGTCGTTGGTGTAAATTCCAATCAAGGAGTTAAAGCAGGTAAATTAATATTTTTTTTTATGTGATTTGTAAATGTCTGCTTATTTAAAGCCAAACCTCACAACTACACAAAACACTAACATGTGCCAAAACATATTTTCGAAACTTTAAAACCGTAAATTTAAAGGTAAAATGTTTACGTTCAATAACATTTTATTACACCAAAAAAGCTGTATGGGTGATACGACGCGCGCAAGGAGACATAGGGGATTTTTTTTTTTTACATTCCCACGCAAGAATAACGCATTACCTCTCAATTATTTTTGCGTTCCTTTGTTGGGCCTGCCGGTTTTTTTAACAAATTCAGATGCTCACCAATACTATCACACAGCCATGCATGGAAGTAAGTAATATGGCAAAAATTCAACTTAGTGCAACCACGCAATATCAATGTCATTTCCTGAATGTAACCCGTAACCAGACATTTCAAAATAAAAGTCTGATTTAATTCAGTTCATACTAAACAAACTTTTGCGTGGGAACGCAAAAAGTATTGTGAGGTAACGCAAATGTATTTCAAGGTAACGCAAAAGAAAAGAAATCTCCCCATGTCCCCTCGCGGGCTCCTTAAGGTGAGAATCCGATGGTAACTTCAAAATCTCTAAAATGAGACAATATTTCTGTTTTTCTTGTTCTGGTAACTAAAGGATTTTGTTTGTGTTTTTAAATTCAGTTAAATTGTGGGTCAGTCAGATTAAAACAGACCACAGTGACGTCCATTTTAACCTCAAACCAATGATTACGTCTCAGGTTTCCCACTAAACAGCTAAATTCATGTTTGACCTCCATCCTACTAAACAACATCTCTGTTGAAAGTTCTGCTGTTATTTGAAAAAATGAATATGTCTCACTTTATTTATTATATTGCATATAATCTTAGTGAAACTCCCTGAACAAATATGAGAAACAGATGTTCACCGAAGGTGGGAATTTGGCTCGTACAGTTTTACCTCCCATTTTTTATCTTTCAGTAAAGATATAGATTATGAGATTTATTATCAAATATAAGGTGTATCCTTTTTTTAAAAAAAAAACCTTGATGTTGAAGCTTTTTGTGTTGCTGAAGTGGTCACCAGGCAAGGTCCTAATCCCGTCAACTGTCAAAGAATGTTTTTTGTCTTTGTGTGACATAAAAGAAAAACATAGAAGTAGAAGATTGTAAAACATATAGAGGGGTAAATATACAAAATAGTGAGTTAAATGCAGCAATCACCCAAAAAAAAGTTATGTAGCATTCATGTTCTTGCGCAATAAAAATGCTTTTCTTGCTGTGAGGCATTTTATTAGGACAAGAGTTAATAGATCAGTGAATAAATGTGCCTCTGAGTTCCTTTCAGCCATAAATTATTTCACTAATCATGCTTCACCCCGTCCTCCCTCCAAACTGTTTTGTTTACGGAGTCACACCCAGGTACCTCTGGTGTTTATAAGCTCCTCTGGGGGCTTTCCCCGGTGAATATGAAGTTAGGCAAGATATTATTCCTGACAGATAATACCCTTGAATGCAAATCAACTCTGGTTCACAGGATAACTGTTACTGCCTTTTCTGGTTCTGGTTCTACTCATCTGCAGGGTACTACCCAAAGGAGAAGCTGAACTGAGGAGTGAAAACTTGTTGGATGTTACTGTAGTTCAATTACAGAAATAACAAGTGTGAAGGAGACTGTATATTTAGGGGATGTTTAGCTATTACTTTCTAATACATATATTTGTGTATTTAATTTCTTTGCAGAACATGGTGGGTTTGACTTGGCAGATGCATTTGGTGATGAAGATAATGATGGGACTGCAGAGAATGATGGGACTGCAGATATTGGCCAAAAAAAATCAGGAAGAAGCTTCAATGCAGGTTAGTAAAAACTCAGTTGTAGTTAAATGTTTTCTTGTAGTCAATACAGTGTCTACTTGCAACATATAGTCCTATTCTAACTGGATTGATTTATTAAAATGCTGTTTCATAAACCTTTACACCATAATCAATGTTGCAATATATTGTGTCCTGCCTAAAGTGCTCCAGAGACCTGCTTTAAAGACCTGAGCTATCCCTTTAATCATGAGTCACAAAGCAGTTTGACAGCAGATCAGGAACAAGATGTTTTGTTGTGTGTGATTGCTCTTCACTGCTCGTGTGAAATTTGACTCTTGTTAATCACTGTAATCACGGCTTTGTTCTCTGAAAGTGCCCGTTCTCAGCAGCTTGGTCAAGTTGAAGCAGGTTGGCAGCCATGATGTCACAGACAAATACAGACAGGCAACAAGGGAAAAAATAACAGGGTTGTTGGTTTACAGATTGCTGATCACAGATTGCTAAATGGAGTTTATGTCTGATATGTTATTACTATAATGGTGATAATGCTTCACTATGAGAGTTAAGGAGTAACACTAGCTGATTGTGTTTCTCTGTTTGTGTGAGGGAACAATTGGGTTTTATCCATGTAAGAACCACTGACTTGGTTTAGATGTCATTGTTTCACACTTTTATAAGGGGCTATTTAACACTGAGACATAGTTTTAGGTTTAAAAACCCGAGCCAGGTTTGGTAACAATGGTTAATGCTCTTTTTTCTTTAAAAAGAAAAGCAGACAAATAAATGTGTTAAGCAGGAATTTGTGTGTGTTGCTCAGCCAGAAACTTAAGAGTCCTTAATGCCTCTGAAACATAAACTACCACATAGAGATTAAAGCTAATCCCTCTCCTTTTTTTTTCTCCACTATCTCTGTCAAAAAGCTTTTCTCTCTGTGCTGTCTAAAACTTACACATCTTTTTTTTTGTTTTTCTTGTGCTTTTAGAACCTGTTAAGGAGGGAGGTGAGTAAATCAAACTATGCATTTTTTGCAAAACACATTTTTTTATCGAAACATTTCCTGTTCACATCCCAGAAATCCCAGTAAAATACTGTGCTGCTCAGCAGCAGCGGGGCTTTTGTTGTTTGAAAACCTGCTGAAACACACAGGATATTACTGACATGCCTTTGACAAAACCAACAGGATACAAGCCTCAGAACAAAAAATATCTTCTCTGCTTGAAATAAATAAACTTTCTAATGTATTGTGTCATATCTATTAGTATTAGCTTGTGCTGATTCGTGCATAAATGTGACTTGTATGAAAGGTGCGTGCAGGTAAACTGCCTCACTGGGAATATTTGCATAACTCCAACACCACGTTTTGCATAAATCTGAGGTCTAATATGTTGTTGTAAATGGTGCCATTTTATGTTATGTACTAAATTTGTTTTCTGTTTTCAATCACAGAAAAAACGACAACCCAAGGTGAGCTACCACTGTCCCTTTTCTCATTTTATACTATTTCCTCCCGTCTCTTGTGCTATCCCAAACATACCTGCACCATAATATTTGACCCACTGTTTTGTGTCGCACAAAAAGCTTAGCGGGTTTTTTTTTCCAACACAACATTTTTAAAACCTTCTCTTAGGTTGTGCTTTGAACATAAGTGGCTTTGCGTCATTGCAGAAATGACTTCAGGCTAAACTACAAGAAGGTGTGAAAATGTTTAAACAATTTACCTAAGCAGTGCTGACTTAAAGACATAAAAGGGTTTAAAACTCATTCAGTGTCAGTTTCTATCTCTGTCTTCCCTTTCAGATATGTGTGTATTTGTGTCCATGCATGTTCATGCCTGTCTACTGGCACCACGTGTATTTCCTTTTACTGACTCACCAAACTCGCCTGTTTCATCCCGCCTAATTTCATTGACTCAAACTCTTTTATTTTCTCTCTGACTCATGCTTTTTTTTCTGTAGTTTTTCTCACCTCCTCCTGTCTTTGGATTGACTTTAATTCTTTTTCGAAAGAGTGCAAGTTAGGAAGTTTTCGTTTGCACTGGAACGTCAACAACCCCCCCTTTTCCTCTGCGTTTCACCTTTCACGTCACCTCGTCACGTCTTGCCTTTATTACTCCGTGCTGACTGAAACTCCTCCAAGCACAATAAAAGGCCTTGTTTTTAAAGTTGGAGGCACAGCTGACCTTCAATACGATGTCAAGCAGCAATGCGGGGCACATTCCTCACATCTGATAGATGGTTGTGTTAAATTGTTGTTGCGTAAGTTTGATCATTACCTGTCAAAGATAAACTGTATGTACAGACTGCAAACAGGTAAGGGAAACATTTGTTTTTGATGCAGCACGAACCAACATAGTATTTACTTTATTTGGCTGCATGTTGACCAGTATTTTTACTGTGCTGCATGCTTGCAATGCTCGGGAAAACCATTCAGACGGGGGTTGTCATAGTAACTAGAGTACAGGTGCAGGAAGATTTCTTTGAGTCTTTGCTGCAGATG
>JARVGW010000136.1:11169673-11180938 GCA_031762495.1 Anablepsoides rubrolineatus
ACAGCCTCGACTGGCTGCAAATCTTTAGGCTTTGTTTAAAACTCATTCATCTTCATGAGTCATATCCAACATATTTGTTAACTAATTGCTGGTGTCTTTGTCTTGGTTTCCCCCGCCCCCAAAAACATGTCCAATAGGTAACCTTCAGGCCCAGGCCGCCCTTGGAAAAGAGATCTGCGATCTCAATGGGATTTGCCTGGTAAAACATCAGTGAATAAAATAAATTTAAAAATGTATCAGGTTGACTCCAAAAATTCATTAGTTGTAGATGTTCATCCGATAGCTACCATCTAAGGTTTTCACTACATTCAGAGTCCAGTGGTTTATGAGATATTTTGCTGACAGACAACCAAATGCACACAGAGATGGGCAGTTAGAGAAATGACCACTTTTCATGACGACTGGTGATAGTTACAGCTTTTATCAACCTGACGTCTTTATTTTAGCCTTTTTTTTTATTTAGTTGTCATCACAAACATTTGTTGCACACTCATCAATTTTATGTATTTGTCCAACTGAAGACGTTAAACTAATTATTGTGTTAATTGCAGAAAATGTGTTGGATCACATTAATTTACAAAATAAAGTAGCACAGATGACAAAAACTGTAGAATACTGATAATAACCATATCAAATTAGTCTCTCCTCAAATAAAGATGTGCTTGAGCGCAAAGATTACAAAATGTAATGAATAAATTCCTTCCCTGAAAAAAAAATCTTTGATGTGAATGTTGGCGCCTGGAGAGGAGGACGAGGAGGAGGGATGAAGGGATGTTGGATGGAGGAAAAGAGAGAAGAAAATGAGGAATAAAAAGATGAATTGAAGGTTAATGAGGAGTTTGACGCCTCTGGGGAACTTTTCCTTGGCTCCAGACATACATACAAATGCACACAGACACCTTAACTACATGGTAAAAACCCCAGTAAAAGCAGTTAACCTGTTGTTTAGCTTATCTGCTAGCCAATAACACACGCCCACTGCCTAATTAACGCTCATAAACATAGTCACAAGACAACAAGCACTGGGCTACAAAAACAAGCTAAAAACATGCAGTGCAGTAACAGCATTATTATCAGCTCAAGAAACGCTGATGTTTTTTTTTTTACTCACCTCTGAATGCTACTTTGTCACTGCTGTTTCAGGGATCAGAAGCCATAAAACCAGGAAAGACCCTCTGGAATCACTGTTTTCTTTTTTTTTCCAACATCTTGTTTTACCATAAGATGAAAGAAATATCAAACTAGTGGATGGGAACAGATAAAAAACAAAATGCAACATATTGTATCCCTGGTTCAAACTCATTTCCTTGCAGGTTTTTTTTCTTTATTTGTCTCAGATACTGAGAAAACGTATTTAATGCTGGCATCTGTCAAATTGTTCTGAACAAGTGATCAGATGTTAAATTAGCCATTGGTTTATGTGCAGCCTATCTTTTACTGGGATGTGACTGCAGCAGAGGCAGAGCTTGTTAGATTGTTACATAAAAACACCAGGGGATGGAATCAGGTGTGTGTTATAATACTAGACCAAATGGCCCTGCGTTTACTTGTTGGCAGTTGAAGCCAGCAGGACCCTTTTATTGGTGCAGTTATGGTATGTTTTTGGGACTAGAGTCTAGCAACGTGGGAGTTTAAATCTTTAAACTTTGTTAAAGATTGTTCTCTGATAGTACTGTACTATAACCTTACAGCTGTGCATATTAAAAATGACTGAATTATTATAAAATTACCATTAGCTTAACATGAAATTGACAATTGACACATGATCATTCATCTCAAGAATTATTAAAATGGCTGAATTATAAACTTTTAAAGTTAGCTATGGTGGCCAGCATTTACAATTTGGTAAAGATTGTTTTGGGCTACTTCTACACTAATCTTCAGCTTTGTATGCCTAAAAATGGCTGAATAATAAGTTGTGACTAGCATTCAGCATTATTTTAAGATCATTATTTGCTATGATAACACGAACATTTCAGCTTTATATTTCCTAAAACAGCTGAATTAAAGCCATATGTATTTAGCTGGGGCGGCCATATTGAATTTTCAAACCAGGGTGCTTTTCTTTATTTGTATGTGCCTCCCCTAAAAAGTAATGTGGCCACCCTTGTGCTAATCTTTGCAAAAATATCTAGCTCCAACCCTGCTACAACAAAGAAATAATTTACCAAACACAAATTTATTTACTTTAAGTTTATAGCAGTGAGTGTGGCACTGCCAAAGAGAAATGACATGTAATAATTTGTATGCAGCGAATGTCTGAAAGAAACGTGAAAGTTTAGAGAAATATTTGTTTTTTTCTAATTTATTAAAACAAAGAAAATCTTGAAGATTGGATTAGCAACATAAGTATTTTGTTCAAATATCTTGACAACAGCTCAACACCTTGTGATCAAACTCTATCTTTATGCTACAATCTCTTAAAGTCAGTTAGTGGGCAGTGGGTTTTATTGAGGAAAGGGTCTTTAATCTTTGACCTGTTGGGTGTCAGTTGTGGATGGTGTGAGAAGATTGGGACCAAATGCAGAAACCCTCATTTACGCTGACAAACAACTCATTCATTCTGCTGCGATACAAATGTGCAAACGACCCTCAGCAGAAACCGAGTCAACAGAAACAAGGCTTGGGTAAATGTTTTCTGTCCTGAAACAAGAACCAGTAAATTTGACAAGCTTATATTAAAGCCTTTCTTTGTAATAAAAGTAAGTTGTTCAAGTTTTAAAGTCCCTAAGTACGGCTGAGCATACAAAACAAGCCAGCAGGCAATCAAAGAAAAACATTAATTAATTTTAAATTAAGTTTTCTGTGATCACATCTTTTGGGCTTGAGACAACATCTAAGCAGGAAGCTTCAAACAACCCGATTGAGAATGACCAACAGCGGGGACAACATATCAAAGAAGAGCAGTAAAATAATAGATAAGCTGTTTGCATTTGATGTAGTGTCTTCAGAACACATTTGAGCGGCTTCTGCTCGTCTGCGTTTTCCTGAATAGGGCAACGCATGCTGTGTGAAGCCATTAGTTAAAATGAGGGTGTTTTGCAGCCAGAGCTCACAGCGCTCATGAGATCGGACGCTGACAAGTCATTGAAAAGCGAAGTGGATTTCGAAGGCATGCAATCAAAAGACCAAGAAGTGGAAGAAAGACACGCATAGAGGTTTAGGATTGAGACAGAGTCCAAAGGATGAAGAGCTTGTAAGATGAAAAGTAAGGTCAGTGTAATTCTTTAGAGGGATTAGTACTATCTTCCTCAGGGTGTTAGGCATTAACACATGGCTCAGAGAACACACACACACACACACACTAAAACACACGGACAGTGTGAGCTTGTGCACGCTCACATGCAGGATTTATCCTCATCCAGTCATAATCACACCACATCTGATGCTCTGTTCATGACTTCTGGCAGCATGTGTGTGCTGGTTGATCTTGTGTGCATGTGTGTGTGTGTGTGTGTGTGTGTGTGTGCGTGCGCGTGAGAGCTTGTGCACGCGCTTCCTTATACGAGACAAAGCTGCCCAAGTCTGAAGGAATGGAGCAGTTTCACTCCGTCATCTTTCCACCATTTTTTTTTTTACAAAAATGAAAGGACGCTGCAATAAAAGGACAATATAAAGCCTCTTGAATGTAGACACAAAACATGTGGTGGAGATAAAAGGGTAATGGAGATAAAGAGATTAAGAATAAAGGCTCAAGATTTATGAGGATAAGAACGTCATTTCCAGGCTGCTCTTTGAAACCTGTGTTTTTTTTATTTTTGTCTCACATATATTTTTGAAACTTTAAATGTGTCTGTATCTTTTTATAGTAAAAAAAAGACCAATCTCTCATCACCTTCCATGCAAGGGGGCAGATCTAATTGTTAATCACTTGTTACATTTTAGCTAAATACTTGTATATTTGATTGTGCAGTAGCTTTTGTTGTGTTTGCTGAGGTTAATTGTGGCCATCTTGAATCGATTTATAGTCCCAGCTAATGCAGCAGTTTATTTAGAAGCTACTTCCTATATGCTGTATCTTTAACCTACACCCTATCAATAAACATGCATATTGTGTTTAAATATATTAGTAAAAGGATTAATAGGATATTAATGCAAGAGTAAATTAGAAAACAAATCATGACTTTGTATCTGAGGCTCAGTGAGGTTTGATGTTTCAGTTCTGCCTTAAATATAATTACTGGTTCAGTCACAGCAGCACCGGTTTATAAAATCCAATTATATCCAGACAGGTATAAAGCACAGCCTTTATAAATGAACACTGTCATTGTGCTGATGCCAGCTCCTTTTTCTCCTCCTTTAGTTTTTGATTTTAGTGATTTAACCAAAATTGACTTTTCATGCCTGTTTAGTTCTTATTCAGAAATATTTTCTACTGAGGTGTTTGGTATAGAAAATCTATTTGTTCATGTAAGGGTCTCTTTTTAAACACATGATATACGATATTCTCACATAACAGCAATGGGAAAGTTCATGAGCACATTTCAGCTAGTTTCCTTTAGTTGCTGACATATAACAGTAAAGTCAGAAGTTGCAGAAAATAAAAGCTGGTTTTGTTTTGTTCCAGTACCCTTTTGTTTTCACTTTTTTAAAGACGTTGTTTCTTGGATGTTCCATAAAGGATGCAGCTTAAACATCGCCTGGTTTTTGCCTCTTTTCGCTGGCACAGCCAACATAAACTGTTTGTTTCGAGCTGCCAGGTTTGTCCGCAAACAATCCAACCCTTAGTATTGTGTGATCTTTTAAAATTTCATTGCTGTGAGTTTATATGATATCCAGAGGGAGGAAAAAAGGGAGGTTTGGTACCACTAACCTCAATCTTGTGCTTTCTTTCCCCCATAAGGCCCATTAACATATGGATCCAGTTACTGCAAATATTTTTACAGTGGCAAAGAAGGAGCCAAAATCTAAAATTTTATAAAATATACACAACAACAGAACTTTCAGTGTAAATACATGCGCTAGAAGTATTCATGTGTAACGCAAAGAGCTGTATTACATTAGGCACTAAACGTGTACAGAAGGTGCTGATGTTTGTGGTTTTCCTTTTGCTCCACCAACGAGGGAGATTTCCCACTGATCTCTCTCTTTATGTGGGGAGGAATAGCTCAGGCCTTGCCACAAACGTGTAAACATATATTAATAAGATGTTTTAATGATGGAACACAGGATCTACAGACGTGTTCATTTGTTCTGATTGAAAGTAGAAATCATGCTGTTGAATTAGCTCTGAGCAGTTTTAGTCAGCAAATAATTTTCTGTTCTTTCTGTTTGAACTGTGTTCGTTTGGTCCTTTAAAAGAATTAAATCTCTTACACAAATATCCTTTAGTGTGCATCAGTTGTTGTTTTTAGATTTAAACTCAAATTATAATCAAGCATACATTCTTTGCTCATGATGACAGTCAACATGGGAGATCAGTTTGATTTGGCCCTGTTCTTTTTTGTTTTCATGTTCTTATCTCAAATCTAAACTGTAACCCAAAGAGATTATTCAAACCACAGAACATTGAAGTAATCATCAGATTTAGCTTTTATGAGATCATTACAGCTCTGAGTCCACTGACTCAAAGCCTCCTGCACTTCTGATAAAGAGCTTCTTTTTAATCTGTTCTTAGAAAAGTGACCTTTGCGAACGACAAACTCCCCTCGGCAAAAAGCCTCTTTGGATTTTATTAAAGCTCCTGATAGGAGGTGTTCACCTAAAAACAAAGTGGCAGATTTACAACCAGAGTGGTTTGATCCAGTTTTTAACTACAATCACCAAATAGTTCATGTGAAACAACTTGTATTAGTTTTTACTTATTTGTCACATTTATTTTTAAAAGGTTTATTAAAGAAAAGCTTAAAATATCTTTAAGTACCATTAAATGTGAACAAGTTTCTTTAGGTGAGATTAAATCATAGAACTAAACAAATAATACAGTTTTTGCAGATAAACACAAAAACACTCAGTGAAAAACAGAAATGAATCTGCCTTCCACCTTTTTTTAAAAGAGAAAATTAGGAGAACATCAATCTTGCTTCCACAAACTTAAACTGTGGTTCTATTGAAAATGTGTCTCTCTCACTTTAACCAAATCCATGTTGCTATGACGACCGCCAGGAAAAGGATGTGTAAAACTCTGGACTGTGTTTATGGTTATGTAACTTCTATCATCCAGTCTAAATGTTGACCCTGCTTTCATTTTGTGCCATGAAAAGATCAGCAGATAAACCTCGAGTTGCAGAGCAGAGCTGAAACACAGATCAGATAATCTGTTGGCTTTTTTTTCCTACGCTGGAGAAGAAAAAAAAAACCACTTTGTGAGCATTTAGACAGCCAATGAAAATCCCATCTGTGCTCCTGAAGGCCTGAAGCAGACATGAGAGTTGTTGATGTAGCTGAGAGGAAGAAAGAGTTATAATTACAGCCCCAAAAAACAAGGAGGTGATAAAACAGGGCAGATGCAAAACGTAGAAAAAAAACAAATGAGTTATGAAAACTTTTTTTTTTCTTTTTAATTTAATACTATTTTATATTTCCTTAAGGATTTCTTGGTTTTTATACATAAAATTACACCTCACTGAGGTATTTGACTCTTGATGAGGCTGAACAAGTCCAGTGTTGGAACTGTTAGCAAATGGCTGCTGAAAGCAATAATGCCAGTCATTGCCCCCCAGGTACCAATAGACCACCCCCTCTGAGCCAAACACTCGCCAACACATTACATAACCTCACACACAAAACAAGAAACAAAAGAAAATTAAATGTTTTAAATAAAATAATCCACAAACAGCATCAGATGTGCTCATCCGTTTCTGACTGACCTCATCTCAACTTGTAATCAACACACCGTCACACATGGCTGCACAGGTAATAAACTTTCCCCTCCGGACATTTTTGTGCCCACCTACGTAAGGAAAATTCCTGACGCATGGAAAATCTTTGGGACTTAAGGAGCTAAACTCAGCCCGTGCACTCCACATACAAACAGCGAGAGGTTCACTCTCGCACTCTGAGCTGTCTGCATTTTTTTTGCACTCAAATCCAAACACGGTGATTTAATCCCATCTATTTCTTCCCCTTTGAAACCTTATTGGGTGGATCATTTACAGCAGTGCAGCTACAAATACAACATATCTGAAATGATTAGTCATGGCAATAATCCAAAAACAAATGACCAGTTTCAATATTTCTCCTCCAACTCGTCTTCAGTGTAGTTCTTATAAAACAGTTTAATGTTTCTGTTCAGACGTCTGTGGAAAATTAATGAAGGAACAAACTATCATGAAAGACTCCACTCTAAAGCCAACATTATGCTTTCATGTCATGCTAAATTTACAGTGAGAACACATTGGTCAATTTGTTTTCAATTAGCTGAAATGTTTGTATTATTATTTTTTTTAAATATTGATGTAATTCTGAAACTTTGCGACTGATGGGAAAACTGAATCCCTGGCACACATCAACCAATGTGGACATGCAGCAGAGACAGAAAGATGGACAGCTGGTGGTTGGTTGAAAAGGTCAGTTTAAATAGCTGACATTACAGCTCAAAATTACTTACAGAAAACTTTACAAGAGGATTCTGGGAGAAACACAGGAGGACAACCAGAACTGACTATAAAAAGAGTACAATCAGACTGACCAGACACAAGGATTAATTAAGTCAAACTATCAACACCTGTGAGGGACATAAATGGGAGCAGGTGAGAGTGGGAGGAGCTAAGGAGGAATACAGAACTCATAATGAAAACAGCAGGGAAAAATAAATAAACACACATTTCCCCCACATTTGCAACACCTTGAATTCCTCCCATTTCAAATTGACTTTAAAAAAATCAGCTGAAGCTCAAAATGAATTTCCAATTTTAAAAAGAAAAAAAGTCACAACTAATGTATAAAATACATTATGTTGGATTTAATATGTTATATTGATGTTGGAAGTGTGATTTTCCTAAACAAAATGATTTGGAAATTGGTCAAATAAAAACTATTTTGAAGTTACTAAAGTAAACTATGTGAAATCATGGTTTTAATTGTCTTTTCTTTTAATATTAAACCTGTTCACAGGATTTATCTGTTAGGGAAGGATTTTGAAAGCAGAATGGAGCAAGATAAAAAAGGCCAGAGAAGAAGACTAATGAAAATTAAAGAGCTGACAATGTTGCAAACAAAATATCAAAACGAACTAAACAATGAGGAGCAGACAAGAGAACAAACAGTGTGACAGATTTATGATTAGGTGAGAACATGGTGTATAAATAAGTGTAGAAAAAATGGATGTACTGGGCTGATAGTTTAATGAAGAACAGGTGAATAGGAAGGAAAATACCTGGATGACTTAGAGAAGACAGCAGTGAATGGTAAAAGAGAAAAATAGGAAATAAACAAAGTATAAAAAAGCAAGGAACGTCAAGACCTCCTGTAAGTTGTGTGATGAAAAAAGAGACAACAACCAAAACCAAGGATAACATGATTTATTAAATCACAAGCTGGTACAAAACTAAAAGTGAAAATTTCTCTGAGGATTTAAGAAAAAAAAATAAACAAGTAATATTGCAGTTGGAAATTGTTTCATTGTTATTATTTTAAACTGATGTCAGTGATGCATGCAAACAATTTTAAAAGTGCTCTATATTTGATATTACTCCAAGTTTTGGATTCCCAGCTTAATTTATGTTCAGTTGCGTCGAGAGTAGTTTATAGAGGATGAGAAGCGTGTCTGCAGGGGACGCACAAACATGATTTAATTCTGATCTGTTTCAAACTGTGTATGTGTGTGTATCTCTAAAATTATTTTTGTCTCTTCAAGGTAAAGTATTGCAGTTTCATTTTCCTGACAGGGCAGATTGCAAACTAGGTTTTAAATTCTACAACACTGAATATGAAACTTTAGTGAAAAATGCTTTTTCTAAGGCAGTTATTGATTTCTGTTCGAGACAAGTCTGCTCATTTTTTTTTTTGTTTTTTTTAAGTGCTTTTCCAGCCACTGGATATGAAAACCACCTATATGTCTGAGTGTAGAAACTCTTTGAAAAAGAGACTAGTGTGTGTGTTTGATTCATGCTGCTCTCTGGCTGAAGAGAGAGCTACATTCCCAGACATGATGCTGTTTTATTGCATCAAAGATTGCAAACACACATGTGCTTTCTATTGTGTTGTTATGAACAGAATGTCGCATGCAGGAAAACTGAACCCTGCTGAATCCTCACATCAACGTGCACACACACACACACTTTGCAAAGAGCTACAGGGGCTCACAGGTTGCACACACAGAAGCATAGTTATAGTTTATCATAGACGGAGGTAGTCGTTTGTGCTTTGAGCTGCGCTTCACTAATGTCAGCATCAAGCTAACCACTTGTGCTTCTCTGAGTGACACACACTCACAAAGCTACCGACACACATCTGCAACCACACATTCTGGCTCAGTCACACACACACACACCTGCTTGTTGTCCGTGGCCTTGCCTCTGCTGGCCTTGACACACCTGCATACAGATTGGCCTGCGCAGACAGGTTTTTAGGCTGGAATCCATCAAATTTGGCAGCAAGCAGACTCTGTGTGTGCATGGACACGTTTTGTGCTACATTGCGGGAACCAATTTCCAGAAAAAGGCAGCACAAACTAATGCCCAGTCCCCATGGGTACAGATGCTAATTAGGACCAAGCTGTAAAATGAGTTTAGGTTAGTTTTAGGCTCAGCTAACCTTTGAGGTTAATTTTAAAGTACATGGTCAAGGTTAGGCTAAAACATTACTCACAGGGATATAAAAACAAACCGGTGTGTCAGTAAAGTATGTAATGTAAATGTAAAGTGTTAATTTAAATTAAATGAATGCCAATCTTTTCATGGCAGAACTTCAGACCGATATCTTTTCGTGCTGTAAAATGACAGTTATAGCTTTTTTGCTAAACCTTTAGAATATTAAAAACTATTTTATTTGACATTAGAATATCTTGCATGTTTTGTTAGTGCATGAAATGTTTTTTAATTACTTTCCTATTTTACATATCAAGTTTTAACGCAATATCTGCAAAACACACTGGGGTACATCCATTTAATGTAAACTGAGGTTAATTAACTGTGATGGACATTTTGCATTGGGTCGACTCCAAAAGGTATATGTACGTCCAATAAGTGCTTTCTGAGAGTTTCATTTAGATCTGTCCAGTATAGTTTATAGGATATTTTGATAATAGACAAACAAGGTTGACTGATGGTTAATGTCAAAGTTTTAAAGGGAACCATGCCTACATTTGACAATATTTGATAAAAAAATTTTTCAACTGTAAAACAAAGACTTTAAAATAGCTGCATGTTGTTTAGTTTTTATTAATTAAAAAATATATATTGTCATACTGACGACATCATTTATGAATGCCGCAAAGCATACTGGGTAAATGATGACGTTCACTAGGTCCTCCTGCTGGTGCAAGTTTTGTTTTTGTTTTCTTTCCAGTGCATTGTGATCTGACAATCAGCTGTTTTAAATGAAACCATAGAGGAAAATGTAGACATGACTCAGCCTGAAACTGAAAACACAGATGGATGACAACAGAGCTGCTTCATGGAAGGAGAACATCAGCTTAGCATGTTAGCCTGTTAGCACCGGCAGAAAAGAAATGTCTGTTACATGTCATCGTGGTTCCCTTTAAGTGACAGTTTTGTGCTCAAAGTCTGTGTTCAGGACGTTGCTTAGCTACTACCACATCAAAAATCTGATTTTCCTCTACCTTCTCTGCCACATGTTGCTGTGACCTTTGACCTCATATTGTAATGCATTAATCTGTTTGTAACATCAATGGGGAATTAAACCTACTGCAAAAACAGTGAGAGGAGCAGCTCGAAACAGAAACAAAAAAATCCAAAATTTGAAACTTAGACTTTGACAGATGCACATTGAAAACTGAAGGTGTTGGTTTTATGAAACTGTCTGGTTAAGAAGATTGAGGAGAGGTTAAAAGGAAGCTGAAAAGGAAGAGCAGGCAATAAATGCAGAAAAGTATGACAGAATGGAGGAGGAAGCGCAAGCCAAAGGCATTAAAGAGGTCAGGAAGCGATGAAAGATTGTTATTCTCCATGTGTGTCGTGGTAATGCTGACAGGAGAAAGTGAAACAGGAGGAGAGGAGGAGCACCATCATCAAAGAAAAAGAAAGAAGATGAGTTTGACCTTTGCAGAAAAGGACAGAAGAGTTTCCCCATGCGAAAAAAAAATATACTCAAGTATATTTTAAATAGACTGCATTTTGCAGAAATATATTTTTAATATATTAT
>JARVGW010000136.1:11184216-11218808 GCA_031762495.1 Anablepsoides rubrolineatus
TAATGTACTTTAAATTGTAATTTAATTGTATTTAAATTCAACTAAAATGTATTAAGTACAAAATAAGTTGTTTCAAATTAACAGACTTAAAGTTTATTTTTTAATAACTTTAAAAATATATTTAGTATGTTAAATTTTATTACATTAAATATATTTTTTTTTCGCCTGGGTCATCTCTGACATATGTAAATAATATTGTTTAGAAACATTTTTAGGAAACAAAATGGAACAAGCTCACAAAAAATAATGAGTCATTATCTTCCAGAATAACCAAAATCTAGTAGATATTGTTGACAATGACTGAATAAAAGACTTAAGTTTAAATAAATAAGTGGTAACATCATTTAAGACGGAACAGGCAGTGCAGGTTTTTTTCTAAGGCCTGTTTATTCTCCCAGAAGTTTAATGAATAATTTGACATCCTTGCTGCACAAAATGAGTGATGCCACCTTCATTAGTCAAGAAGAACAAGATATTATAAGAAAAAGCAGTGATGAAACTTTTCTTTGGGGGGGTGACTTTGGCTCAGTGGTGGAGAGGCCATCCTCCGATTGGGGGTTCAATCCTCAGTGCAGCGTGCCGAAATATTCATGGATGAATCACTGAACCCTTCAGGTGTAGAATTTATATATGTATATATATAAACTGTGTTTTATGCTTTTTTAAGCAAATTATAGTTGTTGGGTTTTTTTTCTTCTTTGTAACTGAGGTCCTTGGTTCAATAACACGCAATTCTATAAAATTTGTAATTTAGTCTCTTCACTTTTTATTTCCATAAACAGTGTTATCATAGAAAAGCACAAAAAGTCTCATAAGAGGACCTTTTTACAGCCAATTTAAATCTAAAACTCCAAATATCTTGGGACAAGCTGTGTGCAAATCGCTGTGGATCCACTTGACCTCGATTTTATCAAACCCAAAAGTTTTCAAAAGTCTTTTTTATCTGAATGTGTGCTTGTAACTCACATTTCCATGTATAGAAAACTGATAATACAAATTCAATATTTTTGTTGTTGTTCATTTGTTTTGTCCCATTTTTTTGGCAAATGAATGACACTAATTAACTGCACATGCATAAATGTTAAGAGAAGGACCATAAATAACTGGTAAAGATGACAAATTACTACACAAAAGGCAATTAGCTGTATTGGTGAACAAAATATCTTAGCATACTGTCATTTGTAATCATTTTATACAATATTAGTGTTTGATTTTTGTATATAAAAGCTAATGTTAGTAACATAATTTGCCAAATCACTGTGAAGTTCCACATAAGCAAAAACCATAAATTAACCTTAACTTATCTTTACTTAACAGGTTGAAATAGAGTAAAACTTGTGACTCAGAACACTTTCCCTTTACTCAGTGTTCCTCTGTGACTCATTAATCATGCTTTATACACAAGCTTCTTCATCCTGAATTAGAATTCATACAAAACTATAGATAAACCTGTATAAGCATGTTCTGAATAGGATCCAACTCACAGAAAAGGATGATAATTCACGTGGAGCTATGATGCAGAGTCACCTCTCTCTTACTGAAAAACCAGTTTCAGCCTGTTCATGTAAATTATCAGTATTCAGGTGCTGAATTTGTGCACAGGTATTAAATCATTTCAGCCCAACCATCAAAACTGAGCAGCAGAATACAACATTGATCATAACTTTGACAACAAAGCTGCATTAACACCAAAAAATAAGAATAATTTGGGATTTTCTGTAGACACAAGTAAACATCTTGTGAACGCGGCCTCTTATTTTCAGCTTTTTGTCTTTCAAAGCTTCCAGCTGTGAATCATTGTCTCCATCACCTGCAGTGCATGTGATTAACTTCTGATACGATCTTGATGTAGATCTAAATCCAGCCTCTTTGCTTTTATATTGAATAAATATGTGTGTTTGGCAGCTATATCAAAACAAAAGTGTTTTTTTGTATAATAGTGTGTCAAAATTGATGTAATGATATAGCTAAGATCTTTTGATGTGACGCTCTGAGAAAAACTCATAACAGAAAATAAGATATATACCTAAGCTGGTGCACATAGGTTTTTGAAAAATAGTAATTCTGATTGAACCGACCAGCTAACAGCTAATCCATACAATGCAAACAATGATTTTTTTGCTGTCTGAATTATGCAAACAATTCTGTTTATAGTGTATAGAAGCTATTTTTTAAACCTTTACACAACCATTAACATTGCATCACAGAGTCAATTCAGCAAGGAAAAATCTAGCCTCCTTAAGGCTTCATCAGAGGTTTTATAAAGCTGCTGCTATCTGTGCTTAAAAATAACCATATAATTCACTGTTTAAAAACTACACAATTGGTGGCAATTATCAAATAGCATTTGCATAAATCTTTACGAAACTTGTAGAAATAGAGTTGTCTCAATCAAACAGATAAAACGCTGACATGTTCATTTACTCAGTTACAGATTTGTGTGCAATATTTATCATTTATTATATTTTGTTTCTACTTTTGTCAGTGTGTAATGTATTTTTATGTTTTTGTTGTTGTTGTTGTTTTTTTGTATGTGTGTTGTTTTTCCCCCTAAATACTTTGTTCTAAAAAGCCATTTTAACCTGTTCAAAATAAATGAATACAATTTACAAAATTAAATAAAATACAAGACATGAGGCTCATGAACCTCAACATCACACCAAGAATTATGAGGGGATGAAGCAAGTGAGAATTGAATCTGATGATGATGAAGAGGAAGAAAGCAGGTCATATTTAGGATGGGAGAGGAGAGGTAACAAACATGCAGAACCTGTGTGAATGAGGGTAAAAGTGACTGAGGAGGCTAACAACAATCAGAGTAAAACAACGAAATACACAACTGATTCATTATGAACACAGATGATAACTCAAAACATTTTTATCAGGACAGTTTCTGTTTGCTTAAACCAGATGAAATAATCTGACATAGTTTCTGTTTCTTTGTTTTGTTGTTTTGTCAAATGAAATACAGGAGTTTCCTCCACTTTAAACACATTTCTCCCAAGTTTCATCTCCAACAAATTCCCACATAAAATGTTGTGTAAGACGAGATAAATTTGGATGGACTGCTGTAACACATGATGTCGGCCTGAGGAGTTTAATCAGCTGCGTGACGTCTAAATTTTTCAGCAGATCCAGTCATATTTAATCTTCCCTGACAAAGTGAAAGGCTTTTTAACTGTCACTCCACTCTCCACAGCAAGCAGAGATCTACTATGCTCCTTTTGTGGCTTTACTTTTCATGTTTCTGCTGGTAAATAGCCATTTTAACATCAATTTATGTTTCATGCGGTCTGAAACGGAGCCCAGTCTGACACTTGCTTTGGGTTTTTTTTTCCCCTCCCTTTTATCAGATGCTTGTGTTCAGGCTGCCAAAGAGGTGAACTCTGTCAGGTGTACTCATGTCCTGCAGAGCAAACAGCTCGGGTGGGTTTCACATGGGAGAATGTTGCTGCACAAAGTTCAAGTAGGAATCTCGCTCAGGTATAATAAGCTTAACTGCTTAAGAGTACATCCTGAGAGCAGAGAATATTGAAATAATTTGCTCGCACACAGAGACGTGTTTAAGTGGTTATCAACGTCTCCCAGCTGCAAGCCGACAACCTGAGCTACATCACAGCTCAGAGAGACACATGGGGGTGCTTTACATAATAAACACACATGAAGAGGAAAACATGCACCGGCCCATGTCTTAAAAAACAGACCAAAAAAAAAAAAAAGCTGAAAGTACTCTTCATGCAGGCAGGGATGGTAAAATTAAAAATACCTTGGTCTCAGCAGACTGTGGCTGTGCATCTGCCAACTGAATCAGAGCGCAGGAGGGACCGTATCTGGCAAGGTGGCCGAGCGGTTCTGTTTGTCTCATCTATCTGGACATGACCGGACTGGATAAGCAGGACCATTTATCTCAGACAGTCCTGCCACTTAAACCAGCGAGGCCACAGCAGTTCCACATCCTGGCTGCATAATGACTGAAGGCCGTGGGTGACAAAGGGTGAAGGGTGAGCAAAAACATATTGCAAGAGAAAGAAAAGCAGTGCTTTGAGTTAAATCTGAGGCCAGGGAGTCCAATGTTTTCAGCAAGACGTTTTATGGCACTACTAATAATTCTAGAAAAAAAAAACATGAGACTTATTAAAGTACTAGAATGTAAATTGCTACCTGACTTTGTTCATGTGTACAGAAATAAAGTGTGTGACTCATTTCTTTGAACAAAGACTTTCAGGTTTATGCTGAGAAGCAGAAACTAAATGAGGGTTGCAAAATTGAAAATTAAACCAAAGGATTGTGTTGAGTCACTGATTGCCTTGCCTTTGTAGGGGTTTATTTGTCTCAAACGTGGACAGATGCATCATCATCACACAGGAACTGACTCAGGTTTATAGATGTGTCTTTCTGCAGTTCTGAGATGCTGGTGAGCATTCTGCATAAATAAGGTCTGAAATATTATCATTTTTTTTTCCCTCCAAGTGGTAAATAACCCAATGAAGAAAATTACTCCAAAATGTCAGACTATTAATATGGAGACAAGTGAGTCAATATTAAGTATCTGTTGGTTGCAAACTTTTAGTGTATGTTTTCAGTTTATGGAAAAATATTTATCTTCTGTCCAACTCTTAGCAAGCTATGTCATGAACCAGGGGACAGATTTCAATGAAACTCAGAAAGTATTTATTAGGTGTGTGTCCAAGACTAGAGTTAAGATTATAAATTAAAGATTGTGGCATTAGAAAATTAAAAATGGCTGCAGCTCAGTTTGATTTATAGATATTGAGCTACAGTTTGGTGAGGGAGTAGCTGAGAGTCATCTCCAACTTGTGCTATGAACATTGCATTAGGTTTGTATTTTTATATATTAATTTTTTTGGACATGTAAGGTAATAGGTGATATGCCTTTCTTCTAGAAATGTTCATTTTATTTGTTTTCATTCCTATTGTTAGTTTTCTTTCAGCTGCTCACTTCTGCACACGTTGCTACAGGATTCTGGCATTTAGGAACCAGATCTCAGCTGTGACTGTAAATGTCACGGTTTGTGCTGATTTGCTGATTTAGGGTTACAGCAGATTAATGTTAATGATTAAAAACAGCTGAGTATCAATCATAAAAGCCAATTCTCAAACAATGTCAACATAGTTCTTTGTGAATCAAGCAAAAGCAATTCCACAAACATTACATGAGGAAGTACTGAGATTTTTTTTTTCCAACAGGTATGTTGAGTATAAATAAATGGAGGAATCTAAAAAAAGCAGTTCATGTGAGGAAACTGGCCGACGTCCAAGAGTAAAATCTAAAACTCTTCCTGCAGTGTGCTTGAATGATACTCATAGACATTATGTTCTTTTGCTACACGTGCAGTTGGAATTTTAGACTTTATTTTGTTTTTTCACAATAAGTAAACTACCAAAATTTGTGTTTTTCTTTGATTTTTTTCAGTTTGGTTTTCAATAATTAAACATTAGGAGTTAAAAACTAAAAAACAACATAAATAATTACTTATTTTGTTACAGCTTCTATAAGACAATTGACTGAGGTTGACATGTCTGTTCATCTGAAAAAAATAAATGAATACAGAAAATGTCTCGATCATGTATAATCACAATTGTCAGCTTGTTTTGTTTCTTTTCTTGTGTGTTTTTCTTGCAGCTATTCCCAAAAAAATGTAGTAAAAAGGTGGCAAAACTTGCAGTATTGTGTGCAACAGTAATGAGACGTTTTCTGCATCAATTTGCTACGCTCAGTTACTCGACTTACTACAATGTTGTAAACATATTGAAAAATGACTAAATGAGGCGCAGCAACAACGCAGAGCTTCACTGCATTCCAAAAAAAAAAAAAACACAATCCAGATAAAAGTTAGGAAACAGTGGACTTCGGCATGACACTGAGGGTCACTCTGCTGATCCAATTAGGCTTATTTCTGGGCCATTTGAGGGGACATTGTGGCAGAAAGTAGGAGAACTGGAAAAACCATGAATGGTTTAGTTCTGTGCCTGCAGCAGCAGAGAGTGGAGGCTGTATGATAAACATATTTTATCCTCACAGAAGTGTTTCCATATCATCATTTTGTTACTGGGAACTTACTTCCTTTTGGTGACAAAAAAGCAATGATTTTTTGGAAATTAAATGCTTCATTGAAAACATCAGTGAAGATGATTTAAGATTATTTTTTACTAATTGATTCAAGACTTTGTAAAATGAGCATCTGTGTGTGAGAGAGAGAGAGAGAGTTTGGTGAGAGGACAGTTGGTGCTGAAAAGCCAAACTTCCTGCCTGTCTGAGACATCGCAGGCCAAGAATAACACCCAAACTCCCCCCATTTTTATCCGTCTCACTTTCTGGCTGAGGAAAGTCCTCGTGGATCAGACAGTGAAGGTCAACTGGTTGGTATGCAACCATAAACACAGTCAGGACAAACACACACACAAACCAGAATCCAGCAATTAAACAAGCTGGAAAGGGCAATATTAATAGTGTGAAAGCTATAAAACATTAACGAAATGATTAATTTTTTCAACTTTTAAAACATATCTCCTTGTATTTGTGTTCACATAAATTCACATAAATCAATATCACCAACACCCAACTTTACAACTTTTGTTCTGCTTCTGTGTTTGTCTGTTGTTTTAATTTTTATTACTATTTGTGCTAATTTCAGCCTTCTTCAGCTTCTTTTTTGTTATTTTATTTTATTTTTTTCTGCATTCAGTTGTCTTCCTGCTATTTTTAGCTATTATTTTCATTTAATATTGTATTTTATCAGAGTCTTTATTTCATTTAAATCTTTTTGGGGTTTTTTTCAGCTATTCTGCTGATGTAAATCTTTTTGTACTTAAATCAGCTTAATTCTGCTCATTTAAACAGTTTATGCTTATTTCTGCTGTTTTCTGCCATTTGAGAAACTTTTAGCTATTTCAGCAAACTTGAGCTTTTTACAGCTAAATTCATAATTCTTTCAGCTTCTTACTGCTTAATTCAGCAAACGTGCTCTTTCTGCATTTTTGTGCTTGATTCAGCTTTTCCAGCTACTTTTCTGCTAATTTTACAACAAATGATTTGTACATCCTTTTTACTCTGCAAAAATCTTTAAGTGTTAAGCATTCATGCTGCATTTTCACAGAAAATGCAAATTATCTAGTTTAATTTAATTCAGTTGATTTATGTCGCACCAATTTACAAGAAAAGAACAAAAGGCATCTCAGGGCTTTATTCAAAAGATAAAAAGAGTCTAAATCATAAATCCAGCTCAGATCCAGATTAAAGTGAAATTATGGTAAATCCCTCCATTATTTCATTCTAGAACCAGAACCAGGATCAGGACATGTGGCTGTCAGCCAACAGGATTGTTCCTTAGATGCTCAAGTTCAAAAATCTCAACTTCTGCCTCATTTTATCTTGAAATCTGAATATTACCAGACTACCCAAAATACCAATTTACATTGGTACACACAAATAATATCTTCTTGGCTTACTTGAATATATCATAGAATTAAGTTATTCTCAGGTTTCAGGAACCTTCTAAAAGAAACAGCTGACTTGCTCACTCTTCATGTTCCAGCTACACATGGGAATCCATCATTATGATGCATGAAAGCAAGCGAAAAACGTCCCACAAACAAAAGCCCACTCCCTTCAAGTCACTTAATAATCATGAACAATGCTGACCTCAGCTGGACCCAGGGAGTTACTGCTCATGTTTACTTTCCTTTATGAAAAACAGCGGGCAGCAGACATGACTGAATAATGTAGCAGTTCCCCCCACAGACAGACAGAAGTCTAACGGAGCGTGCAATCAGAGATACCCAAACGAGCTGAGGGATAGAAAGGGGAGGGGTGAGAGGCGCGAGACACACACACAGAGGCGGACAGATGGAGAGTGTGTCTTTAACAGGTAGGTGGACTGTGTCATTGTGGCAATGGAGAGGTGAGACAGACAGATGGTCAAAAGCAAGTGAGACAGATGAGCAATATATGTAGCAAAGCATCCCACGCTTAATTAATTAGAGAATGAAAACACTGCAGGGCTCTTGGCTGCTTGAAACACAGTTAAGCGCGGAACATCTCACCCACACAGAGACACACGTGCAAACATGCAACCCTCTACACACATGGAGAAAAAAAGCCGCCTTTTTTCAAAGACTTTAATTGAAAAGGGAGCAAAACACACTGAAAAAAACACAGGAAGAAAAACAAAACGAGTGGAGCAAATGAAACAAAAGTGGGAGCAGGAGAGGAGTGGCAGAGCAGGGATCAGTTAAGAGGCGATGAAACCATTTGAGGTACAGATAGATGGTAGCAGGGGAGGGAAGAAATGAAGTGTGAGATGGAAGAGAAGAGAATGATGCAAGAAGGAGTGAGTTGGAGGAGGTAGAGAGCAGATTAGATGGTGGAAGTGGACTGGTAAAAAAGAAAAAAAAAGTAGTGAAGTGCAGTGGAGAGGAGAGAGGAGAAGCGGGAGGAAGAGAAAGACGCTGTGACCTCACGTGCTTGGCTGCAATGACGCTTTGAAGATCAACTCAAGGTTGTTAGATAAGAGGGGACCCATTCAGACCAGAGAGGGGAGGAGGAGGAGGAGGAGGAAGACCAACAGGAGGCATGATGGAAGAGAAGAGAGCAAAAGATTAATAAAGCAAAAAAAAAAGGAGGGAAGGATGAGAAAGAGGTGAACCGGAGAGAGGAAGAGAGTGATGAAGACCGTGCAGGGAATGATTCAGTGACTCATGTTGCCAGAAGGAATGCATTACCCCGAGCGTGCACGTGTGCTGCGGAGGCATGCGTTCACTTGTGCACGGGCGTTGATGCATCAGTAGATGCAAAGGAATGTTGGAGTTTGCATGCCGGGGTATATGTGCGCCTTTGTGCATGTTTATGTGCACTTTGGCAGAAGTGATTAAGTGCTGCGAGCCTGCCAGCCAATAAACAAGCACACCGGCTGTGTTCCATTCCTTAATGAGTTACCCTTATCAGTTACTCTGCGCTCCTCTCCTCCTTACATGCATCTTTTGTTTACTCTCTATAACATTATCTCCTTCACTCTTCCTCCTGCATATGTCCTATTATCATTCATTTCACATCCTCCACTTGTACTTTCCTTTTTCTATATTTTCTAGTTCAGCTGCCTTTTTTACCCTTTATCTTGCTGCTCCACCCTTCATATCCCCTGAATAAGAAAAAAAAAAAAAACTCAGGGGGAGATGACATTGTCACTGCCTTTCAGACTGTGGAATGCAACTCAAGCAGGTATGATTCATTCAGATCAGAAGATACACAGCCGTCCTGTGAATTCAGCTGGACTCGCACTGCATTCAATCATATTCCGTTTTGTATTTAATTACGTTTGATAGCTGTTTAACGCATTAAACAGTGTGTCTCTCTAGGGGTGGCAGAGACTGAAATTACTTTTGGATGTACTGCCTTAATATTTTGTGCAGAAAATCATGTTCCGCTGAGAAAGGTTAATGAGTTTGGTGATCCTTTGTCTCATGACCAAACTGTTGCAACACGAACATCTGCTTCAGCTGTAATTTGCAAGAGTAATTGTGAGCCTGTTAACATGCTGATCCTGTTATTTAACTCAAAACATTGCTGAGTATAAACACAACCACACAGAACAGACTTTCTTATTATTTTTTTCCAGCTAAAACTGTATTTCTTTTATAGTTTTGTCTGTAAATCATAAACATTTGTATTTGAAAACACATCTTTACTGTTAATAGCAGTTAAACGAAGCAAAATCAAAGAAATGAACACGTTCATGTTTGCATTTGACTGAATCTAAAACCTAAAAGATTTTTGGTAGAAGAGTATATAAGTGAAGGAAAAGTTTTAATCACATGGGATAAGAGACGCTGCAGGAAGTCCGACTGAGAGCGGGCCTGAGGGTTGGAATGTCAAATCAAAGTTGTTGTTGTTTTTTTTCCTAAATTGTGGTAACAAAATCTCCAACTACACTTTGCCATATTATACCATCTGCCTATGGAGGAGTGGTTGGTTGTTAAAAAAAAATTTGATTGCAGAAAACATTTTGAAAAAACAACTACTGCCAGGGTAATAAGAATCTAACACTGTGTGTAAAAATGTTTTTTTTTTCTTTCTAATTTTGGTATTTGAATGCCAAATTCATCAGCAAATAATCCAGCCCCCTGTTTGGTATTAAGTCCAAAAGAATAATTTATTCTTAATTCATCCTTTATCTGTAAATAATGTAAATTTGTAAATAAATCTGTCTTTTCATGCCTAAAATAAGGTTGTTTTTCAGTTAAATTAAGAGCCTTCAACTAGCCAAAAGAACCTAAAGTGAAAAGCAACCAAGAAAGGTTCATCTTATGGATTATTATTATTATTTGTGTGTGTGCCTCTTTGTTTATTGCTAAATAAGGAGTAAACCCCTGCTGTAGAAGAAGCACAGATAATCATTATCATCATGCAGTCATTATAGTTTAATTCAATATAGTTTACTATTAATTCACTAGAGCTCTTTGCCTGCCGGACATTTTTGGTTTGACAATCTTTAAAAAGCATAAACTGTTAAAATATATCTAATCACAATAAATTAGTTTCAAAAAGCTGTTTTCTTCAGCATGCTTGAAATCTTTGACTAAATGTTCAAATTAAGTCCTGATTTCACTATAATTGGCAACATTAAATGCTCTAAACTTAAAACCTTGTTAGCATCTCTGGTAACCCACTGTGTTACAGCTAAAACATTTACGATGTCATATTGAGGAATTTTAACTCCCAAATTCTGCTGAATGTTTGATGGGTTTTAAAAGTATTCTGTCTTTACACCAAAAAGCTAATTCTTGTGCATCTGTGACACAGCAAAAACCAAAATAAAAACATTGAATGTTGCTGATTCTAGTATAAAAAATGTTTTTGCAATAAAACAATTTCTTATTGTTGTACATTTTTTTTCTTCCATTTGAAATGAAAGTTTGAAAGAAATATTTCAATAACCAACCACAATTGAACCTTTTTATTCCACTAACAGCTGGAAAAAAAAATTCAGTGAGGGAAAATGTAATAAATAAATAAATCCAAACTGTGAATCTAAGACTTTTGAGCCACCAATCTGCCTTGATATCCATGTTGTTCTCGATTGGCACTATACACAAACTCCTATTGTGTGTCTTACTCACCCACAAATGTTTGTGTGTCTTATTTAAATAAATGATAAGGACTGAACTGCAGCGTGTTAATTTAGCTGGGGCTGTTCATGGCCAAACGAGGGTTACGACCGGTCGGGACATTAAAATCATGTGTGGTGATTACTGGGTGGACTGCAGCTCAGATAAATAGTGCTGGCTGTCAAATTCAAGTGGCCCCATCCAAATCTGATAAACATTCTGCTTTAGTATGTGGAAATACATTCATGTCAGCAGTTCCTCTTAGCTCAAGGCTGGGGTTGCTAAAAGTCATCGTTAGCTCTGAATAAAATTGACATGACTTCAGCTTGCTTTAACTTAACTGAGCAAAATAAGGGCGTGCACAACTAAAAAACATAAACTAAAAGGTATTTTAGGGGTCCTTTTCATATTGAACCTGTTAGTTTTAAAAACAAACACTAACAGGTTTGTAATATTAATATTATATGTGTCTTTGTTGTCAGTCATCACCATCATCTGCCTATATTTGTTCCTCACCCAAACCAGAGGTTTAATAAAACCAACATCAACTCGTTGTACTGTTGCATGTACATGTATTCCTCTGACAGGGAAAACATTGCAAAGTAATCATCCACTCTGTTATATAATTCAAGCAGGAGAGTAAAGAGGGAAGATAAAGCTCAAATCCCAAAATAAAATGCTGCTTTTAAGACTTTAGAAACTGCAGAAAGGTATTACAACATTTCACAGCCAGCTATATATAATATGTGCTTTAAAAACTCATAAGAAGTTCATACTTTTGTACATTTTCCACAAAATATTACTTGATTTATGTTAATTTATTATACTCTTCTCAAGAATATAAAATGGCAATATTGTATACGCACTATACTGAAATATAAGCATTTAGAAAAAAAAAGCTTTACTGAAACACTTTATATTTAATAAGAGATGCAAGAATCAAATGCATCTAAAGGTGAGACTCCTCAAAATATTGTGTATAGCTGGTATCTTTGGAAGTAAATAGTTTTCGTTTGTACTTGTTAAGAATTTCTTGATCTACTGACATCAATCACGTTGGAGTCATTCAAGTAAAAAGCCAAGATTCAAGATGCTCAGATAAAGTGAGGGGAAAGTGCTCCTGTGTCCAACTGACTTTTGATTTATCGGCCCACCGTACGACTCGTAATTGCCAAGTTAACCAATGCTCGAGTAGTTTTTCAGTTCTGAATGATTTCTAACATGGCCCTCTGCGCACATGTTGACGTGAAACAAAAAGAACACCTGGTCATGACTTGGAGTCATGCTTTCTGATATGTTGTCTGACATAAATCAAATTAAGTGCTGTTAATGGGATTAGAGCAGGGACACATTGGGGGAGACATCAATCTGGTCTGGAATTCAGCCATGGCTTTGGTCCTTTCACATCTTACTTTCAGGGTCCCTCTAGCCAACTGGCAGAGCAGACGGACCACAATGATTTACAGTAATGCCTACCTGTTTTTTTTTTTTTTCCTGCAATGGTAACTTAAGTTGTACACATTCATGCTAATGTGAAGCAAAACTTAATAAACGTCCAATTCATTTTACATTTCCTCCAGTTAAAGTAAACACTTTGAGTATCTTTCATTTTACATAATTTATCTGCAGCATAACAAATCAGCACTTTGCTTCAAATAAACAGAAAAAATAATAAATCACTGCCTTCAAATTCTGACTAAAATTGTCCTACAATAAACATAAACTCAAGGTTGTTACTGCTACCAGCAAAGAAATGAACAAATACCCCCATCCAAAAAAAGAAAAAAACTACATTCATGTTACCGTGTTAACCTGGTGGTAACATGTTTTTATGAGGTTGGGTTCTATGGTAAGGTTATGAACAATTAATAGCTTACCTGTTTCAGATAGCTCTTTGAATCACCTCATTTTATAAAAGCAGAGTTTAATTCTGATCAGAGTGTTCCTGTTCTTGCACTTATTTTATGAACTTTTAGATCACTGATATTTTCTCAATAAATGGTTATTTACATGCAAACATGATTATTATTGAGTGCAAAATGTGCAGCTGCTAGCTCATGCATTTTGATGCAGCCTTGGACACTTGAGGTAAGAATATCTTTTTTTTTTTTTCAGCTAAATTGCACAATGGTGGTGCATAGTTTAAGATGGCAGCATTCTTCAGTTTCGGTCTCACCAGGACTCGCCATTAGCTTGTCAGGACAGTCAGAATAAAATTCGAGCTCTCTATATTAGGAATTCATAAAGAGCTGTCTACAACAAATATTACATGCTGTAACTATTCATAACCTTTTCACATAAAATCACACCATTATACCCTGAACTACCCATAGTTTTAGATAATAAAAGTTGGATCATCAGGACACATCCAGCAGCTGAACCTGCCCAAAGAAAGTCTGTGTTCTGTTACTCTACACAAATGTGCAAACCTTTCATTGTTGCTATATTTGAATCTCATTTCACATTAATGAAAATGTTTGCTTAAAACCTATAAACAGCTTTACCTACCTATCTGTCTGGACATTGCAAAAAATGTGGAAAATGGAGACATTAAAGACATTTGATATGCTTGTAAATTGTAAAATACTGATATTTTTATTTTTCAAAAATGCAGCAGAAATGTTTTAGGCTCGTCACAATCCAGCCATCCGCTGAGACAGTAAAACCCAAAAGAAAAAAAAATATATATATATATATATATATATTCAGTCAAACATCCCTTAAATGTTATTTTTGTGTCATTTTTCTAAAACGTCTTTGCTTGCCACAAAAGTTTCAGCTTCAGTTTTTCACATATTCTGTTAACTGACTTAAAAAAAACTCTCATGAAGAAGTTACTTTGTGAGAAGAGGTTAAATAGGCCTCACTGTGACAAAGCTGCATGTGGTCACACAGTTGAGACTGGGAAGGGAAAGGAAAGCGGTGGATTGGTACAACGGGAAAGTTGGGATAATACAGGAACAGTTTCATCGTTTGGGCCTTTTGTTAACGTACTGGACTCGCCATCGGTGGGCTAGTTGGAGCATAAATAAAAGCTTTTTGTAGTTTCCATTTTAGCACCACATCTTAAATACTTATCAATGGGATTTGTTTAGAATGGCCTCTTTAAATAATTTATATCTTGTTTTATTGACAAGAAGCAGTAACTACCATGGCCCTGATGGACTCACAGTGAAGTCAGCTGTAAAAACCACAGTAAAGTCATTATGCTCTCAAGAAAGTAGTTTAGATTTGAATAATAGATTTAATTTCATTTAATGTGCGTCTTGGTAAAATTAGAACAAAACTAATATTGCTCCTTTAGGAGGATATTAAGGCATGAAAAGCAGCGTATTGGAACCACGTTTGCCCGTAGTGTCGAGTCCCTCGCATTTTCTCACAAAGCTACGCCGACTTCTTTTCATTTTCAACCAAAGACCAGCTCATTAATCAAATCTTGATCCAAACCATGGTCACAGGAAGTAAACCCACCTCCACGCTTTAAAATATGAGCTTTTGAGAAAGGGTGTGCCATTATAAATTCAATTCAACTAAACCAATGCGTTTTAATCAGGGTTTGTGAAAAAGATTTAAGTAGCTCAGTAAGACACGGGGGTCCGTTGTGAAGAAGGAATTTTAAAAAATGTAAAGAAATAAAGAGAACGCATCCTTGAATTTTTGAGACATTCTGTAATCTAGGACCCCATTAATCATTGCAACCTGTCTGTCTGCTTGTTTGCCATTAATTATAAAGGGCTGGGGTTTGAAAAAAGGGTAAAACATTGGGGAGGGAAAATCAGGAACAAGAGGTTAGGTTCAAAGACTTTGTAGTTTTTGGCTGGTGCTCAATCATCAAACCAATATTGCATTATCTACACAGTACTAGCTCAGAGTTCAAAGTAAAAAATAAAAATAAAAGTCAAATAAAACAGGCAGGATGGTGTGAAAATGCTTCAGCTGCTAAACAAGTACCTAAATGCTCACATAGTTTAAAACACTGAAATGTCGGTGCATAGCAAATGTAACTTTATATTGGGGGTACTGTGTACATATTACAGAAGGTGAGATAGAAAGACAACCAGCCTTGCTTTAGGACATCTATACAACAATATATTAATATCTGAAATGAAAGCAATAATGTGGTTAAATAATTTTAATGCAAGAGCAGGTAAATTCTATAAATCATAATATATCATCTGTATCTCAATTCTATTTACAAGAGTTTGACACATAGCTGGTTAGAGTGATTCTTCAGTGAATCTGGCAACACTTCAGAGGCCCTTTTCATTCTGCTGAACCTAACTTTTGTCTCTCAGTGCACTTTCCACGCTGATTTTCTTTTTTTCTTATCGCTTCGTCTCGTTTCATTTTTCTTCTCCAACTCAAGAAAATCCTTATCTTTTTTATGCTATCTGACTCTCCTTTCTTTCAGCTAGTGTTGTCTTTTTAATCCTTTTTATTTTCCTCTTTATGTTTTTTCCTTTTTCTTTTTTTTACATCCATCGCTTGCTAAAATTTTCTCAGCTCGGTTGGATCCTTGGCAGATAGGGCCTTTGATCTTTTTAATGGGGGGGAAAAATGCTACATTCACATTTTAACAGGTTGTTCAAGTTGACATCAGCAGTCTGTGTGTGGTTACGCTCTCAGCTAATTTCTTACGTCTGCACCTGAACTCCTCGGTCCCCAGCTCGGCCGCTCAGGTGCAGGAAAAAGTGAGCGGCAGCCGAAACTTTTGCTAAAGCGCTCGTCGTCTTCCTCCTCGAGTGTAGAAAAAGCAGATTTAAAGTCCAAAAGCAGGTTCTTGAGACACTTTGCATGGATTTCTTGACTCATCGGGGTTATGAGATGCATCTCCGGGGATCCGGTTTGTACGCAGTCCCCCAACATGCAACACACAGATGTCTGCCTTTTCATCCTGTTCCTGAAAAATGTCTCGCTGCTGATCCATCTGTAACAATCCTGCAGGGTAATTAGTAGAGGTATTTCAGTCTGTTTCATGTGTGTGTGTGTGTGTGTGTATGTGTGTGTGTGTGTGAGAATAAGTGTGTTAGAGTGTGAGCTTTAACTCTGTCCCTGTATGTACGAGCGTCTTGCTGCGGTTATACGCGTGTGGTGGAGTGTGTGTGTGTAGAGATGTGTGTGTGTGGTAAGTGTGTATTACTATATGGGCTGTGGTGTGTGTATCCCTGGTGAGGGTGCCCCATCCTCATCCCAGCCACCGATCCGGGCGTCATGGGGGTCATTGGTGTCGCAGGAGTAACAGGGTGCGACCCCGGGGTCACGGGCAGCGAGCCTGGGGTCAGGGAGGTTATGAGGGGAACGTCGTCCGGCGAGCGGCGCAAGGTGAGGGTGTAATCAGGCGGACAAGTGAGCCGCACGGTATCCAGTGTACTGTAGATGTCCTGGGTGTCCAAACCGTCCAGAGCATCCAGGGTGTCCAAAGTGTGATGGTGGTGAGCTTTGTTTTTCTCATCCGCTGAGGCTACATCACACTCCAGCTGCTTTACCTAAAGGTAGAAAAGGTAGAAAAAGATATATTTTTGTCATCAGTTTACTAAATCTAGGACCAGGGCTGGCTTTAGCCAATTTGGTGCCCTTGGCGAGATTTCAGGTAATTTACAAGGTAACCTTGTGCAATTTTTTAATTTCACTGCCAATTCATATACAGTCCCAGACCAAATTAAACAGTTGTGTCTTTGATATTTTTTATCATTAGAAAACAGGTTGTCCAATTAAAAAAGTTAATATATTTAATTTGAAACAGAAGACCAGAAGTCTACCTCATACCTGGCAACATTTACTGACAGCAATGAGGAACACCTGTTCATGTTAACCAGCAACTGTGGAGTGAAGCAGTTCTAGGAGGGGGTCCAGGGTATATTCCCCTGGAACGTTTTGTCCAAGATATACATAAATACGCATTTTCCAGTCATTTGAAAAGCATTTTACTAAATTCTTGAAATTAATAAAACAACCTAAAATCAATATTTCATGAGGAAAGAACACTGAACCTCAGACTTTAACCTGAACTTTATCTGAGATCATAAACAACAATTCCATTATCTTTATTTTTTGTTTTCCTATTTACACACTGAGCCCCAGGAATTAGTCTTGACTGCATCATATGATACTTTTATCACAAAATATCCTCTGCACCATATAACACCTCATGTAGTGACTAGGCAGGCTGAGAAACCCACAGAACAATTTACCTTCATAAACCTGAATAACCAGTGATTATTCTACAGACTAAATCAATCAGATAAAAAAAATATTTTAAAAAAGTATATTTTTCCCCTCAATTACGGCATCCTATATATTGAAAGCATTTGCCTACACTGCCTGCCTACCAAGGGCCAGCCCTGTCTAGGACTGAAGTTGTTGTTGTTGTTTTTTCATATTAGAAAAAAATAAAACAGAAACCAGAATCAAAGCAGAGTTTTTTCCTTTTTTTAGATCCCCAAAATTTGAAATAGGTTAAAAAAAATCTAAATACAATTTTGAAAAAGCACCAAATCTTCTCAGCTGACCCTCACACATATTTAGATTGCATTTCACCCACTGCTTTTTATAAAAGAGTTTTAGACTAAGATCATCTTATTATCCTGTCCGGTGACATTGGATGAAATCTTGTTGCCATGAGATAATACTGCATGGCAACAAGATGATTTTGAGAAGCCGTGTCTCTTTGTGAGAGATACAGACATTGTTGGAGTCAGATTATATATGAATATGTTGGGTTTTTTTGTGTAACTGTTCAAAGAAAATGGAAATGACTGCAATAGTTATATTATGGCCACAACATATTATTTGTCTTTATTCTTTATCCTGTGTCACCAGACGAGCTCCATATCTTGGTGAGAAATGAAGGGATTTAGTCATTTTGGTCAAAATTGAAAAATAAATTTTGCACAATCTCAGTGTATGTGCTGAGAATGACTCTCAGCTACTAACACTCTATCACTAATGATTACTTTATGCTAATTTAATTCAAATTCTTCCGGTGGTTGATGAGATATTTTGGCAACAGACGCAAACACAGGCCAAAGCATAACCATCCACTTTTGCCTTTCAGCAGCAGGAGATAAAAATGTTTCAAAGAACATGGCGTCGAATTACAAAAGCTCCTTTATAATCTGACACAAAAAGCTTTCCATTTAAAACCAGATGATAGTACACACATTTATACCTGTTGTATTATAGGTTTTAAAGCTTGTACGTTTTAGTAGGCCACTAAAACATCATTATGAGTGCTGAAATTAGCATATGGGCCATTTTACACAAGCATGAATTAGAAATATATTGTGTGCTAAAACCAAAGGCTCTGATTGGTTTTGTGTTTTTTTTCTAGTAAAGGCATAAAAACTACAGTGGGAAAAAACAATCAACTCAGCTGTGGTGCTGAGTTAATTAGTTCAATTGCTAATTATCAGGATTTGTCAACTGTAAAAAAAAAATATCTGACTTTTATCACTCTCTGTGTGATATTTCAAACTAATACAAGACGAAACAGAAAACTTGAGGAAGAAAGCCAGATATTCAGTTAATGAATAGAAGGCAATGAAAAGCAATTCAGTCAATTGTATATCTCTCACTCTTACACACACACTCACACACACACACACACACACATGCAGACCAAATTTCACTCTGATTATGTCTGCTGATGACAGGCTGTGATTTGCAGGAGTGCTCTCTGCATGCAGCTGTGCTTCTCACAGTCTGAGAGTTCAGTCATCTTTTCACACAACCTTAACTGATTTTATGCCATTACAAGAGGATGTATTAATGACAGAAAGCCTGAATGTTTTTCTGGTACTTTTGCAGCTTTACAAGAACTGCAGGAGCCATGTAATATAGGCTTAAAGGCTGCAGATGTTGTAACATGTCCAAAACAGTTTTCTCACCTGCAATGACATGAGTCCTTCCCCCTGCAGATGAGCTGCAACATCTGCAGGCGTAATGTCCCGCCGAGGAGGAGGGAGTGGGCGTGGCCTTCGATGCTCCAAGCGCCTTTTGTCCTTCTTATAAAGCAGGGCTGCAAAAGCAAGTATATTAAGAAACAGCAGCGAGGCTCCAACGGCGATGGTCACCGACAGTTCAGTGGAGTAGTCCTCTTTTGGGACACGAACGCCCTCTTCGCCACCATCCTGCCCCAAAGGTGAATCCGGTGGCTGAGGAGTGCCTCCCTGGGAACCTGGGTGACGCGTACTGATAGGAGGCCAACCTTTGGATAGACGCTTGGTGTAGGAAAAGGGAGTGTCATCCTGGGGAGAAGGGCTGTGGGTGTAGGGGGACATGGGCAGCAAGAGCTCATTGATGTGATGCAAGTGAGGGACCAGCTGGAGCCAGAAGGAGATCTTAGTGGCACGGTAGTGGTCTCTGACACGAGGCTTGAGACCAATATGGAGGTACAGCTGCTCTTTAGGGGTGTATTTAGACCAGGCAACCTCCTCGAAGCGGTTAGGCTTTGTGTGGATGAATTTAGTGTCTTGAGGGACTGGCTGGTTTGGATCTCTGGTGAGAGACAAAACACAAACTGTTTATGCATTTTTATCCTAGCACAACACATTACTTGTGAATATGGTAACATCTTATAATAACTACACCTTATTTATCCTTATTAAAACATTAATGAATGGATTGTTAACCTTGAAAACAATCTTTATTAAGGATGATTCATAAATTAACACATTTATTATTGTTTTACCCACAAAATCAACATACTCATTATTTATTCATGCTTATTAACCCATGAATTAACTATTTTATATATTATGTGTATGTGTATATGTGTAAATAATCATATAAATGTACTTTCAAACCATGTGTTGAACAAGTATTAATGTTAAAAGAATGTTTGAACTGACTATGAGTTAATTCATGTGTTATTAAGCATGAATAAACATTGAATATGTTGGTTTTGTTAGTAATTTATGGAGGACTGAAACTGTCATAATTGGAAATAAAAGCAGAAATATATAAATAGACCAATAAATAAATAAATAAATAAAATACACTTAAAATGCACCAATTAAATTAAAAAAGGAGAACTTTACCTCATGTTTTATTTAATTGACTTTTTTTTTGTTTTCCAGCTTAGTTCCAATAAATTATATATTTTAGCACAACATTTTACTTTATTTTAAAAATATATAGTTTTTGTTTATTTTTTTACTTGTGCATGCATTTCTGCCTTATTGTGCAAGTAAGGTGAATGGTCCTTCTTGGGTCAGCTCCTCTCCTATTGGTCAACAGACATGAAGGAACAGGATCCAAGTGCAAATCTACTGCGCATGCTTGTGCTGCCTCAGTTTAGCTTAAACAAAGGCAAGGAGGAACACTTACCTGTGCCTTTTTTAACAAAACTTTAAACTTCAAGCTAAACTGAGGCAACACAAGCATGCACATGGATCCTGCTCCTTCCTGTCTGTTGACCAATAGGAATGGAGCTGACCCAAGAAGGACCATCCACCTTATTTGCGTAATGAGGCAGAAATGCATAAAGTTATGTACATACAGGAAACAGAGAAATGTAAAAGTAACACATTGAAATAAAAAGACTTGTGGGGGAAAAAAAAGCAAATAAAAATTACTTAAATATAAACATTTAAGAGACAAAAATGGATGTACAAGTAATACGAAAAACAAAACAGAAAAATGTGAATTATGTTCTAAAAAATATAATTTATTGGTACATGGAAAAATAAATATGAAGGTCAATTAAATTACAAAACATGAGCTAAAGTTCTCTTTTTTTTTGGTTTAATTGGTCGGTTTTAAGTGTATTTATTTATTTATTGGTCCATTTATATATTTCTGCTTTTATTGACCGTTTTGGTCCTCCTTTGACATTAGCATTTTTGGCTAAAGCATTACTAATTGTGTTAATTTATACATTATTAAGTATGAATCATCCTTAAGGATGTTTTTAAGGTGAACTAACCATCTTTTAATGAATAAATAGGGCTAAATAAGGTGTAGTTAATATAAGCGCTGTGAATATGGATAAACATAGATCAAATAACATCAAGTATAACATATCAATATATCACATAAATGATTAATGCCAGTGCAGTTACTGGCAGGAGTGTTTGGTAATCACACGTCTAAACATTGAAAAATTGAACTGAGATGATTGAGTTTTAGCACATTTGCACATTTAATCAAATGATTCCGTGATGATAGCAAAAATCAATCCAATCCCTCATGATCTATCATATTTAGTTCAGATACTTACAGGAAGTTCAGCTCTAATTTATTTGTTTGAACCTCTTAAATGCCACAGAGCTGAAAGAAAAGCTTCAGAGAACTTTTTTCTCAGCAGCCAGGAGTCCTCTGAGGCTCCAGAGTTCCTCTCAAGCTGACCAACAATTTCACCAGACATCTTTCCAATCAATATCAAGGTGACATGAAACAAACCGATGGCAGCTAGTATTTCCTCGGAGGAAATACAGTTTCTTTTTTTACTCTGAACATAACTCAAAGGTGATTTATTTGTAGATCACTGACTTTTGTCCAGTTTATATGGCGGTTACAAAACTGTTTTGATGCACAGTTTGAGCACCTGCAATGCCAACATAAAACTGAGACAGAGATGAATGGGTGTGTGTTAAAGTGGGGATATCCTTAAAAAAAATACAAAAATAAAAAAACCCTTCCTGAAACATACAAACAGACACTTATTTGGGAGTTCTTTGTGTCAGCAGCTAAAATGCTGCAAATGAAAACAGCATTACACTTTTACAGCTGCGCTTTTATCATATATTTCCTCATGTATCAGTGCACGGCAAACAAACAAAAAAAAAAAAAGAGCAAACCAACACCCAGATGCACACAAGCTTGGAGTTAACACCCACACAGAGGCTTACAAAATATACATCAGGGAGTATTGCCTCCCTGGTTAAATTGAGCTGTCGCAGAGTTCCATCATCATCAGAGGGGCTCTCAGCAGAGTGAAATCTCTTTTCAGAGAAAGTTCCCCCATTGATAATTGAAGTGTAGACCAAACTCTTCACATCCCTCCATCGTGATTTCTCTCAACAGCTTGCTGAGGTTGTAATGACAATACAGGCTGTGCTAGAAACTGCAGACTTAATGTGATGTTACTGCTGTAATGCATCCACATTAAAGACAGCTTTCCTCGTGTCAAAATACGCCACTGCACCGTCCTGATTCTTACATCGTCAGACAGCGTGGTGAATATTTAGATCAAGGTCTAGACTGCGGATGTCTCTATAAGTCTGAGAAGGTCTCAGGGGAGTGAACCTCAGTTGGATTAATTATTGGTAATTACTCACTTCTAGCTCTGCAGAATAGAAGTCCACCTTCAACAATTACTTTTATCTTGTATTTCATGTCAGTGGGGAGATAAAAAATAAAGAGCTCCTATCGGTGTGTGCTGTCAGGTTTGTAAAGTTTTAATGTGGATTTTTTTTCACTGTAACAATAATTTTTAGCCACTAGCAGATATTTCATTTTCACTTTAATATATTGAATATTTTAGCTTGAGGCAATTCTGTTTAATTTATCATTTTGAGTAAACTCTCACTCTGGATTAGAGTAAAAAAAACTGTATAAAAAAAAAGAAATGAGTTGTCAGAATATGTGTGTTTCTGCCAAACGTGTCCACAGTTCTGATTTTATAACTGTATTTTAAAAAAAAATTCATCAAGAGAAAGCTTTTGAAGGACAAAAAAAATAACATTCTTTATTTGTCGGGATTTTTCAATGTTGTTTTTCTCTAATGCTTCAATAAAACGCCACTTATTTGAGTAGAAATGCTCAATCCATAAAATCTAATATTTATACTGCTGCCTTGCAGGTTGAAGGGCTCTGGTACTAATCTCATTAAGCCTGAGGTTTTTCTGTGTAGAGCTTGCATGTTCTTTCTGTGCGTCTGCGGTTTTCTCCCACAGACCAAAAACATGCATTTCAGCTTAGTTGGCAACTCTAAATTGATCTTAGGTGTGAGTATACATGTCTCACCCAAACCCCTGAACCTAAACAGGATTAAATGGCCTCAAAAAAAACAAAACGTTGGGATCTGTGCTACAAAAATGTCCTCAGTTTTAAAAAAAAAAAGGTTACCAAAATACATTTTCCCACATAGCATTTAGCTTATAAATATACATGAGAATATATGATATGAAGGTTTTAAATTGTCTTCTTTTTGTGCAAACATTGATATTTATGAAATGTGCTTCTGTCCTTCTTTGTTGTTATTCAGTCCAAACAAAAATAAACCGTATAAATCAGTCCAAAGTGAAGCTGTTCATCTAAAAAAAACAAAGAGTTCAGTCTTTGCTGAGTTTCTTCAGCTTGAAAGCAATTTGTTCCTATAAAGTCAAAAGTGATGCCAACACATTCATTGTGTCTATGATGGCATTAATTAAAAACACAGCAGAGAACAATCAATCTCACTTTATTTTAAAGAATAAAAAATCTCAGCGTGGCTTTCTTTCCGACTGGTCTCTGAATGAGCAACAAACGGTTTAGCAGCTTACCCAGTTTTGGCAAAGTTGGTCCAGTAAGTCATGACCACTGCGCTCAGCATCACGTCATTCTTGGAGAAGTTACAGTTGAACAGATCAGTGGGACCCACCATGGGCACGCCAAAAACATAGGGCACCTACACACACACAGACACACACACATGTTGAAGCTGGAGCAACTGACACATTACATTTATTCACTGAACAGCTGCATCATGTCAAACTCTTATTAAAACTAATTCAATTTGAAATGTGACAATCATCCCAAATCTGTACCTCATTTCATTCCAAAAATACATTCATACACTTTATATGTTTAGCTAAAGTGTACCCAACCTGGAAATAAAAGGATTTCTCTTTTGTTGCGCTTTCAAAGAGGGGTCGGCAGCAGAATAAATTCAACAAATATTTCTGCTTAAAGCTGAGGCAGGCAATAATTTTATGGCATCAATGGGCACAAATTCCCCAACCTTTCAACACATTGTAATTAAAGTGGTCTAGGAAAAATGTTAGACTTCGGCACCTCCTCGCTTTTCAGGCTTTAAAAAGGTCCTTGTGAAGGAAAATCGTGCAAGAGAAGATACTATTTTAGCAGTGCTGAAACCACACAGCAGTGGCAAAGAAGAAAGTAGTTTATGAGTCTGACGATTTGCACATCAAAGTACATCAGTATCAGTACTGCAGTATAAGTGCATATTGTTAATCAGTAATATCTCAGCTATTTCAATTTCTATGTTGGGTTGTGTAGTTAGATTTGATCCATAACCACCGGTATGTGCTTATTTGATGGAAAAGGCTTTGCAGTAATCTATATATTTGCTGGATAAGCAGCATTTTCTGCTTCTTATCTAAAACCATGCTGTGGGGGTAAAAATCTGAGCAGAGAGCTCCCTTATGACAGCTGCCTCTCCTGCTAAGACCCCTGGGCGTTCCCAAGCCAGACTAAAGATATACTTTTCCTGCCAAGTCCTTAGCCTGTCCTAAGGCCTCCTCCTAAAGACAAGTTCAAACACTTCCTATGGAAGATGTCTGAACGGCATCCTTACAAGATGCCCAAACCTTGTCAACTGAACCTTTTTATTTAAAGGAGACATAACATGCTTTTAAATCCTTCTTTTTCCACATTTAAATCATTCAGTTGTGGCCTATATAAAGTGGAACTGAAATGCTTTGGTCTGTATTCCATCCTATTGTAACTCCACAAGACACTTCTTCAACCTTTCTCTGAGCTGTGATCAACTCGTTTTGACTCTGTCCCTTTAAATCCAAACAGGGCGCTTCACACCCCGCCCCCTCCAAAATGGTCCATTGTACTTTAAAAGAAGGGTTTACGAAAAAATTATGTCAACAACAAAAGACTTGTCCATCCAGCCTTACATGTTGGAGCCAGAGTCTGATCCAGAGCAGAAGGGGTATAAAGACCACAATATTATAGTTTGTAAGTCCATACCTTATTTGGCAGTTCCATCATAAACATTTCAGAAAAAGTCCTCCAAAACAGAGAAAACTGAACGGGTTGAAATACATGACTCAAACAGAATGTAAAGTTTTCTTTGCAGCACTGGGAGACATTTTCTTCTCTCCAAAGTACACAACAAAATGCATTTAGTGGCTAAGAAAGTGGATTTTGCAGGATATATTCCCCTTTAATGTGGCTAACTCATTTTGTCTGCTTGCATTTACAATATCATTTTTTTTTCTTTCATTACCAAAGCCTTTGACCCCATATAATGGTTGAGACAAAATCGAGCTGCTAAACTAGTAACTTTATCTTTAAAGGAGGGCTATTGTGAAAATTCAACTTTGCTGAGCTTTTTTATCATGTTAAAACATGATTCCCACATGAAGCTGCCTAAAGGCTTACTGGTACCTATTTCTACACAGCACTTCCCTGGAGCTCAGTCTGCAGCCGAGCCCCCTCCCCACAGAGCTCCCCTGAAGCATGGCAGTAAAGACGTGCTGAAGCAGGAATGTCAGGGATGGTAGGAGGTTCTTAAAGAGACAGATGCCAATTTCAAGACGTTTAGATTTAGTTTTGTTGTATCCAGCATTTTCATGACAACTGAAGGTAACGTAGATACTTGATTGTGGTATAGAATTAAACTATGTACCTGGAAAATACATAATCCCCCCACTTTAAACAAACTGGTTCAGTGTGCACATCCCAAACTACCTGTTAATGTTTCTCTCCAATCAACCCCTTCTCTTCCACTTGAGGGAGAACCTTCAAACCCAGAATTGGCCACTTATTTTATTTTCTTTTTTTTCTGAGGGTGAACTATGGTCTCAGTATTACACGTGTGTCAACTGTGTCAGCCAAGATCGTTACCATTCAGGACTTTCTGCTCCACTATAATCAGGTCTCTCCATTTTTCAACCTGTTTGATCCCTCTTTAAGTTTGACCAAAAGTAGCGTCACCAAACCCTTCCCATATCTGAGTTTTATTTATTTATTTATTTTTTGCTTTCACAACTGCCTAAGCTGTGATCCGCTTGCTCCCCCCGGTATTTTTCAGCTTCCTGTGGCGTTCCACAAGCCACCAGTCCCTGTAGGACTCCTTTAGCTTGATGATTCCCTTCACCACAGGTGTCTACTATCAGGTTGGAGAGCTACTGCTACATCTGGCACTAACCTCATTACAGCCACAACTCTTTACAGCTGCTTCTGCAGTTGGAGACAAAACACAGCCCATTCAAACTTAATGTCGCTTGACTCGTCTCGCTCAGTATGCCAGAGTATCTTTTAGGGAAGATGCCAAACAGGTGACATTTCTTTTTATCCTGATGTTTTGTCTACTTTAGCTTGATTTGTATGTATAAAAAACTTTGAATAAAGCAATATAAAGCACTACGGTATGTGTTTTAGTGGTATTTGGCATACATTAGTCATTACGGTTTGGTAATAAAGAGTAATTTATGACAACAAACGTCATGTGTTTTTTTTTTTGGCCACCTAAAATAACAAATAGAAAAAAAATTCAAGCTGTCATACCTCATCACCATGAGCAGAATCAGCCCATGGTGGCGTGGCGTCGCTCTGGCAGTGGTGGTAAAAGGAGTAGAAGTAGGTCGGAGACCCATACTGGGCGTGGAGATCAGCTGTGGCTATTGCTGGGGCCACCCATTGGTGGTCTGTAAAAAGTGCTACCAGTGTCTTCCTGCGGGTTTCTGCGTTGTCACGATCAGCCCAGTCTGTGTACATGAACCTTCAAAGAACACAGGATATTAGGTGGCAGCTTGTCTGAACAAAACATTTGACAAACTCTATTTAGATAGTCGTGTGTGGATAGTGGCCACATAGAAGTTACTGTAAAAACTTTCAGCAAATCAAACACAGATGATGTAATATGATTAACAGGACCATGTTGAATCAGGCTAAGTACTAAATTCAGTAACAAAGTATTTATGTCAACTGTGATGTTAGTTCAGTATCTGCTGTCTTCAGAGGGTGAGTTTACCACAGTGAAACAAAAAGTAGCTGCAGTGAAGTTGCACTTAGAGGCAAATGATGATCAGACTAATGAGTACAACAAATTGACTAATGGGTGTTACTGTCCGCAACACAAGTCCAACTAGCGCTGTGTCGCTTAGCAACACAGAGCTTTGTGTGCACCATCATTTGTGTGTTTATGGGCTGTGGTTACCATTTGTACAGTATATCTGGGTTTTGTATCACTCAGAGATAAACGGGTTATCGGCCTTATTTGTGCAACTGGGTGGTCATTTGATAGTTCCTTGTTTACACATTTAGCCTATTAACAACCCCAGGGAAGAAAATGATATTCTAACACCTGTTCAAAGCTTTGCAAACAAAATAACAGATGGAGGTTAAATTTCACGTATACACAGAGATAACGTGTTGTTGTAATGTGTCTTAGCTTGATTCTCTTCACAGTTTGCATGTCCACATTTTTACACACAACTGTGTTCATCTGTGAACTTTGGAGATGCTGATTGGCAGACGTTGCTGCTGCGCTGCTCAGCCACGTCACTCTTTATGTCAAGCTGCGTTAATAGTTTGCTGGCTGTCTCATCATGTTTATTGAGGTCATATCATGCTTTTGGGCTTATTCCTTTTACCAACTGAGCTATGTGTAATTGTTTTATGCTTGTAAACGATCTGCAGAAATACAAAGTCCAAATCAAAGGCATCATTGCCCTGAACGTCTCAACATATAGTTTGTATTTTAGGGATTTCTTTGGTTAGTTACCTGACTTAAATAACTTGAACTTTCTGCCAAGCAGTTCATTTTTTTAACTCTCCAACAAAGAATAAGCAGACATCTTGAACTCAATTCTGTTAACCAATCAGAGCAGACTTATCATTGTAAAGATTTTAAAGAGACAGTAGCTGAAGCAGCAAGTTTCTTAAACATCAGGACCATAGCTGCAGCAGCAAAGTGGTTTATGAGAAAAATTGGGTTTTATTTATAACATTTATTAAAATTTGCATACTGATCCTAGCAGCAAGATAACCATTGATCTCATCTACATATGCAGTGATTTTGAGCATAAAGGATGACAATCTTTTTTTTTTTTAAATAATCAAATCATGTCTCAGATTTCTACAAACTGAGTCAATAACTCACCTTATGCTCTCCCGCAGTGTGTCTCTGCCTTCTGGGTATCCATACAAATTATCCACAAAGTCTGACACGGCGATGTCAAAGTCTTCAGCAGTGACGCCATCTTCTGAGTCCACAATGCCCTCCACAAACTTCACCCCCTCCCCCTGATTTACCCCCAGCATCACATCATAGTTCAGAAACTCTCCCTGCTCCATCAGAATCTGGGGATCATCAGGTATAACATCGCCATCAATCACGGGGCCAAAAGCTGTATGATATTTGGCCGGAGTTATGTTCTGCTCCACGAGTTCACGGTAACTCCGGCCCTGGAGGCAGGCAACCAGTTGACTGCTGTCGTCAATGCCACAGCCCACCCTCTCGCCGAGCTGTCGGGCATACTTGCTTGGCTGATAGTTGACAGCCCAGCTGGCTAAAGCGCTGCCACTCTGGATGATGGCTCTGTGGAAAAGGTCTGATACACAGAATGCACATGAATGCAAAAAAAAAAGAAAAGGAAACACTGGAGTATGAGATCATGCACTGAGGCATGCATGTGCACCCAAACACACACACACATGCATTAATGCACAAATGACTGCACATTGAAGGGTTACACATGTTACACATTCAAAACAAAACCACTAACCGTACACAAGTAAAATATTTTAAAACCAATACGAACATGCTGTAAATTTAATCATTTTGTGGGAAATAAATTAATCTATATAGTTTCAATGAAGACACTAAAACGTCTTATAGCTCCAAACATGCTATCTGTTTCTGTGCATGTGTTTGAGGTTTATATTTAAAATGTTAAATGAACATCAAAGCTGTTTAAAATGTGCTTTTGTTTGAGTCTCTCTTACCCTCAGAGTAGTGGGACAAGGTCAGCAGGCTCACACAGGAAGCTCCGGCACCAGATCCAAACACTGTGACCCTGTTGGGATCTCCACCAAAAGCTGCAATGTTCTCCTTCACCCAGCGCAAAGCCTGAATCTGGTCCAGCAAGCCGTAGTTTCCTTTTGCTGCTTGATCACCTGTGCTGAGAAACCCTGCATAGAGAAAAAGAAAGCTGGATATTAAAAAAAAAAGCCGGCATGAACCTCTAAGTCGAAATTAATTAATTAAGAAGTTTGTATATATTTGTTTGAGATCTACATATAACATAACAGACAAGATCACCTTATTGGATGGTTAGTTGATATGATGGGAGAGTGAAACAAAGCAATAATGCACAATTATAACACTTAAAAAATAACATTTATTGTTTAAAAAATAGATGGATAGGTGGTTTAACTACATTTTCTCATATTTGTTCAAAACACAGAGTTCAAATTTGTCAAAACTTACGCAAGCAGAAACCACACACACACATACACACATGCTATTATATCCTCTGCTACCCCCTTATCCCCCCACCCCTGAAGTTATTGAGTAAACACAGAGGTTCCTAATGGCTTGCTCCGCCACAGTATATCTCATTACTGCAGAAGCTCATTTCTGTGAACCTCAAGCACATAAGAGTGTAATAAGCATAAAAGGCAAAGCTTGAGCAAAACATTTCTTCACTCACTTTGTGAAATTTGACAGAAATTGCATTGAAGCAAAAAGGACGATATCAAGTTTATATTTAATCTGAGGGGGGCTTCCACGCTGACTTCTTGTATACTTCATTAAATGCTTTTGTGCAATAATTGGGTAAATCGCCGTTAAAGTTCTTTGCATTTTCACAGAGGTGTGCTTTACTTCTAAAAATCAATTATCACTTCTAAGTTATTACAGTCAGAGAAATAAAGAATATTGCTTCATGTAAATGGGCTCACCTCGTGCATCCGTCTGATGATGATGAAAAGGAAGGGGAGGATGCTGTTACCGATGATGATGATGATGATGGTAGTGAAGATTGAATTGGAGATGAGGTGAACGCAGACGATGGACATGAAGACACAAAAGAAAATGGAGGAATGTCTTTATTTAGCTCATAATGATTATGGCATCTGCCTCAGCTGCAGAATTAGATTTTACCCACAAGCAACATGCAACAAAAGTCTGCATCTATTAAAAGCTTGGAAATATCAAGGCTTAAAGACATTTCACTCAATCCTTTTAAAAAAGCATAAAATCTTTGCCTGGGGCAGACTGATAGTTAAGTTGTTAAGGAGCATCAGCACATGGGCACAAATGCCCTCAAGCAGTAAGTCCCAGGATCAATTCTCAGCCTGCTGGACCTTCACTGCTTGGCGTTCCCCACATTTCCTGTCTTCACTGCCCTTGTCTAATAAAAAAGAAAAAAGAAAAAAGTGCATTATCTACTTAATTAGAGTTGAGCCAAGATGTGGCTTTCCATCTGGGAGCAAACCCTCTCTCTCAGTCCACAAATGCTTTTTATGTGTGTATGAAAAATCAGCTCAGCCCTTTCCTTTACTGTAAGCACATTTTGATAGATAAATGCATTTTATCAGAAGCCTGTTTCAGTTGCAATGCATTATTATCATTTAGGTCTGTTTTCTGTTTCTGCTGCACTTGACTCGGTCACTATGAGGCCATACATACTCTGCTCACATAAACAACTCACTACTCATGCCCTCAGTGCTGTCAGGTAAACGATGTTTTATTGCATTAAATGTTTTAACCCCCATGTGGCCCCACTCATGCTTTGTCATTTCAATAACTGCAGCCACAAAATGCCTAAATGCCTGCATTTCTATTCTATTTGTTCAGCTCCTGAGCCTTGCAGAGCTGTCTAAAATTAGAAAATCTAAAGGGAATCAAATTGTTGCTGTTCAGAGAGCACTGGCTTGGAGAGTCGTGGAGCTAAAAAGGATCAGATTTGAGTCGGCGCTGGTAGTAGGGTGGAGGGCGGTGTGGGGGGCTTCGGGGGTTTATTTCCTCCAGGGATACCTATTATGAGCATGTTTTCTTTCAAAAATACAAGGGCTCTGGGTAAAAACAAATCACTCATGGTTTTCACATTTTATAGCTCATTGAAGGGTTAAATAATCCAGATGGTGAATGTTGTACGAATTAGTTTGCAAAACGTGAACCGAGACATGTAACCCTAAAGAAAATGGTTTTGTTCAATAAGAAAAAACCCACATAACTAAAATAAAAACATGTCAAAACAAAAATCCCATTTACAAAGTATGAAGATGCATAAATCAACCTTTCTGAACCCAATAATATTTGTAAACCTTAAAGCAAATGTCTTTTTAAGCATGTACTATTACTCTGGTTTGACGTACTCATCTCTAAACCCTGATAAATCTACTAATGTGAGCTCTATTTATCACTCTGCTCTGCACCAAGATGCAAAATAAACCACAGAAAAAAATATCATCATAGCAAAAATGCAAAAATGATTAAAAAGGTGACAGTTAATATAAGATATATAAGTTATAAGATTGATCCTGTGTAGAAGTGAAAACTAAATAAAATCACATTTATTTTCATTGCACTGGGCTGTTTCAAAAGAAATTCAATCTAAATTTCTTTACAACAAACTCAAACGACTGCATTTAGGTAATTATATTTGATATGGGAGGAGATCTAAGTACAAATCATTTAACAAAAGCAAGAGTTTAATAAGGACAAACTTGAGCTGAATCTGAGTCATCATCTGATGTCTTCTGTATCATGTGACAGATATTTGTCCCTAAAAGAGGAAACCCATCAAGTACAATCTAATGGTCCTGATTGATCATCACTATTATGTAACAAAAATTAAAACGAAAGTTCAAATCTTCTAAAGTGGAGTTCTGTGGAAATTTTATAAATAATTATCTTACCTGCTGTAGATAGTTCTTTAAACAACTACAGTTTGGAGAAATATGTTAATTTTGACAAGATTGACAAGCTAGGAGCTACTCCAAATGTCTAAATGTCATTTTATGTCCAAAATGTCATTTTTACATAATGGTCAATTCCAGCAGGTATATCAATATTTTTCTTTCAGGATGTGCTCCAGGCTGCACTTGAAGTGCTACAAATTGCTTCTGCTATTATCTGCACTTGCAAATATTTTCTCATGCAAATAACAACAAAATTTGATCAAATAAAGAGAATAATGTGAAACTGATAGTGTTTTAAACCTTGGGTCACCATTTAAATGTTGAGACTGAAACTGAAAAAGATGGCAGCAATCCACTTTGGTCTGGGCTCCAATCGAACTAGCTATTAGCTCATCAATCCCATTAGAATTCAACTCTTTTTCTCCAAACACAGGCTGTTCAAAGATTTACAACAGTTATTACTTGTTCATAAGCTTTTCACAGAACTTTTCTGCAGAAGATCAAAACTATACCTTTAACATATTAAATCAATTCAGTGGTTAGAAAATAAGCCCCTATTGACTCCTAAAATATTCACAATTTATTTGAAAAAGCAATCCACACAAAAAGCAAACGATGTGCAAACCCCTCTTCCATCATGTATGGTTCAAATGTTAAAAAGACAAAATGTACAAATTACATAAATAATTGTACTTTTTACCTAAAACTCCTAAGCGATAGTTGAGGGTTATGACAATGACGTTGCCATAGCTTGCCAACACACTTCCATCCATCATGTTCCCAGTGCCTTCAGAATAAGAGCCTCCATGGACGTAGACCATCACCGGCCGCTGACCCCCCTCCTCATGGATATCTGCAGGGTAAATAGAACATAAAACTCAAATATGTTTAAACCATCAAGGTGACATCAGTAAAGGATCTAAGTGTTTAGTGTGAGTGCTTGTGTGTGTATGTGTGTGTGTGTGGGGGGGGGGGGGGTCACATGCATGTATATCAGCCTATATGTATGCATGAGTGAACCTGTATCCTTCCCACTTTCCTCCACAAGTAGAGGCGTAAACCCCAGAGTGACTGACGCAGGTGTCTGCATATCAAGTGTCGGTTCAACCAGCGGTGTGCAGAAGGGAGCGGAGAAAACAGGGTGCATTTTTAAAAACCTTTATTTATTTATTCAACAAGGCTAAGTCTGCGCTCAGACAGCACACTGCCATGTTTTAATCATTTGTCACAGCCGAAGGTATCGTTCTCGTAGCCCCATGTTTTGTCCTCGGGGCACGGTGAACCAAAACAAGTAATCCCAATCCTAATCCTGCATGCATATTTAATCACCTCTGACCCTGAAAAAGTCAGTGCTCTTCGCCAAGTTCACTCACCTTCCTCGGTGGGCACGTAGATGTTGAGGTAGAGACAATCCTCGCTCTGGTGAGTGAGGTAAGTCGCTGCTATATCCAGGTTTGCAGTGAGCCAGGAGGGCATCATGTCTCCCAGCATGCTCCTCTCATCCAGCGACTGTGGGCACACGGGAGCAAACTGCGTCACATTTCGTATTCCGGGCCATGGCAGCGGAGGCTCGGGCGGCTGGAAGCGCCGATCGCCAGTCGGGGGCCTGGCGTACGGTACTCCCAGGTACTGGAGGACGGGCCCGAGGAGGTCCGAGGGCAGAGGGGTCAGGATGCCTCGGATCCTACCCTGTGCTGTAGAAATGACAGGCACAGTCTGCTGGGCTAACACGGGGGTCAGCTGGATGGAAAGGTAGAAGAAAAGCGAGAGGAGCAGGGATGGGAATCCGAGGGGGGAGGAGAGGAGCGAGGAAGGGCACGTCCTGCTGGTCCTCAGCTCAGACATGATGTTAGAAGGCGGAGGCGGGGAAGCCTTGGAGGAGAGAGGATCGAAGGCAGGTTGTGGTTTACGACAGTGCTGACCCCTCAGAGGTGTGCAACTCTTCTGCACAGCTGCTGCTGGACTTGGCCCATAATGCACACACAACACAGTGTCCTGTCAGGCAACCTTTCCCCTCGTGTGTATGTGTCAGTGCGTGTGAGTCAGTGATTCTGCCTATGTGAGTGTGCGATGACTCAGTCAGTGAGTCCCCCTAAGTACACGACTGGGAGTGTGTGTGAGCTAAAGTGTTTAGGTGAGTGTGTGTGTGTCTCGAACTGCCAATTTGAGCTTGCATGTCTGTGGGTAGACTATTTATGTGCGTGTGTATGTATGTGCGTGTATGTGTGTGTGTGTGTCGTTATGTAAACAAGAGCATCACTGTTCCTCTGTCATATTCCCCTTCCGGTCACCCCCATAATAAGCCCAAACTGCCACCTGGAAACAAGACATACAAAGGGAAGGGGGGGGGGGGGGGGGAGAGATGGATACAAAAGATGAACCTTTATAGCCTTCAGTGGCATAATCACACTGCCAAATGCATGAAGAGTCGCTCACACACACACACGCACACACATATGTCATCAGACACAAGCTGGGCTACCTTTCCTGCTGCTCACTTTAAAAATAGATATGTGAGTGATAGAAGGGGCAAACGAGATGTTGTCCGCTCAGCTTAACTCGGTGTCAGGCAGGCGGAGAAGTGTGTGTGTGTGAGCTGGGTGTGTGTGTGTGTGGGGGGGGGGGGGGGGGGGGGGGGG
>JARVGW010000136.1:11426442-11438760 GCA_031762495.1 Anablepsoides rubrolineatus
ATATGGAAAAGTTCAAGGGGTATGAATACTTTTGCAACCCACTGTATACGTAAAGTCATGCATCTGCAAAATGCACACCGACTGACAATTAAACCCTCTTAGGAAAGCAGTTTGCTTAACGTGTGAATAAACAGCTCACAGGTTTGAAGGATTGATACTCAGCTCATTGAGACGGTTTTGATGTCCCTTTAAAAGATGATGTTCTATTGGTTTGAATGATTACTTTAGAGGAAAATGACAATAATTTGACTGACTGTCTTGTTTTGTCTCAGGTTTGAAGTGTTGTGTTTCCTCATGCTCTGCTACAACTCTGCTGTGGTCTACATGCCACTTTCTTCCTACCAGTCAGTGTGCAGGATGAGCTCCCGGTGAGAATAACACCTAGAACACATGATTTTGTTGTTTCTGCTCCCAATTAGAGACCAATATGTTTTTCTTCTCCTGTTTTTTTTAATTACTTATTTGTGTGAAGTCAGGAACTAATCCCCTCCTCTCCCCTGTAGCCACACTAACCTCAGTACCTGACAGTCCTTGTGGCGGGGGGGACTGGATTTGTACAATTTAATTTGTGCTCGACTAATCAGCTCATGCTGTTGACTAGATGCAAACCAAACCTCAGAGTACCTATCCGAGTCCATCCATCTTGGAAACACAGAGACGTCCTTAAGAGAGGATCGATGTGTGATTCACAGAATGATGATCTGCAGTGGAGCGGCTGCTCGGTCGTTGTTTCGCAGCGTACAGATCATTCAGGATATGAATCCTGCCTCCTGTGAGCGAACAGACAGCGCCTGAAGCAAGCTCAGTCCAGACAGATGGCAAGCTGTGACTGTGAAGATTTTCAGAGCACAATACACTCTCCCTTTGTGTCTTTACAGTGGATGGTTTGTGGTCGAACCCTCACCTAACCTTACAAGCATAAAGTAGTTCAAACTGGCTTTAAATTATCTGTTTTATTTCTTTGTGTTTAAGCGTCTTGTCGATGTTTATCATTGCAATGAAGGAACATTGTTACACAGGTAAAGATCTCTGACTCATCTTCTTTCCCCTCCTCAGAGTGTGTGTGTGTGGCTTCCCTCGACAACAGCAGAAGCTTTGGAGAGAACCGTGCAACCGTGTGCTGCTGGACCCTGAGTTCATGGTGCAGATGCTAACAGCTGTTTATCATGCTATGTACGTATTGTTTAACCTGGATCAGAATCAGAATACCATTTATTGATACATGGAATTTGACGTGGTGTTGTTGAGGTGCAGAACATGCAGTGTAAACAAGGAATAAAATGTTTAAAAAAAGAAAATGTAAGAAATGAAGCATATGGAAATAGAATGTCAAGATAAATAATTATAACTTAATAAGCTAAATGGAAATTAGCTATGACTTGGAGCTACAGACGAGCAAAAAAACAGCAAGTAAACATTCTTGCAGATGATAATGTTTTATGAAAATGAACATAATTTTAGTGCATACATGATATCAGTCCATTCATTAATGTAATGTGTGTAATGAGGGTCAAATCAGTGGGGGTCCAAACATATTTTTTTATTTATCGATTTCCTTAAATCATATTTGCACTACAAGTTGTGAACGTTACAGATCTTTTTTAGTCTGATGCATCTAAATAGTTCCCAGTTTTGCATAAAGTACAGGAGATTTTATGTACTTGCTGCAATTTTCACTTCATTTCATTTAGTTGTACCTCATGAGATTTTACAAATGAACATTAACCCACAGAAACAAAAAAATCTAACAAAGAGAAGAAAAAAAACCTAATTTTATAAGTCAAGAATTACATAAAGTTGTCCACACTTTCATAACCATGAAGACTTCAAAGAGCAATGATTGATTTTATTTCACTGTGAAAATCTCCTCGTGGTGTATGCGTATCAGTCTGCTGAGGTCTGACGCCTCCCACAGCGCAGACAGATTACATCTGCAGTTTACTGAGGGAGCTGGTGAGCTCACCTCTTTATAAGAACCGTTGTTGCAAAGCTGATTATAACTCCTCAATGACAGGTGATGGTACTGATACTGGGCTCACTACTGTGATGGAGATGGAGATGTAAAAGGAAGGCTGGGGGAGAATGAGTTTATGTTCATCTGTAACCCTACATGAAGACAGAATCAAAGGTGGGCAGGGATATCAGAACATCATGATTAAAATAAAACAACCCACCTCTTTTCCTCTTATCATGTTTAGTCTGTGTTTTTCAGTCCTGATGATATCAGAGTGGTTCTACCTGGCTGCTCATGCCGTTTGTTTGATCTCAATCCTAAAAGGAGTCTGATTGTTGGATTTAAAGAACTGGATCAAACAGTTCAGTCGCCTCGTCTGATCTGTTTTTGTGTACTTTTTTAGCATGAGTTTATTTTGAACTAGATATGTGTTCCCTCCTTTCTCGTGACAAAACCAAAGATAATATCCAGTGATTTATGAAGACGAGTCGAAGCAATTTATCAGAGTCTAAACAAGCAAGTCTGCATGCTATTTCCCAACAAATACTAGTTTATTATTCCAGTGATTTCCCCTTTTTTATCTGCTTTACTTTGGTTCCACCTAGCTGCTTAACAGATTAAAACCAGGCTGGTTTTAAAGTTTGTTTCAGTCTACTCTACTCATAAGGTCAGAAAACCATTTCTGATTTTTCCAAATGGGTTTTTCCAATGAGTTTATTTTTAGTTTCTAGAAGCAGACGCTTCACTCTGTTTTCTAGTAATCAGTAATGTCGCAGCGTAATTACCCCATGTGTTTGTGTAACCCCAGCACCACCACCCTTTACTTTGTGCAGCCACAGGCTTCTTTAACTAAAAATAACTCATGGGATGTGAGTCAGACTTCAAAGGGTACAGTGAGAGTCTGCGGTTTACTCAAATAAGCTCAAACCAACATGTTGTTTAATGTTGGTTTGTTTGTGTTTTGAATTGTAGATACAATGGAGAGTGGGAGATGGGGCGAGAAGCTCTGGAGGACATTGTGTACAGAGCCCAGCTGGAGCTTTACTCCCAGCCCCTCCTGGTAAGACCAACAGTTTGGTGTGTGTGTGTGTCTGTGTCTGTGTCTGTGTGTGTGTGTGTGTGTGTGTGTGTGTGTGTGTGTGTGTGTGTGTGTGTGTGTGTGTGTGTGTGTGTGTGTGTGTGAAGGTCAGACGTGCAGTCTGCATCAACATGGCTGGAGTTTGTAAAATCAATCAAGTAAAATATCTCTTCTTACAGTTTTTCCTAAATTGCCACTAATACACCGCAGATTTAAATAAGTAAAGAAAGCTGATTTTTTTATAATAGGGTGAATGTTAAGTGCTGAGTGACTGTGCTAACAGACTGTAAAAGTTAAAACAAGCTGAACAGAAGCTAAAATTAGAAAAAAAATTCATAGCTGAAAGTAAAATTTTGCTAAATCCTATAAATAAACTAGCTGCAGGCTAAAAGTAAAAATTAGCCACAGTGTAGTGCTGCTGTCTTAGCTCAAAGCTATCAAAGCTAGCAAGTAAAAGTCATGGCTGCCTCTTGAAGAGCGAGCCAGGCCACCTTCAAACACCACATGACGACCTTACCCCAACCTCTCTATGCCCTTTGCTACAGCAAATTAGCAAAGCGGTTGAAAAATGCTAAATTTGGCAAAATAATAGCTAGCAGTTAAAATGAGTAAAACCGTAGCTAAAGCTAAAACTGGTATTTAAATAAAAACAACCTCGAGCTATACAAAACAAAACTGGAGCCTAAAGCAAAAATTAGTTGAACAGCTAAATGCTAAAATGAGCAAAACCACGGCTAATAGCTAACGAAAAGAAAAGCTGAAGCTAAAAGTCAAAAATTAAAAAATTTAGCAAATCCACAGCTAAAAGCTTAGGTTGGTATAAGAATACAAAAATAAAGCAAGTATGCTGAAGTAGATTCTCATTTAAAAAAATATCTTGAAGTATTATATATGCCACTGTTTAAACAAGCTAAAATAAAAAAAAATGCAAGTCATTAAACACCTTTCTTGATTGAACTGAACATTTTGAGAAAAAAAGAAAAACAACTGGACTTTGATGTCTTCTCTGTGTGTTTTTCATCAGCTGGGAAATGCCATGAAAAACTCACTGCCAGAAAGCGCTCCCGATGATCCACGTGGACGCAAGGTGCTTCAGGTGGAGGTGACGCCCACCATCAGCCGTATATCCATCTCGGCAATCACCACCGCCTCCATACGGCGCCACCGCTGGAAGAGAGCGGGTAAGACCAGAAAGCCCTGCAAGTCTTTATGATTACAGCACACTTTGTAGTGAACCAGAAGAATAACCTATTAGTTCAAAATGCTCTACTGTTAGTCGTAGGTTTAGTTTGTGGAGAAAGTTGTAAAAAAAAAAGCACATTCAGGCATAATGAAGCTTACAGTTTGTTGCTTTTTTCTAATTTACAAAAGGCCGCAAGATGGACTTATTTGGTGAGAAACTACCTCTGTGGTGTTTGTCTCAAGCAGTGAGAAGGAAACCTGTTTTCTTTATAAACTGGTCACACCATTAGCATCATCTAAATGGTGTTTCATCTCAGTTACTGTTTGTATATGTGCTCATATAGCTGCTGTGTTATAGTGCTTCCTCCACTCACTGCTCCTTGTTGTTTTTGTTGCTTTTTATGTCTTATTAAGTGCATCGTGTGCTTTATATCACCAGTAAATGGTAATAATTTGTCAGTTCTGGATAATGAAGCAACAAAATGGTGCTACTGGAGCCTATAAATGGGCGATTGACTCGGTGGAAAATGAAAAAACTACTATCGATTTTTATTTTACTTCAAAAAAATTTATAGTTAATAAAAAAAATGTAGGTACTTTTTAGGGCAGCTATCCCCAGGAAAAGGCCTGCGCTGATTGAAGCTTGCTGCTACTAAAGAAGCACATTTCCTCATCTGTGTTGTTGACTCTCAGATTGTTTTGACTACTCAACCGAAGCAGAGTTGAGCCTCCACGTCAGTTCTGCTAGCCTCGTCCACCACGACCCTCCCTGGGACCCTGCAGCTAACGAGGATAGAGGAAGGCGGCATCACAGCCACCACAGCACCACCAGCAGCATCATTCCCCCCATCACACTTGAGGGTAGGGGACAGGGGTGGCCACTGGTGGGAAAAGAGGGTCTCTGGGAAGCGGTGACCCTGTGATCTTCCTCCTACTGCCCCCCATCCTCAGCTTGAGGCGTTTTTAACTCTGCCGTTCCCGTTGTTTCTGCCTCCTGACTTCCCCAGAGTATACTAACTCATCCAGTCAATAAGACCCTCAGCCAACAGCCCACCAACCGCAGATCACTGCTACTTTCTGCTGTGTTTACATGTGGAAGAGTTGCCTATTCTGGGGTTGATGGAAGTATCGCTAGAGGCTGTTTTTGCATGAACCGGTCGTCATCTTCTTCCTCATCAGTCCTTCAACTTCAGAACACTGTCCTTGTCACTCACTGAGCATGTTTACCAAACACCCAGCTGTTGGCTTTCTCATTCTCGACTCTCCAGTTCTGATAATTATTCTCCTCAGATTGTTTTTTTTTGTGATATTATTAGGGGATGTAGATGATTTGGCACAAAGATCATGACATCTTGTGCCTGCACTACCCCTGACTGTGTCTGATGAGACCAAATGTTTGGTCTTTCAGTCCAGCAGCACCCCTCTGCTGCAGCCAGTCTGCAGAAAAATTACTTGTTTTTTTAAGCAGCATTATTTTATGCAAATTAGTTTTCCTCATCTCAGTGAGTGAGAATGAGCCCTGCATGCATGTGACTCAGCAAGCTTCAGTGATTTCAGAAAGAGGGGGGAAAAACACACCAAACGCTTGAACCATAGCGTCTCCAATGACGAGGCCAAATGAACAGACTGATCATCATCTGGTGGAGAGCAAAGGGTTTTCCACTGCCAGGTCTCTGTGGCCCATTTTGTCTCACGCTCAAATGTGTTTATTTGTTTTTTGCTTTTAAATCCTGAGCCTGAAGGTCAACTTAATTTTATGGTCATGTTCAGTGTTTGTTTGAGCACCATCCAGTATCCTTCCAGTAATTTGTTTATTTTTGTTGTTAACTTTAGTGCAGATGTAGCAGTGAAACAAAGCTCATTTGTTTCACTGAATTTAAATCTGCCAAACTGTAAAGATACATGTAATTATTTCAGGAGCAAACTGATCTGTGTGTGTGTGTGTGTGTGTGTGTGTGTGTGTGTGTGTGTGTGTTTACGTTCTTTAATTTAGAGCTGTGTTACTTTATCATGACTTTGCACGTTTCAGCTGTTACTTTGCATCAGAATAATTTCCTCCCATTTATTAATATTTGAATTGTTTTCCCTCTTTAAGGACAGAAATTTATTTAATGAACTTATTTATTTATTTGGGTTAAATATTTCAAGTGGAAGTTACTTGTTCTGGTGTTAAACAAACTCTGAGTTGATGGTGGGTTTGAAATTATTGGCTACTTTAAGTTTAGGGTAATTAGGCTCATTTATTTATTGACAACTTATGGCCACAATAATTGTTGAAAAACCAAATAAACCTCACAAAACTAAACTTTAGTCAAGCTACAGGTTGAAAATGTTTATTAGTTTAGTGTCTTATTTTTAGCTCTTTGGTTTTTGTTCTGCAATTTCTGGTACTAAAGTTTTGTTTATATACCAAAATATAAAAATAGATTCACAGTACTGCTCATTTATTCAAGTTAATTTGTGTAATTTATTTTAAGTTTTCATTAAGGCCTGTGAATTATTAACTACAGATTTTCATTTTGACCAGTGATGAGTACTATATAAATAAAAAGTAAAGTTTTTCAGTTAGGTTTGTTATATGACAGCACCTTTTATACATCTTACCTTTTTTTATTTAAATAAATAATAATAATAGGAATTTGTATTGTAAAAACATACATTCTTCTGAATTCAGATCTCTATAATTGTAGTTGTCCTGATGGTCCTTGAACGCACCATCAGGACAGAGTTTTAAAATGCTCCTTGTTTTACGGCTGCATCAGCACACAGTGCTGCAGGTTCAGATAAATAGTGATCATTACTGTGATCATGTAAACAAGTGGAAACCAATAGTATTTATCTTTAACTGTAATCTGAAACTTGGAGTCTGTACCTTTTTTATGTGGGTCAGCCTGTGAGAGTGTCCCCGTTCAGTTGTGTGTGCCGTCAGGTGTGACTGGGAGAGTATAGATGTAAGGAGGTGCACAGGCTGGTCCCGGCTGGCCGACCCCGATGACGCGGCGCTGTGGGAGGACGGGGTGGGGCAGGAGAGCATGTGTCTTCTTGTGTTATGTGCATGTCGGTTCAGTCCTTTTCTTATCAGTTCCCTCATTTCTTTCTTCTGTCTTTGGTTCCCTTTTTGATTCTGCTTGTGTTCTCCAACGATGCATGACGGAGAGAGAGACAGCTGATTATCTCTCTTATTTTGACAGGCTTTACCCTGCATCCTGTTTATTACTAACATGTTTTTTTGTTTCTCTCATAATTTATCATTATTTTCTCTTTCAGCTTTCGTTGTGAGGTTGTAAAAAGATTTAGTGTTAAGATATTGAAGTAGCAGCTGGCTCCACTTCAAATGAAAACATACTTTTAAACAAAATAGCACAATAACAAAATGATATATTTAAACTAAGAACTTTTCTGTCTTTTAAGATGAACAACAGACTGAAAGTCATTGTTTTTTTATTTACATTTTATACCATGTCCAAACTGAGATGAAAAACACTCATCTTTTATGCAACCACATTTTTGAAAAAGTTGGGACTTTGTGTAAAATATAAGTAAAAAAAAAAGTCCCAACTTTTTCTTGAAATTGAGGTTGTAAAAAAAGAGACATTGTTGAAATTTGAGTATGCTTCACAGAACTTACAAAGATCACACTTCATAACCATCTGTTTAGCCTTTTCTAGTTTCTGATCTTCTGTTTTTCCGTCGAGCCATTTTTGTTTAAACGTTTCTTTCTGTTCAGACGCTGATGGCATGAGCGGCGGGGAGGATTCCTTCAACATCAACGACCCAGACGAAGGTTTCTCCTCTGGGGCGTCCAACAGCAGCCAGCCCAGCGGCACCAAGTCTGGAGGGGGCGTGGGGCCGCGCGGCGGCAGCCTGAACAGCAGCAGTAGCAGCATTAAGAAAGCCATCGCAGCTCGCCTGGCTCGGGACAAGGAGAAGGAGAGGGAGAGGGAGAAAGAAAGGGAGCGAGAGAGGGAGGCAGAAAAACAGGCAGAGCTGTCTGTGGATCAGCAGGCTGCCGTGACAAAACAACACCAGAGGCAGCAGTCGCCCCCAGACGCCATCCAATTGGACGCCATCCACCTCAGTCCCATAAAGAAGCACCTGAGCTTCCCTGCGGGGCCCCCGCTGGTGAGGACTGGCAGCGCCTCGTCCAGCAAGTCCTTCGACTGCATGAACTTCAACTTGAACGGCGGAGAGGGCGAGCGAGAGGAGGGGGCAGGAGGCTCCGAAAGGGAAAGGCTTCTGGGCGGGGGCTCGCATCGCCTCTCCACCACGAGCCTGCAGGAGGAGCACCTGAACAGGCCCGAGGAGGCCCAGGCCCTCCTGAACCCTGGAGCTCCTCTGACCAAGCAGTCCCGCTCCCCGAGCTTCAACATGCAGATCATATCCCAGGTTTAATGTCCAGCACAGGAGAACACACACGCACAAATAGCTATTCATAACACAACACACTTGCATTTTTATCCCAACAACATCTCCGCATTGATCATTTCAGTTCATATATATATGTGTGTGTGTGTGTTTATGAAGTAGGAACAGATCTCCAGAGTGTTGTTAACATCTGTTAAAATGGAACCTGCAGCTTTTGCTGGAGAGTTTTTGAGATCATAAGAAGTTGTAATTGACGGTTCATCCTCCCCTCCGACCAAACAGAGCATTCCACACAAACTCTCCTCAAAAGGAACATTTAACAAATTCTCACATAGATGCAAGTTCCCATGACATTTCAGCTGTTTTGTTTGTTTTTTAGTTCCTGACTAAATTAGTCAAAAAGAATCAGCAATAACTCATCGCTCATGTGGAGAGAAGCGGGGGATTACTCCCCTCCCCTGGTTCTCTCCTTTCGTTCCTGGGCTCACGTGCAATCATTCTTTATTCATTATTGTTAAGGAAAATCAGTCATATATGTTAGAGGAAAAAAACATCTTTAAATGTTTGAAATCACAATCCAAAGAAGGTTTTCTTTTTTTTTTTTTTTAGTTTTGACGTCCAACCCCATTTGTCATTAGATTCCAGGACAGAATCTATATTTTATTTTTGCAGCTAAAGCAACATTCTCGTTTGATTTATAAAATGAAACTTTTTGGATTGTTCCTGAACCAGACTGGAATGTGGTGAAAGTTCGTCCGGCCTCAAGCTTTTTTTTGGACAAGTAAAGAAATCATTCCTGTGCAGCTACACAAAGAGACTTCTGTCTTGTGGTTTTAAACTTAAAGCTGAGTCTTGTTGATGTGAAACTAAAGGCAACGACTGTATCTTTAGTTTTCCAGTCGGTGTGTGTGTGTTTGTTGAAAACTGTGGCTCGTGTGCTCAGCGTCACGTCAAAGCTGGTTATGTGCTGCCCTCTGGAGGCCTGTAGTTGTCACTGCACATCATCAGTTGTTCTGTTCTGATTGGACCGTCACAAAACATTTTGTTCTACCTCATTGTGTGTCCACCTGCCGTTCAAAAACAACCAATCAGTAAAAAAGATTTTTACCAACTTTTGTCTTCGAAACTGGAATCTGACCCGAATAGTTTCCAACTTCAACTGTAATAATGTTAAATCTTGTGTTTTCTTCTGTAATCATTTGAAAATCTTGTCCTTTTGTTTCAGTTCATTCTTGCTCAACACAGGTCTCAACTATTTCCAGTGGATTAGCCTGAATATTTTTTATTTAAATTCTCTTTTTTTTTTTAAGTTATGGGCATTTAAGTGCAATTTTTTAAAATCTTTGTGTGCATGGAGTTCCTCTCTGCTGTGAAAAGCCTGCATCTGTGCACATTGCTCTCTAGCCTCGTGTAGTGCTTCAAGCTCAGACCGGCTCTTTTCTTTTTGTTGTTGTTTTTGTTTTTTAAACATGCCGAACTCGTCTGCATGTGTAGTGCCCCGCTAAGCACAGCTGTTTGAGAGCAGCGAGCCAAACCCGAGCCGTGTCCTCGTCTTAGCCAGATGTGCCAACGTGCGTCCTCTCTTTGAGGAGTTTCTCTTCAGTTCTTGGTTTTGCCCGAGTGTCTTATTTAAAATGCCTTTTTTTTTCAGTGTAGTCTTAATTTGAAATTAGGAGGCGATGTAGTGGGATGTTCAGACACCTGGCTCTGCGTGCCCTTAGATGCAGCTTCACCTTTTTTAATTTAATTTGTTTTTTTCCTCTTGATTTTAAGAGTGTGGGACAATACTGTCACAATCGTTACGTTTCACATGTGAACAGTGAAAATAAGTTAGTATTCATCTGCGTACTGTAGATGTCAGCTGTTGCATTGCTCTCCTGGATAAGATGGAGTGATAAATGTATATAATCACACTCATTTAAGCTCCTGGTGTGCTTGAAGCCCTCTCAGCTGCTTAATCTAGTCCTGAGTCATTTCTGTGCGTCTGTGTTTGACCCTTTAACATTTCAGGCCTCGGGTTTCTGTCCATCTGGCCTCACCTCCTTCTGCCCAGCTGGGTTTCTTTGTAATACTTGAGTGCAACAGTAGTTTGTGCTTTCTGGAATAAGCTGTCATCCCTGTGCTGTGTGACTCTCAGCGAGCCATGTTTCCCGTTTTTTGCTGTACTTTGCCGTGGAGTCGAGTGGCACCATTTTTTTTTTTTTGCCGTTTCTTTTAAAAAGAAAAAGAAAAAAAAAACTGGTGGTGTGCTCACAATGTTCCGTCACGTACGCCGAGGTTACCAGCAGTCGTGTTGGTACCGTGTGTTGACTTTAAGTAACAAATATCCCTCAGTGTGTGGTGTTATTTGCATGTGATCGGGGTGGGAAATGAACGCCAGCCTGTGATTGTTAGAAAAAGAGAAGAATAAGCTTCAACAGGTCTACCTGCATTTCAACTGAAACCTCCTCTTTTTGTTATGAAATGACTTCATATGTTTGTGTTTGACCAATCAGCACGGCTGGTGGAGAAAGTTCATTTTCCATCCTGCATGTGATTACCGTGGACTCTGTTTTCATGCAGTTTAATGCACTTTAATCCATCCACCTCTCTTAAGATAGTTAATGAAATGACATATATAGATGTGAAAACGTGTATTCACTAAGTGCAGGGTTTTAGTCTCTTGAAAGTAGTTCTTCTATGGGGATGTCACATCCAACACAAGGCTTTTTTTTTTAAGTTTAAGGGTACAGCTATTTATTCTTATTTTTGTTTCAAAACCAAAAAAAAAAGGAAGAAAAAAATCTTTATGGGTTATGGAAGGTCTCAGGAGTTTCTCAAAAAAAAAGCCACAATTTAAAAAAAAAAAAGCAGCACCAAATTTTATGTTTTGAATCGATTCTATGCAACATTTTTTCCCCATTTTCTTTTATTTCTGTTCTTTGTACATTTTTTTGGGATTACTCATTAAGTGGGAGGCGGGCACAGAGATTTAAGCTAAAAGGTGCAGCCCCCACCCCTCAGTTCAGTGGTCCTGGTTGTACACCCTGCTGTGGCGCTGCAGAGCAAAGAACCTGTCTGATGGGGGTGAAATGTGAAAACCATTTATTTGTCCTGCGAGGTTTTTTGGTGCATGTTGAGCCCTCCTGTCGGCCTGCTGCTCTGTGGCTCGGTTGGTGTAAAAATCTAAACATAAATGAGCAATGATGGGTCTGATCTAGACGCTTCAAGGGAAGCTGCTGGATAACACTGTACTAATGATGTATAAATGGAGAAAAAATAATTATTTTAAATTTTGTAAATAAAAAAACTGTATAAAGTTAAAAGCAAGATAAATATAGAGATGAGTTTGAGATGTAGAGAGATTAATCTGTATATTGTTGAATAAATATTGTGGCGTAAATGGTTTGAGGCTGTGTCTGGTTTTTTTTTTGTTGCAAACTGCATAGATAAAGATGAAATGAATTTTAAAATGTTGGTTTTCATATCCGAATGTGATTTTATTAACTTTATCTTTTAAAAACAGGGCAGCACGGTGGCTCAGTTGGTAGAGCTGATGCCCTCTCAGCAAGAAGGTTGCCGGTTCAAATCCCGGCCCGGGGACCTTTCTGGGTGGAGTTTGCATGCTCTCCCTGTGCATGCGTGGGTTCTCTCCGGGCACTCCGGCTTCACAAAAACATGACTGTTAATTGATAACTCTAAATTGTCCCTAGGTGTGAGTGAGAGAGTGAATGGTTGTTTGTCTCGTTTGTCTCTATGT
>JARVGW010000136.1:11454867-11466915 GCA_031762495.1 Anablepsoides rubrolineatus
ATAAATCCCATGCCCACCCAGTACCCATGTAGCCCACTTTAAACCCATGTGGGGCCCACCCATGCATGCTGGCTGGGTTTCAGCATCACTCTGTGAGCTTTTGTTGTAAATCTCTTGTCTGTGACAAAACTGCCTTTTTGGGTCTGTACAGCTTCACGTTCCAGGAAGTCCAGGAAAACACAGACAAAATCTGGAAGTTTCAAAGATACGAGTTGATTAAAGAGTATCACAGTCGGCCGGCCGCTCCGCCTCCTTTCATGATTCTCAGTCATGTCTGCCATTTCATCAGGAGCGTCGTCCTGCGGAGGCCTCCCACCGGACAGATAAACTTCAGTGAGGCCTAAAAAACACTCAACTGCCATGTGGCATTGAGAAAACCCTAAACACCCACATCTCATGTTGTTTTTGAAAGGTGATGTTTGAAGTTGTGACGTTGTTTTTCAGAGCGTGAGCTCCTTCAGACGGAGGAAGAGGAGCTGTTGAGCTGGGAGGCCCTGATGAAGGACAGATACCTGCTGTCTGCTCAGCAGGAGCTGAGCCAGAGCGTGGAGGGACGCATCCTGGATACAGCCCAAAAGTAAACTCATCTCACCTGTTCACAAACTCATTTAAATGAGCATCTTTATGAAAAGTGTTTTATTTATATATATATTTAATTAAATTAATTAGTTTGAAGGGGTTTTGTCTGATTTTTTTTTTTACATTTTATCTTATATTTTTTAAAGTAAAGCAATCTTTAAAGTTACCTAAAAATTACAACAGAAAATGTAACTGACCACTTTAATTTTTTGTTTATTTGTTTTCTGATGAAAGAAAAAGTGAATGAGAGCAGCTTTACTAGAAATTTGGCCACATTTAGATACAAGTCTTAAAGGTCTCATAATTTTAACAGATTAGATCCCAAAAACTGCATGATGAAAGATTTAATATTTTACCTGATGAATGACATCATTTATCATCATTTCATAATTTTGTAGAAAACTATGTCTTAAAAAAGTGAATGAATATAAACATGTTCATTCTGGAAGACTGAATTGAGTTTAAATGCTTTAAATGCTAAACTGAGAACAAAAATAATTACATTTTTAATCAGAAAGAGCAAAACTTTCACCTACTTCTTGACAAGTGTGAACTTGTCCATCGCTGTGCATGCCTGACATTTAAAACTGTGCTTTATTGTTGTATTTCAAGGTAAGGTTTATTTATATAGCACTTTTCAGCAGCAAGGTGATACAAAGTGCTTTACATGATTTAAGAAATGATTCAAACAAAGAAAACAAAGAAAAATAAAAAGGCAGAATAATCTAAGACATCATAACATACTTTCTGTTTATTAACCTCTAGATTTGTACTTTCATAGTACTAATCATAGGAACTGGTTTAAGTGTAACTAAATAGTCTGCATAATATAATGGCTGTGTAATTTACTAACATTTGCTTTATAAGTCTAAGAAAGCAATCACATTTCAGCACTATCTAAATTACAACAAACAAACATACAGAATACAGAGAGGAAGAACTGTGCAACAGAGCGGGAAACACAAACAAAAATTATTATTAAATTAATTAAAATTAAATTAGATTTTTATTTTATTTAGTACATAGCTTTGTAATGAATCAGCTTCAGTATAAAAAAAATCTCATGTTTTGGTCATCTTTAAAACTTTAAATTTGTGTATTTAAAAAAATGTTTATTTTGAATTTATTAAAATAAAAGTAAATAAAAACTCAAAATATTGATTTGACCTTGGAGATTAAAGTGATTTTGTTCATTATTAACTTATTAACTCCACATATTCATAAACTATTATTATTACTTTACATTTTAATATAAATAAATGATGAAAACTTACAACAATTGTGAGGGAAGTTTTAACTGTGTGTGTGTGTGTGTGTGTGTGTGTGTTTCTCTTGTTTTTGGAGGGTTACCACTATAACAGAGCAGCTGGAGACAGAAAAAGAAACGAGCTCGGCTGCAGTTCTGAAGCGAGTGGCTGAACTTGAGGAGCAGGTTGTGATTTCATTTTACATATTTTTTTTATGTTATCATTCACGCTTCTTGGTGCATTCAAGTTCATTTGTTAATTAAACTTCTTCATCGCTGTCTGAGCAGCTCTGAAAAGGATTTGACTCTGTTTCCTTCGTTTCCTCAGGTGATCCAGTCCAACAAATCCCTGCAGTGGATCATGGACACTCTGATATCTCAGGGAGCTTCTGCAGACGAAGCACAACGACAGAGTCTGCATTCAAACCTGCACTGTTATTCATGCAATGACATTTGTTTTGTTTTATTGTGATGTTCCTTCAGGTTGTTCCAACTTGTCTTGTCTTCTGCAGGCGTAGCTGTGACGGATGAATCTGCCATCTCTTTAAAGAACACATTGGAAAAAGAAAGCAGCTTCCACGTGAGGTCCCGGCAGTTTCACTACCCAAACTGCAAAATCACACGCTTTGCTGTGCCTGAGGAGAAAGTTCCCTGGGAGGTAATGTGCAGCGCAAAAGTCTTGAGTCATCACTGATTTCTTAGTGTTTTAAGCATTATTGCGCTCAGACTTGTAAATAATTTAAGTGTAAAGTTCATATGAATGATCCAGGTGTAGAAGAAGCACAGGTTAATGGCAGCAATAATTGCAAACGTTGAGAGGAGAAAGAATAAAGATGGCAGCAGCGTGACGAAATGTGGTCAGTTTGTCCTCAAACTAAGAAATAGCCTCAGAAACCCAGCCTTAACTGTATGATTTATTTAAAAAGAGTTTTAAACCTGGTCATAAAATTATACAGGTGTCAGCTTCAAGGACAGAATGTGTGTCTCATATAAGATGAGCCTGTTGACTAAAAGCTCTGCCTCCTGGTTTATGTTTAGAAGCTTTAGGAACCACAGTAAACCTGCAGCTTTAGGGTTAATACATTCTGATGTTTATGTCCTTTTTCTGCCAGGTCAGCTTCAGCTCCTACAACCCGAAATATTATGACTCTGAAAACAACACCAGAAACAGGTTTGATGGTCAAATCATTGAATATAAGTTTTTTTTCCCCCTTCAGTTTGTAAAGTTTTCACCTGTTGGTCTTTTTACAGATCAACAGAAATCTTAAGTGGTTACAGGTAGGTCACACAGTATGGTACACCTGACATTATGTAAAGTGTTCAGTAACTTCAGACACACGTCTCCTTTGTCTCTTCATTAGAAATCCACAGGGTAGGACGGGCATCGTGGGACGAGGTTGTCTCGACCGCCTCGGTCCAAACCCAAACTTAGACCTTGTTCTAACACGGTAGGTCACCTCCTGGGGTTTAGGGGGATTATATAACAAGCTTGCAGCTCATTGTGCTTAAAAAATGAACTTTCAGGTGGCAAGACAGTGAGAGGTTAGTGTTGGAGTATCTGGCAGTCAAGGATGAGCATCAAGGATGTTGGACTCTTCCTGGGGTGAGTTCTTTGATTTCCTCACCTTTGGGTGGTTTTTAAGGAGTTCTTGTTTTATTCTTAATCTGCAATTTCTGACTTTTTTTTAAAGGGACCCATTGATGCTGATGATCACCTGCCTGTAGCTCTTAGGAGAACCCTGGGAAATAAGTTGTATCAAGCACTAAATGCAAAATTTGCAGAAGGAAAAAAGGTTTGTGAATACAGTAACCAGTTAGTGAAAATAAAATAAAAAAAAAACAATAAGGTTGTTGGGGATCTCATGTCTGAAATAACAAACAGACCTACAACTACAGAATAAATTAAAGTTTTTTTAAAACATAATTACCACTGTTAGAGGTTAAATTAGAGGTGTGTGCATCTATTGGGTATCATAAGCTTTAAAATATAAAATATTAACATTGATTTTTATTATGGCATCATAAGAACATACAGCAAGTTTAATATAAGAGTGTAAAAAATTTTAATAAATGCCTGTCACTATAAGGTTTGAGCATACACATACAAAAAAGTAGTGTTTTTAGACTACACTTTAGTGCTTTATTTATCCATAATTCTAAACCTATTCCTCTACATTTTTCTCAAATATTGAAAGTACTGTCAGGTTTAAATAATTTAAAACAAGAGAGTGTCTTATCCTCTTGATTTCACAATTTAAACTGTAGTTTTTGTATATATAAAGTATGGTTTTATGAAAACAAAGTAGAATCTGTGGCTCCATCCAAACAATATTTAGACACAATTCAAAACCTCTCGTGATTAAATGGAGGTATAAATGAGTCAAATTTAAGATATTCTTAGAATTCTCTTGCTTTTCTGACATATCTGGGAATTTATGAAGGTTGTTGTTTTTTTAAACTACTTTTTAATTCTGACCTTTTTGTTGTGGAGTTCAGGTGTCTGAAGGTTACGTGGACGACTGCAGGAACACAGATAACGCCTGGGTGGAAACCACCGTCCTAAACATTCACCTGGACGGATCGAGTCAGGAGATGGTGGACATCAACAACATGGTGGGAAACATTATTTTACTAAAGTTCAGCAATAGATATTCACCATGCAGCTTCAGTTTTACTCTGATTCTGCCCTCAGGTCAAGAGTTGCCACAGCTCTCTCCTGTGGCAGGAGGTGAGCAGTAAAACCAGACTCGACTCCAACCAAAGAGACTCGCTGCAGCAGGTGGCAGCGCAGCACAACAGAAACTTCTGATGCTCTCTGTGTCTCCTGTTCCAGTTCAGCTCAGCAGTTCACCACCTGAAACGCTTCACCCAAGTAGACAATCAGTGGACTACCTGCCTGCCTTTTGTTACATCTCGCTGCATTCTGTTGCACTATTAATGCCATTTCCACATCATTCAGTAGCACCACAACTTGCTTCGACTAACCTTGGTTTGACACAATTTAGTTGGTTTTTGATACGAGTGCTGCCTCAATGTGGGTGAGCTTAGCAAGGCTGTCTGATAACTTCACCTTCCCAATATCCACATTCAAAATGAGCTTAATGGGTAAATAAGTGAAATAAAGTCACACATACCACACTCTCCTGTGGTTTCCAAATCTGCTAAATAAAGGCCACCTTCCCTTCATCTGTAAGTCTCTGACCAATCAGTGGCCTGCAGTCTGCTGACGTTAAATCTTCAGCTCCATCAGCTCACACCCCAGCTCAGTTGATCCTACAAACTGAGCTGGAAGACCCTGAGCCTGTGTTGAGTCGAGCAGAGTAGGGCCCGTGGAAAAAGGCCATAACTGTTGTTGAAAAGGTGAAAATGAGCCACATTTATGCAGCTGTGGAGGACTGTTTGCAATATATCCTATACTGTCTATTTTACCAATAGCTGTACTTTCACTAGTGTAGTTTACTTTACTCCTAAGTAACCTAAAATGTACAATTTGATATTGAAGCAGCTGTAAAATAAAACATGTAGTAAATGATGTCTTGCTTTAAAAGCTTGGTAAATGTGTTTATGAAGCACATGAAAGCTGTGATGTGGCTCAGTCCAAAGGATTCATGCTTTACTTTTTGTATTTTTAGGATGGCTTAAATTTATGAGTCACTTGTTTAGACTTTTTAATATTCTCTGTAACAGGGTTTTTTTTTATTTATTTTGCTGTGTTTTTATCAAAGTAAAGTCTTAAACCACTCAGTCTCTGCTTCCTTGTTGTAAAATTCTACTCAGGTATATAATTGAGAGTCATTTTGCTTTAGACTGCTGCAGGTTTAACTTAATGGACACTGGTTTACTTCAGAATTCAGGGGATTTTCTCTTCTTGCCAAAGCCTGCCCTGCAGGAGTTCAGTTTCGGACCAGCCTCCTGCGGCTCTGATTGGTCCAGGGGGCGGTGGCCAGACTCAGTATCGGTTTCAACTTTTTTTTTTTTTTTTTGTCTTGTCTCTTCTTCTGGCTGGCTGCAAGGTTTATTTACAATTATGCAGGAGCAAGACTCGTGTTGTAAAAGAACAATTTCTGTAATCTTGAACTCGTGGCACATTAAATTCTACCACTGAACCACTTTAAATATTGGTAAATATTAAACTGTGATCACACTGGTTCTCAGAAAACATTACTTTTGTTCAGATTTTTCTCCCATTGTGGCTTTATTCGCCCTTTAAGTACCAGCTGCTATTTTTAACCACAAAGATAAAAATAAAAGAAGAGTTCACACTCCGCTTTTATTTTGTGACACCACAATTAAAATATCACAAAATCACTGCTGGACTCTGTTGAATGAATCAATGCAAATGCAAAAACTACAACTGCTGCAGAGTATTAATTATTGTTAGTAATCATAAAATGCTCAAATACATTGAGAAAAATACTTTGGTCCTGTAGTAAGAAGAATATACTAAACAACATAATTTATACTCCGTAAGACGAAACCCCACCCATCCATTATCTTTTACCCACTTCTTCCTTTCAAGGTCATAGGGTAAGATAAATATACAGTATATAATTTATAAATAATGTCTCCTTTATCAAAAATAGACTAACTAAGGCTTTATATTTTCTACAATATGTGAAATTGAAATAAGTACATGGTTATAAAAAATAATATATTATAGTTCTTCAGTTTGCGTTTATTAGGAAATGTGGTAAAAACATATTTTTCAGTTGTAAAGGTCGATTTAAATTAAAAGCTGATGGTATACATATGTTTTCAATAAATAAAGGTTTAGTCAAACCTAATGGCTTTTCTCCGTACTTTGAGCTAAGGTCGATTTTACAACAATTGGAGTTCAGTAATCCAGGATTAGAGAACAAAGACTGGTTTGATTGAGCCTCATCGGAATATTCGGGCCCACGTTGTTTTACAAATGCAAGCCAGGCTGAAGATGAATATCTGAATTCACGTTACTTTCTGCATCTCTGACTTGCACAGATATGATAAGGTGTGTCTGTAGGCAATAGACGATCTTTGAAAGACTGTTTACAGGTGGACCAGTGAGAGTGTCCGGAAGTGACGTGTGACGCTCGTGAGACTGTACCATTCGAGTAAATAGATGGACCGAGAGGCAGCAGCAGCAGCAGCCAGCGGGGCTAATATTTCATTCAGAATAGACAAAACGGTAAGGATTATTTTACTTGTTTATTTATTTTTTTACGTTTATGTCAGATTTATTAATGTTTTTAATTTGATTTTAAACTTTAAACCGCGTTTGAAAAGAAATGGTTGGGTTTTGGTCGCGCAATGAAAAAAAGGTTTTTGAGCTGACCGGGGCAGCTGTCAGAGCTGCAGTTTACAGGCTTTTACACGACGACCCAGGACTGTTTGAGTTGTCTTTATAGATGGACTTTTAAAACCTCCCAATCAGCTTTTTCTTATTATTCAGCGCTGTGGTTTTACTAATTAGCGCTCTAAAAACAGAATTACAGTCAAGCAGGTCCTGCTGTTCAAAGGTTAAGACTCTTATTCCCCCTTCATTATATAACCAAGTGGACCTTATTGGATCCAGAGCTGTTTACATCTGCAATAAAGCTTTTTTTTTTTTTTTTGTGTTTATTTTACCAGGAGGAGGAGAAAATTATAGGATGCTGTGGGTTATTGCAGGAGGAGAGAGAAAATTATGGTGAAGTACAGTAATGTTTGGTTGTGGTGCTGTCAGGTTGAACTTTGTTTATTTTATTTTATTTTATTTATTTATTTTTATCTTTGAGACATATTTAGGCTTTTTGTATTTTATTTAGTGGTTAAGGCAATGAATACATCCACTTTAATTGTGTTTGAAATAACAAGAAGACTAATAAAAATTTTAAAAAGTATATTTTATGATAAGTGGTTGTTAGGTCTGTCAACATGACAATGAAAAGTTCATTTTTTATATTGCAATCATCATCATTTTTCCTACTAGTCATGCATTTTTACATATTCTCCTGTTACAATTAGTTTTTTCTTACTGCCGAAGGAGAAAGGGAACAATGTTTTTGTCTGTGTCTTTAGCGTTAGCAAAATATCTAAATAAACCTGAGGGGAAATCTCCAGCAAACTAGTTGCTGGCTGTAAGAGTCAACCCTGTTCAAGATGGCTGTAACAAATAAGTGACCTTAAATACAAAAATGTCTGTAATTTGGTCAGTTTTACAGATGCTGATTTAAAATTTGGTGTGTTAGCACTAACACATCTTGTAATGTTATACAAGATAACATAATTTACAAAATTTGACTAGAATGACTATAATAAGATGATTTCAGTTTAAAACTCTGGCATGAAAGACAACAAATAATATGCATTTCTTCGTTCTTAAGCTTTTAATCTGTTAATTTAAAGCACAACTACTAAATCGGGTATTTTGGATTTTGTTATGTTGATTCTAAAATCTCCAGATTGAGCTTATGTTTAAATCTAGTCTTTATCGTCACAAGTTACATGAATATAAATTAAAAAGCAACTTAAGGATAAGGACATAAAGAATTATAATCAACTTGTTTTGATTTCCAGCTTCTGAAATTACTTAAATGCTAAAAATAGAACAATACATGACACTTTACACTGTTTTTCTTTTTATTTCTTTTTCTAAACCTAAGCTAAAATTCAGACTTTCCTTGTAGAAAATACCTGCACGTGTTCTGCTTTCGTAGAAAGTGAGATGATAAATAATGGCACCACACCGCTAAATAAAGGTAACTGACTAAGTGACCATTTGCAAAGGTTTGCACCTGTGTCCAAGCAGATGTTTGGATAATTTGTTGCTTTCAGGACAAACATTGGCAACCTTGTCAGAGAAGCAGTGGTTGCTGAACGTCTTTCTGTGTAGTTATAAATTACCATTTCAACATTATGACTAGATTATTACTGCTAAAAACCTAATATTAATAACCCAGTTATCACTAGTTTTACCAGCTGGTAAAACCTACCTGTAATGTTTTGTTCATTTAGGGTTGTTTTAACCTGATTATGAGAGCTATACTCCTTTATATCTCTTTAATAAACAAGGATTTATTTACTTTTTGTGATGTTATGTCTTCTAGAATAATCTCAAAGTGTTTTTAAGATATTTTGAGACAAGTTGTGACAAATATTGGACATTTATATATTTGAATAGTTGCTGACTTCTTGCATTAGACAGCTGTTATTTAACAAATGAAGTGTCATATGTGCCTGACGTATATCACAAACATTCATCTGTTTTCCATCAAGACTTCCTGTCACAGCAGCCTCACAGCTCGTCCACTTCTCCTTGTTGTCTTTGGACGGCGTCTCACACTCACACACACAGCGGTGTGTGAGATGCGTGAGCTGTGGGTGCTGTGAGCACAGCAGCATTGTGTTCCGCTCCCTCATTGTGCCGGGTTTCCAGTAAGTGTCCACGTGGGTCACGAGTGGCTTCGCCTCTCTTGTTGCTGCCGCAGCGCCGGAGTCACAGCTCACACTATCGACACACCAATCAGCCAAATGTTAACCCTGAGCCGAGAGACGCTCCTCTCAGGTGTTCTGTGTGTTTTTACCATCGATATGCAGACGATGAACAGTAAATGTGTTTAATTCTGTGCTGAAAAAAAAAAGAAAAGACCTGATTGTTTCATTATGTTGCTGTTTATCTCTTGATCTAATCTGAAACTTTCTAAAAGGATGAAGCTGGGTGTATTTTAATTTGGTAATTCTGAAGCTGATAATCAGAAAATTATTAGTTTATTCTCGATTAATCAGCAAAAACATGATTGTTGTCTAGTTTTAGTTAAATTAGTTTCAACTGATTTGTTTACAATGATTTTTTGGCTTTTTTTTTTGCCACTTCTTACTTTTTTCTTGTCTTCACACTGCTAAAAAAGCAAATGAATAGAGTCTGGATAAAAGTGTGAGGCAAAGTGTTTTTCCTTCACAATACACGGCAACAACGATGTGCAAAATACCCAAAATATTTTCTAACAGCTTGTGACATGACTTGGCATGTTGTACTGTTTCATAAGAGTGAGCTGGTTTGTTTCAGCTTTGATTTGACTTTTTATCCAATAAAAACACCAATAACTAAATCGAATCCACCTTTATCTGAGCCACACTTTTGTGCAGAGAAGTGCATTCATCCTTGATGAGAACAATGGAAACTGTTTTGTCTGGGCTCAGGTTCATAGAAGGTAACTTTCTCTTGTTGGAAATACCCCGCTTTCACGCCTGAAAATAATTGACATTCCTCGTTTCTGTTAGAATGAACTGACAGTATCCAGTATCCAGCTAGACCTTTTTTTATTTTTTACATTGTACGTATTTAGTTTTAAAATAATTGCACATTTTAAATTAAAAGATTTGGAAGGTTTTATGTGTTGTGAAGTCAGGAGATTTATTCACAATAAGAAAACTGCATGAATGCCAGTCTTATCCTCCCGTCTTCTCGACTAAGTCGGTCAGCGACGAAGATACTGATGCCACCAGGTGTCTACCTCTACATCTGTCCTGAGTGTCAGCAGAGGCATCGGAGTGGTCCTGATGCTGGCGTCGGGACAGGAAGCTGTATTAATGTAGTTGACGTGTGTAGCTGCAGAAGCAGCGGCGTACCCTTGCAGCTGATCTGTAATCCCAGTCCTGGATACTCGCCTGGCCCGGTTTGGCTCAGATGCTCCGTGTGGACTCTCGGTGCTGAATTCTACATTTTGAAACAGCAGGTTTTGAGAGTTTGTGTGACAGACACTCTCTCAGACTGTTTAACAGACGTCTCTATTTCTCTTAACTTTGTTCTCGTTAACCTTGAATCAGTTGTTGGAGCCTTTTTATTCATTTAACAGCTAAATAATACAAAGTGAGGATAGAAAAACTCTGCGTAGTTTTAATTTGAGTGGTGAGGCTTTTTGTTTCTTTTTTATGCATTCAATTTATTTTAAATTAAATTTATACATCTAACTAAAGTAAACAGGAACCAGAAAGCTTCTGTTGCTGGAAAAAAGTTTGTTTGCAGATTTGTGTTAAAAAAAATTGAGACAGTCACTAATAGTTCTTCAAAATACAAGTAAAACTAAACAAACCCAGCTCTGGTAGATGGTATAAAAATTAGCACGGCTCTCTGTAATATATCAAAGTAAATCAATTCATTTCTGTATTTAAAAACAAATACTTTAAAAGCATTCATGCAGCTTTTAGTCTGAGTTGAAAAGGACCAAACAAAAGATCTGAAGCACTTTTACCCTGCCCATCTCTGTCTCTTGTCTCCGTCTCTGTCCTCTCCCCCCTCCCTCAGGTCCTCTCCTCCACCTCCTCCTCCTCTTCCTGCTGACTGACATTTCGGTAAATGACACAGTCGGAGCTCCACAGGCCCTGCCTCCATCCTGCCCTCCGCCCACTGTGCACTCTCTCCAGGGCTAGCTCGTCACACCGAGAGCTCGCCTGGCACGCCTAACATCTATATCAGACCAGTAAATGTCAATAATAACGGCAGCTCAGCGAGGTTAAGGAAGCCATCCTTTTTCTGTCCTTCAGACTCGTCTCGGGCTCAGAGTCTTTTGCCAAAAAGTGCGTTGGACACACTCGCTGGAGGCTTACTGGTCAGTCTGTTAGAGGACTGGGATTTTGTTAAGAAGTGGGTTAAGCTCTACATCCCTTTCTATTTGAACGGGGGCATTACATTTGTGTCTGTGAGGGGGGAGTTTAGATTAACTCGGCATTGTTGAACCCTACAACCGCCTGGACTGCGCTGCTGATTTGTGCTTCATGAAGCTTGAGAAATGACAAATAATGACAAAGTTAATCAAGCTGCAGGTATAATGGATGCTCTCTATCAAAGCCATCCCTCCAGTGCTTTCTTTTTCATGCGCCATGCTGTATTCATGCAGCGCTGAGTGTTTAATGCGCTCCTCTCTTGTGATATTTTGCACTAGACAGGCTTCTATAATTACCACAGCCTGCAGCACCTCATGGGGAGCATATTAACACACGAGTGGAGGAGCAAGAACCAGAACGCAAGTCATACAAGCTGCATTTGAGAGGGCTGTTGACCTCTGATGTGTGTGTCTTTAAAATGGAAACAAAATAGAAGGAATGCACAGTTATTCATAGAGAAGGGCAATAATGTGTGAGTAATGGTCTTTTTAATGTGCAGCACGTGCCATGTGACCAAAGCACAAGATATATATATATATATATATATACAGTGGGTTGCAAAAGTATTCATACCCCTTGAACTTTTCCATATGTTGTCACAT
>JARVGW010000136.1:11467344-11499852 GCA_031762495.1 Anablepsoides rubrolineatus
TCAATTAATCGTTAGTCGATCGATAAGATCAATCAACTTTAGATTAATCCATTAATCGATAACTTGCATCCCTACTTTTAACAAAAGCACATCTTTTTTATTTATTTATTTATTCTATACAAAGTTCAGAACTGAACTTCAGTAAAGACTGTTTGTGTAAAGCTTTAGATATCACCACAGCACAAGTTAAAATTTGCATACACTTAGACATTAAAACCACAGTTTTTTATATCTTAATTTTAAGGTGATACCTCACTTCTTGCGCTTTGTTTTTTTTTTTTTTTATCTTAACAGAGGTTAGTGCGACCTTCCCACATGTGCTCATTTCTTCTTATTTCTGTAATTCCAAGAAGTTTATTACTTGTATGCAAAGATGGGGAGTCTTAAACCGGTTTGTCTTATCTAACAGTGACTTTTGTGTTCAGCATTATTGCTCTGCGTGTAATTTGAGAAATTGCGCTCAGGAGATTAGCAGGTGCACGAGAGAGAGAGGATGGTACAACCCGACTTTCTGCCTGCTGCTCCTCATCTGTTTGCTCCTGAGCTCGTGATAAAGAGGAAATCAGGAGGGATGGATTGTTGCAGGCTGAATCCCCCCGGGGTGTGGAACAGTTATTGTTATGTAATTTCCTCTCTGCGCAGATTGGTCGGCGTATGAGATGATGGTGGGTTCAGCACGTTAATCTCTCAAGTATTATCTGTCACAGAGCATCAGCGACCGTTGTGGGCTGAATTCACTCTGTTCATGTAAAACCAACCCGATCACCTGAGCTGGCCTGCTATCCAGTAAGTGGTTTGCATAAAATCAGCACAGATGTGGAAGGTTTCGTTTGATTCTGAAGTTGTTTTTTTTTTTTTTAGTTTCTGATCAGAGAAATAGTTTGAAGCCTTCACCTAAGTTGAATTTCAAACTAAAATCCAATATGGCTGCCTCACACACAGGAAGTGGTAATAATCTGCTTTAAAGCTTTCACACCATTGAAATTATCCTTTTTTTCCATGCGTTTTTTGGCACATATCATATTTTACAATTTTTGTGCTATTTCAACAATTCATGTATCAAAACGTTCAGCTCCTTCAGGATATTCTGGCTATGGCTTTTGGAATTTCAGCAATTTATACTTTTTGAAATATTTTACCTTTTTTGATATTTTTGTTCACAATGAAACTAAATAAAGCTGTCTTCAACATCCTTAAACTCCTTCAGAATATAACCTTTCCTGCAGTTTTCACCGTTTGTTCTAATACTGCTTATTTTTAATTCTTTGAGCTAATTTTAGCATCTGTCAGTTACTGATTAGCTAATTTGACCAATATTTTTCCAGCTATCTTTATGCTCTTTCTTACTATTCTAGTTAATTGTTTTGTTCTTGAACTTCTATCTGCTAATTTAAGCTTATAATGCTTCTTTTAGCAGTTTTCTGCCAAGCTATCATTTTGTTTTAGCTATTTTCAGCTAAATTAATTTAGCCTTTTTGTTATGTATTTAACTACTTCTTTCAGCTGTTTAATTCTTCAAATGTGCTCTTTTTGCTTCTTTGTGCTAGCTATTCAGATTTTTCAGTTACTTTTTGTGCTGATTTTAGATTTTTTTGGCTATTTTACAACAAAAGGCAACATTTTTGTGCATTTTTTTTCTGTAAAAACTGTTTAGCATTAAGCATTCATGTTGGATTTTTGCAGAAAATGCAAATTCTCTAGTTAGCACTTTTATTAGTTTACATCATGACATAAATACTATTTACAGAAAGAAACTGCATTCAATGCAAGTTTTATTTTATTTATTATGAGAATGCTGCTTACTGTCTGATTTTCTCACCATGATATAAAATAAACATATCTTTTTATTTAAAACTCACGAGTTATACAACGTGAGAAGACACGAGTCTTACTCTGTTTTCTCACATTGCAGGATGTAGCTATCATTCATAGAGGTGTTGTATATTTGTCAGTAATTATAGATGTGTGGGTTTAGGTTGGCGTGTCTGTATCTGGGCCATGCCCGTGCTGGCAGATTGGAAAGGTAAACCTCTGTAAGCTCGTGTGCAGCGATGCTGCTTTGTCTCTTATTGATGAAGGGGACACCGGAGCTGTCAGTGCTGCTGTTCAGCTGCTGGTGAAATAGTAATGAGTGTGCATGACGGTGCTGAGTCAGGGTGGTTTACAGCTCAGACGCGAGGCCAGGCCACATGGAGCACTGAGCGGCTCTGCTTCATGTCGGAGATGGCAGCAGAGCGGGAGGATCACTGGATTAATCCCAGCAGAGAAACAGAGGTCAGATTAGTCTTCAATATTTGCTTTGGAATTGTTTTGATTTTAAACTAGAGCAATAAGAAATAAGTCATCTTATTACTTACGAGTTGGATCTTTTCTGATTGCTGATGCAATTAGAAAAGATTATCCTGCTAATTGAGCAGGAAATGTAATTATTGACAGCAAATACAAAAGTTTAAACAAGGGTCAAATGATGCAATAACAGTAAAAACTACAAAGTACAGATTAATATAGCTGTAATGTAAAACTCAACACTCTCATGTTAGTTAATATTTATTGAAATAAGTTCTTTTAACATTTTATTTTGTATATTTCACATTTTGTACAAGAGTACACAATTCAACAAAATAGGGGAAATCAAACACTTTAGGGAATTGAAAAAACATGCCAAATATTTGTAGCAAAGACTGACCAGCTTACCAGCAATGATTATTGGAAACCTGCTGCCTCTAACATCATCTTAGGAAGAAAAATGCCCTTTTGTGGAAATTATTCTTTGCTGAAAGCATTTTAACCATGCAGTCATTTCAGAATAATAAATTATTTTCATTCATGCATTTATCTAATTTATAATTTGATTGGCTTTGTGCTTTTTGTAGTCTGTTTTATTTTTATCTTTTATGTCTTTTACCTGTCAAAAACTGCTGGTAGTGGCGTTGCCCATGAAAGGTTTTCCAACACTGAAGATAGGGGAGGAAATCTACATACATCTATATCAGTTTATATACAGACTGTAATGGTAACGTTAGATCACATATACAGAACCTATAGTAACTTGGTCATTGCAAACTTTTCATAAGTCAGCACAAGTTGTCTAAAACATTATCGTGTAACATGACCTTAAAACATATGTAGTATGTTAGTGGGAAATATAATGTGTTTTGTGTCTTTTCAAACAAAAAAACAAACAGACAAAGTACTGAATATTTTATAAATTATATTTATTAAAAGCTGGTGTGAATTTGTAAAACGTTTTAAAGGTAACTTTTTACATAATGACAGCTGAATTAGTGTCTGCATAAATCTTTTTAAAGTTTTAGTATACAGTTTTTAAAGTTTTTGTATACAGTTTAGTATTTGAATGTATTTGTGCATGTGTGTTTCATGCAAGCACCAAGGATTATGCTCAAATGAACTTTGGATTAGAGCAGGCTTGATGTTCCTTCTGAGCAAACAGATCTGTTATTATGATCACACTCCTGTATGGATATCGATGGCCTTTTTTTTTTTTTTTTCACTTTGTCAATATTTAACTGGAGCCGTGTTTTTGGAAATCCCCTTGCTTTGTTTAACATGTGCATAGTTGTCTTCAGCAGCACAGCAAGACTAACAGTAAACCTCTTCAGCCACTTTGGTTGTTTCTATATAAGTTCTTCAGCTGTGTATTAAAACCAGAAGCTTTAAGAGGCCGAACACACGTCTGTTCCTTAATGACATCTCCAAAGAGCCAGCACCCATCTGCACTGTGACTCATTTCACACAGTTTATCGGCTGCTATTTACCCCGGGATGTGAGCCCTCCTCATCCTCCTCCTCCTTCAGGGTTCCCTCACGGGGGAGTCTGGACAATGCCGCTCCAAAATCCCAACCCCCAATGCTCTTTATGCACCATTACATTTCTGCTGCCCCACCCCATCATCACCCTCCCCAGAGGTTTAGGCCTGAAACGAGCCCTCCATGGGGGAAGCATCTGTTCCCTAAGTTTATCCCCTCATCCACAGGACTCCCCCTAATCAATCTTTTGTATTTATTATTTACTCCCTCCGTCAGATTCAATCTCAGCTGAAACCACTTCATTTAGTCCTGGTTGATAGTTTAATAATCAGGAAATGCTCCAGTTATCAACAACTACTAAATTAAACTAAAGACATTTAAAACTCCTTTTCCTGCTTGGTGTTTGTGTGCAGGTGAGAAGCAGTAACTGGAGACTAGATCCCATGGTGCTGACCTCTGAGATGCTCAGAACAATTCTGACAGGTCAGTACTCTACACTCACACTCACACAGAAACACATAATTACACACAGAGCTCCCATGAGGAAAAAAAAAAAGGAAACTTGAGCTTACAAAGAGATGGTGAGGAACGTCAGATGACCTTTTTGGGAAAAGAAAAGCATAATTCCCATGACATTCTATTCAGGCTCTGCCCTTTTATTTTTTAATTTTATTGTTGCTTTTCTGTTAAGAAATCAAAGTTGTATTAAAGCTTCCTCACTGGTTGCTTTCTGAAGCTTTAATTTGTGTAAAACAGTCACTGAAGATTCGACAATACATCTATTTGTTTATATGCTTAGCTTTAGTTAGAGGTGTTCATATTTGTTACTGTTCTGAACAAGTGCTTATATACTGAACCTTGGATTATCATCTTGTTTAATGTGAAAGACATCATCCTCACAACATGTTTTAAAAAAAATTTCTCATATATTAGTCACAGGGTTGACACGAGAGGGTTCCCAACCCACCTGGAGTTTGCTGCGGGCGTGTCCAGCCCATCTCAAAAGCGTTACAGCTGTATTTTTATAAACCTGCGGGCAGCTGGATGTGGGTACAAAATGAGCTAAATTGAGCAGAGAGGTGGACAGCAAATTGTGTGTTTTGTAAGCCGTGCACACAAAAATGAGTAGTGATTTTCTGAAACTGGTTGCTGGAAACAAAGCCACGCCGCTCCCTTGTTGTTTGCTCACAAACACTGAGAATAAAGTGAGGATTGCAAGAGAAAATTGACCTAATTTCTTGCAATTTTTACCACAATATAACAATTTTGGGTTGCGAGTTAGTCTTCAACGGATGCAGCCCAGTGAGATACATTGCAGCAAAAAAAAAAAAAGTTTGCATGTCGTGTTTTTAAAAGAATAATCAAGTTGTGAAAGCATTCCTTTTAACTTTAATTTCTGTCAAGATTATTCTTGCAGGTCATTGCGCTGTTTAATGAATTTTATTTCAACATTTTCATATTTAGTCTTCCTTTAGTCTTCCATTCATATGTGTATTTTTTAGTCTTTCATTCATATGTGTATTTTTTAGTCTTTCATTCATATGTGTATTTTTTAGAAGAGATGATCTCTCTCTTGTCTGTATCTTTATTATTCCCATATTTATCTTTTAGCTTCCTATTCATGTTTACTTCTCCCTGCATTTCTGTGAAAAACATGAGCATAAAGACAACACTTATCAGACCTTAAGGCTACAGAAGATATATTTGAGATGTTTTGTATTGTAGGCACATTTTTAAAGATTTCACACCTTAATGTTGCATTGAAATGCAAATAGTCGAAGCATCGTGCAGCTCACAGTCTTGTCACAATTGGCTTGAACAAAACTGATTACTGATTCAGTAAAAAAAAAAGGATTTTCTCTTGTGCAGAAACTGTGTCCTACTTACAGAAACACCACAGCAGCCAAACCTGCTGTTTCCAGCTGGTGCTGCTTTGAAACTTATCCCCCCGCCCAACCTGCCGCCACCCACCCCTCCTACATCTCGTCTCTCCTTGCGTTCCGCTTCATCCCAGCTTTGCTCCTCCCTCTCTGAGTCTGCGCCGAAAACTCCACCTACGAAAACCCCTCGTTGTCCCTCCCTCCCTCCCTTCTCTGCTCCGTGAGCCGCGTCCTCGCTGCGTCAGACACCTCCATTCATGAAAAGTGTGACGTGAGCAGGTCCTCAGCGACACGGTGGCGATACACGCCGCCCACCCACTCGCAGACCAGGTGCTGCGGGAGTCAGAGGAATGTTTGTCTCGTTTTCAGCCTCTTTTTTTAAACAAAATTTACTCTGTCGGTTTGGCCATCACCGCCGGGCTTTTTTTTTTTCTTTCCTCCATCAGATTTGAGACGGGACCATGAATCTGAGCTCTCTCCTGTGTGAGTAATCTTCTCCTGATCTGAGTGTTTGATGTGGAGGTTCCTCTCCTCCTCCTACTTGTGGGTCTGACCTGTCTCCTCTGATTTGCTGTTAATCACATATGTATAGAAAGAGACGTCTTCCTATGTCGTCCGCATGTGGATCCGATGTCGGGGTTTAATCGTCAGCAGTGCTGCAGGAGTTTTGTGTGCGGTCATGCGTTGGTGCGTGCAGGAGCTATTTTAGGCTCGGCGGTGACGCTGCTGCTGCTGCTGCTGCTGTTTGATGCAGTGTTATCTGTGCCCTCTGAAGGACAGACAGGTGAAGATGTAGGTTAAAGTAGCGCCACCCCTCTGAGTCCCACCTTTTGTTTTTGTTTTTCTTATTTATGCAACCACATGAATCAAACGCACCGTCTGAGTCATGGTTTGTCTTTTCTGGGACACACGTGTTTTGTGCACAGCTCTGTGTGTGCACGTGCACAAAACACACTCACTCACAGCCTCTCAATTAACCAACTCACATATTTTTTACTTTCTTTCACCTGTTTGATCGTCTGTCCTCCTCCTGTTTGCATCTTTTAATTTACTTGGCATCAGGGAAGCTTAAAGTGAGCCCACCTCTGTCCTCTGCTAAGCATGTTTATGTAACGGCACAGGATGAATAGCCAGCGGTCAGGCTTTAGAGGAGAGGAGAGGAGGAGGGGTGGAGCAGCAGAGAGATCCATCCACCCTTCTTTTTTTTCCCCATTTTAAATAATGGCAGCTCATTCAAATCTGTGAGTTTCTCCTCCTTTGTGTCTGACTTCATCTGCTGGGGTAGATTTACTTTTAAGATTTGTGTTTTTTAAGAGCAAGCAGGGACAGTAGAAAGCCAGGAGCAAACTGTAGCACTAATGTGTATTGATTTCCTGGCTTTTTTGCTGTGGTGAAGTCTGTCTTCAGACAGGAGATGAAACATGTAGTCCAACACCCACTCACTCCCACCAGACTCATACACTCCACTTCTTTTTTTCCCCTTCTTCTTAGCTTTTAGGCTTTGTGTATTTTCATATTCCATCTATTAAAAATTGGTGTCAGTCACAGCCAGACTCCTGCAATATGCATGTTTGTCTGTCTCTCTCCTTGTTGTTGGCGGGCCGGGCAGACCGTCCCTATTAAAGGAGCACAAGGGGAATTGTTGTTGCAGCAGCTGCTCTAGTGTGCTCAGTGTGTGTGTGTGTGTGTGTGTGTTGGCGTGCTGTTGTCTCCTGGCCGTGCAGGGCAGACAGACCCAGATCACATGGAGCCGGCTCCTCTTGTGCCCTTTGTTGTTGCTTTGGGACTCTTTCCCATTAGAGTCTCGTTAGAGGTTTGTACCTCAAGCTGCCAAAGTAGCTACAGAATCTCAGGCTTTTTTTTTCAAATTCATATTTGCCCGTGTTCGTCGTTCGGCAGCAGGTGATGAAAACAAATCCCTCAAACCAATGGATGATTTTTAATGAAACTTAAAAAACTCATTAGATGCACATCTACAACTGATTAACTTTTGAAGCTTCATGGTGGTTACAACCAGCTGACCTTGAAAAGACAAGAATGACTATAAGTCAGTCAATCTTGCAGATATTGAGCTAATATTTGATGCAGTAGCAGCTGAGAGTCATTTACAACACATAATCTGAGCTTGTCATCTCATATTATAACATTAGATTGACCAAAGTTTTAGGTTGCTCAAAACAACTCATTTATCCTAATAAAATGATTTTAGTCTTAAATCTCCAGCATTAAAGGTGGTGTGTGATGTGCATTCTTTTAAGATTTGCTTGGCTTATATTATTTCTTTTCTGCTTTTATTGTGAAAAACACTACCCTTCATATCTTTCCTTTAGCTCCCTTTTCCACCTCTTCTTGTCAGGGAGTAAATCTCCTCCTCCACAGTCTTCTTGTTCCTGTCATCCTCCTTTCACTTCAAGGAAATGGTCACTGACTAGACCTTCAAAAAGCTGATTTTGAAGTTCTGTAAGCTTTACAGAGGACAGTATGGATGGTGTTTGTCCTGTGTGACCTGACTGCAGCCAGTCTGGAGGGAGAGAGCGAGTGACGCGTCTGTGGATCAAACTCTCTTTTCTTCAGTTTATTATTTTCTCCTACACTGCCTGGTTTCAGCTGAGGCTATTTGAGGAACCATTTTTGTGTGTGTTTAGAGCGCTAATGATTCATAGTCTCTCTTTTTTTTCTTCCTTGCTGACATTTAGTGGATTCCTTCTGAGAGCAGCGATTTGTTAAACTGGTTTTACGCACTTTTATTTTCCATACACAACACTCGTGTCTGCCCTGGCTGTTTCATTCATTCACTTCCACCCTCGCCCAGAATAAAATCTAGATTTACACGACTAACAGTTCACCTGCTCCGTTCCCTGTGGCTTTAGCTGCAGCTTTGACCTTGTTCTTATTTTCCCACCTATAACTTGCAGATGAGGATTATTTTGCACTGTGGCCTGCTTTTCTTTCTGGGCATTGCAGGTGTTAAACTCAGCTCAGTCCAGGCGAATCATCAGAGGGCATGGGAATATGAGGAAAGAAGGATTTTCACAAAATGTCAACCATGAGATGCTCATCATCTGCTGATTAGTTTACAGCAGTTTATTCTGTTTCTTCTATTAAAAGAGTTTAAACATCCCCACAATAAAACTTGGCAGACTTTTTTTTTAATTTCATGTTTATTTTGCTACAAATTGTCTAGTTTTGTCTGCTCCTGCTGTAACAAAGACATCTGTGAGCGTCGGATTCCATTTTGTAACACTGTTTACTCACGCGCTGAACTCAGACCTTGAGAGTCCAGAGTCTGCACAGATCTGAGAAACAGGTGCAGATATCAGAGGACTGAGGATAACAAACAGTCACATGCTCTGTAGAGACCAGCACAGCTCTCACCATCTGGGTTTCACTTGTTTCAGGAGGGACAGACAGGTTCTAATGCAGGTATTTGTTGTTGTTCTTAGAAATTAGCATATTAGAGAGTAATCTGGGCAGTCATATACATTTTAGTCGAGTTTTTGTGTATGTGGCACTAAACTTTCTAAATGTAATGGACAACATCTTTGGGGAAAAAGTAAAGTTTTACATTTTTACTTTAATAACCTCAATTTGAACAAAAATAGGCCCTGTGAAGCATCAGTTCTTCTTTTACAGTTTTAAAGGTAATTAATATTGTTTGATATCACTAACTGTAAATGATGGGATATGCAAAGTCTTCCCAATTTTCTGTTGATCGTTATTCTGAAATTGTTCCACTATTTTTGGACACCACCCAGCTTGATTGAGCCTCTCTAAAACACTCTTTTTTTTATTTTATTCCCAGTCCTCCTACTGACCAGTTTCCAGGGATCCTAATTATTTATAAAGTGCTCCTAGAGTTTTTTTTATTATTATTATTTGTGTCACTTACTTTTACAGTCCTTTGTTGCCTTTGTTCCATCTTTTTTAAATGTCCCATCTTTTTTAAATGTGCCATCTTTTTTTTCCCAAAAAATGACACAATTTCTTACTTTAAACACCTTAAATAAATAAAATATTAGTTTATGAGATTAATTTTTACACAATATAAATTTTTTTTAGATGAATGTAATGCTGTACTTCTACTTAAAAATAAAGATAGATTGTTGTTACATGAAAAACAAAAAACATTGGTCTGTTTCTGTGTGAAAGCTGTCATGTGCTCAACTGTGGCCTTCAAAGCTGAATGAGATTGAGTGGGACTGCAAGCATAAGGTCAGGATGGATGCAGTGTTGACATGGTAACGTGTGAACGATGAGGTGGGGATAGAGGCTAAATTGGTCCTTTGTCGGAGACGCAGCTGTCACCTGAAAGGAGGTTCCCCTCGGTGGGTCCCAGCAGGGCTTCTCTTAATGAGGAGCAGAGTGATGGAGTGTGTGCACAAACGTAGTGTGTGTTGGTGTTTAAAGTGTCTCCGGTTTGAAAGGTTCAGCTGCTGTTTGTAAAAAGCTACAACAGCCGCTCCGGTGTTTGCTGACTGCTACAAAAACGAACCTCCTTCCCCAGTGGATTTCTGGGAGTAGTGGGATTATTGGCTCCTGCCAGACACGCCCTGGGCATATGTGTGCAAACCTGATCCCTCCCCCCTTCACTAACAAATCCTGCGTATATGTATACATATGAAGTCAAACAATCACTACTATTTTTAAAATAAAATCAATAAAAAAGTATGCATACTTTATACCCATGCATTAATGTGGAGGTGGCATCAGAGGGGCCAAAAACAAAAGAAAGAAACAAACTGAGTGGGAGGACAGAATAAGGTTTGTGTTTGTGCACATGTCTCCATAGCTCTAGAGGGATTAAAGGATCAGCCCCTGATAATTTCTCCCCCTCTGCCCCTCCCGTTCCACTCTTTCTCCTAAATAATATTCACTAATATGTCCATTGTATCCCTTCCCTAACCAATTCTCCTTTTTCACCAGCAGCTGGACAGTCCGTGTGTCCTTGCGCAAACTTGCGATCTCCTTCGGAAAGTCTTGTAAATAAATGACTATGTAAATGAAACCCTTTTCGATCAGGCGCTGACATTATTCATGGGACTCTGTGCACGTCGAGATCTTCCATTAGGGTTTGATGAAAAGGAGCAAAAGGTTTCTTTGCTCCACTCGGTGTCAGGAAACAGACTTGGAAAAGGTTGAAAGGCACCGGACTGGTCATTATTCAGGAGAGATAATTGTAGGGTTTCAGTTTGGCCACAAAGGTTACAGTTTGTGAGGATAAATGTGCACGTTGCTGCCCGGCAGACCACATCCACCCTGCCGCGGCTCACGTCAAAGGCCCAGCTCCGAGAATCGTCTGCGAGGTGGAATTACACCAGCGGCCTCTGTCCGCGCAGCTCGTTTGTCTCTGCTTTGGAACGGGACGGATTTATTGGATACCCGAGAGAGCGTTCTCTCCTTCCCCTGCACTCTCAGCAGCCTGATTAGAGACGGGCCTGCATTATAGATGAGCTCCTGGCAGCCGCCACACTCTCACAGCGCTCAGGTTACCCCCAGTGGATGCACAGAGACACAGTACATGGATTTGCACAAACATGCAAACAGCATCTATATGGCCCAGTGGCTGTGGGTGCGTAGGCTGTGGCTGAGAGCATGCCTTGTTTAATCTCTTTCAGAAATCACTCGGCATCACTTTGTTTGAATCTGAGTGTTTGGGGTGGGGGTGGAATCCACGCTGAGGGTTACATTTTAACAACATATCAGGACCAAACAGTACTTTGATCCAATCCAAGTGTAAAACCGGTGTAGATGCCTCTGCTCTCGTCTCCTCCGTGAAACTTCCACGTAACACAGAGTCAGCTCACAGCTTTATCTCCTCCCTCCAGGACTTTGATCAGGCTGTACACATCGTCTATCCTTGTGCTGAATCTTTCTGTTTACTGCTGCCTCTTTAAACTGGATTGGATCGTTGAGGTTCTGTCCTCATGACTTTAAATGGGCAAATACAATGCATCTAATAGCAGCTGATTGAGGTTTTTTGGTCCAAGGTTTGTAAATAAAGTTATTAGGATATTATATTATATGTAAGATATAACTTTTTTTGTTTTTTTTAGAAAATTATCTCCTCCTGAAATCCACTTAATACCTTTTTTATGAGCTTTCAGCTTATTTTATTTTGCTTTGTCGTTAGACCTCGTTATCACATAATCACCTGAGTTACCCGATGACACCAGAGGTAGTTTCTGATGAGAACTGTGTGATGTGAGCCAGCAGATGGAGCTTTAGCTGAGATTAATATTGTAGACCACATTATCCATATCCAGCCATTATATTTAGGTGAAAATAAATAGACCTGGCAATATAATAATACATACTTTGGTATTTTTGGTGCTTTTATTTTTTTAAGGTTTCTTCTTAAAGATAATTCTTGTAATGTGTACAAAGGATGGCCTATAACAATCAGGAAAGTATGTGCTGCAGTTAGTTTCTGTTGTGTTTTGTCCCTCTCTGACCTCAGTCAGCAGTGTCTTGTGTAACACTTACTGAGTTTGGACTTTAAAGATCTTTTGTTGATTCTGTGACTATAGAAAACTGACAGGCTGTAATTGTTGCTGCAGCTGCAGCTTTGTGTGTGCCAGATGTTTTATTTCAGCAGCTAAAATGCATGGAACAACCTTTAATCCTTTCTTTACTGTTACTCCACCAGAGATGGAAAAACCTCAGTATTAATGTATGTGTGTGTGTGGGGTTGGTTTAATTCAACTGTTTACTTTAAATTTCAGAGTGTTATTTTGTTTCCTATGTGTGGATTTTAAGCCTGCAATCTGCTGCGGTTGCCCTTCATATCTTAAAATAATAATCGTTAATGTAATCTTGCTCAATCCCTGATCCATGTGAGGAAATGATAGGATTGTGTTTCACTTTGTGAAAGTAATAGGATGTCACCATGTTAACGGTTGTAATCGTATTCATGTTTGATGAAAAGTGATCATGGTACAATCATTTTAATATGCATCTTTCCTTCTTCTCTGTGTTATTCTCTCCACTCTGCAGGTGATTTTCAACATTCAGACTAACCGATGTGTTAGGACTCGTCTAACTCATCGTTTCTGAGCAGCCCATGCACATGCGTGACATCATGGGCAGCTCCCCAGAGGTGCTTTCATGGACTTCCTGCCCGAGTCTGCTGGTGGGTAAGCTGAAGGAGGAGCTGAAACTCACTGTGGTCGGGGACGCCATGAAGAAATCAAACTCGCCCAACTCCCAACCCCAACCTCCTCAGGCCCCACTCTCTAACTTACCTCCTCAGATCATCACGGACCTCGCTCTGCCGACAAACCTCCCCGTCCCCCTGCACGCACCCGGCCAGGATGAGGAGTCCGTGTTGGGCGGCGTCAGTCCGGCGAACACGGCCCTGAGCGTGGACTCTACGCGGAGCGAAGGCGGGCACTTCGACAACAGCGTACTTCAGCTGCAGGAGCAGGATCACGAGGACGCGGGGTCGCCGGCGTCCTGCGAGCACGGCGGGTGCGGCAGCGGCGTGGACGAGCAGGTGGGCGATGGGGACGGACCCGTGGACCAAAGTGGGGAGGGGAGGCCGGGCCACCCGCACCACCCTGACGACATCAAGCTGCACTTCCAAAGAGCAGGGCCCGGGTCCGGCGGCTTCTTGGAGGGGCTGTTCGGTTGTCTTCGGCCTGTGTGGAACATTATAGGGAAAACGTATTCCACAGAATACAAGCTGCAACAGCAAGGTTAGCTCTGGGTTTCATCTTTCTGTGTGATGTCGGTTTAACTAAACTAAAACCGCTCTGTTTAATTAGAAAGTGTCCATCTTTTACAGACCTGTGAGAGAGAAAAAAAAAACAATTCCGTCCTGAAATGTACTCCAAAAACCGTAACTGAATATTTGTTCCCAGCTGAAGCCTATTGCGGCTGCACTGCTGTCAGTTTGAATTGAGGTCATTGGTAAAGGTAGACTCACCTTGCTCTGGGCTGCCTGTACAGGCTGGAGTAAAGGATACGTGTGCGAGGTCAGAACAAACTGGGCTTGATTTGCCTATTATTCAGCCATGCATTGAGCTCTAAGCGCTGCTAGTTTTGCTCTTTCTGATGATGTTTCCAAAATTACGTCACAAAAACAGCACTGCACAGATCACTAAAGTCGTTCATAGGTCATCATTGTGCAGGACTTTGGGTCTATTTTTGGTCTTTATGGCTGAAAGTTTGTGACTTGTTTATTCAATACAGTGCTAAGGGTCACATTAGGAGAGCAAAAAGTAAAGAGTGTTGTGATGAAATATAACTAAACTGATTGCAGACATGTGGGAAGTCCCGTTTGAGGAGATTTCGGAGCTGCAGTGGCTGGGCAGCGGTGCACAGGGAGCTGTCTTCTTGGGCAAGTTTCGCTCCGAGGAGGTGGCCATCAAGAAGGTGCGGGAGCAGAAAGAGACGGACATTAAACCTCTGCGAAAGCTCAAACACCCCAACATTATCAGCTTTAAGTACGTCTTATCATTTTCAGTCTCAAGGCCACTGATTTAAGTTTTGGGTTGTCTATAAACATGTTTCCTGTGTGTGTGTGTTTGTTTTATTGTATCCCAGGGGTGTGTGCACCCAGGCTCCTTGTTACTGCATCATCATGGAGTACTGTGCACAGGGTCAGCTGTACGAAGTGCTGAGGGCGGGGAGGAAAGTGACCCCCAGGCTGCTGGTGGACTGGGCCTCGGGCATCGCCAGCGGGATGAACTACCTACACCTGCACAAGATCATCCACAGAGATCTCAAGTCTCCCAAGTGAGCAGTGCTTTCTTCTGATTGGAGAGCAAAGTTATTATGTTTTGCTGATTTCTTTTTCATGCACAAGCTGTAGTTCTGCTCAGTTTAGCAGCTTTTACTGACGTGTCTTTGATCATAGCAGCAGCAGCAATTTGTTCCTTCAGCTCTGAAGAACGTGACATTTGCTCAAATGCCGCAACAATAAAAGCTAGTTGTGTTACTGAAGGAGTAAGACAGAAAGTTCAGTCTTTCTCTGCTGCTCCTTTCGCATCCTCTTTAGTTTTGTATCTGTAGAGCTGTCTCTCTAATCAATATCACGCTGCAGCAGCAGGAACAAACACTCGATTAGTCAGCAGAAAGATAGCTGAAAGCGCTGGAAGCGTCAGTCTCATTTAGCTAATGGATTGACTCAGAAATGCGCTTCTGTGAAAACGATGAAATGTGTCACGAAACAGGGGGGAGAAAAAAAATCAAATTTTTCTTTTTCTGTTTTAGTGTTTTAGTCACACACAACGACACTGTGAAGATTTCAGACTTTGGAACGTCTAAAGAGCTCAGTGATAAAAGCACAAAGATGTCATTTGCGGGGACGGTGGCGTGGATGGCTCCAGAAGTCATAAGAAACGAGCCTGTGTCTGAAAAAGTCGACATCTGGTGAGTGGGAACGCAACACGCTTGAAACATACTAATCTTTGTTTGGTTGTTGTGTATCTGAGGTGTGCATCTTATTTGTGTATCGCAGGTCATTTGGAGTTGTGTTATGGGAACTGCTCACAGGAGAGATTCCCTACAAAGACGTCGACTCCTCCGCCATCATTTGGGGCGTTGGCAGCAACAGTTTACACCTCCCGGTCCCCTCCACCTGCCCGGATGGATTTAAAATCCTCATGAAGCAAACATGGTGAGTTTGGATCAAATATATTACCAGCTGCTGCTTCTGTTTGAACTTCTGACAAACTATAAGTACTTTGTGATTTTTACTGGTGCCAGGCAAGGCAAGCCTAGAAACAGGCCTTCATTCCGTCAGATTCTCCTACATCTTGACATCGCTGCTGCTGATGTGTTAGGAACTCCTCAGGAGACCTACTTCAAGTCTCAGGTTTGGTATAAAACAACTAACAAACCCCGGTCGCTTATAAAAGTCTGATGTTTCGGCACACTTCTTCCCTCAGGGCATATAAAGTGATTTAAATCATATTGCTTCGACAGCCACATTTTGCCTTGTTTATTGATATTACAGGCAGAATGGAGGGAGGAAGTGAAGAAACATTTTGAAAAGATCAAAAGCGAAGGCACGTGCATCCACAGGCTGGACGAGGAGCTGATCCGTCGCAGGAGGGATGAACTCAGGTCTGTTAGCAGACATAAACAAGCTGACAGTCATGCATGCCTATTTTTAGAGAGCGGAGAGGCAGGATGATTAACGTTTCCCTCCATCGTCCGGTTCCCTCCAGGCACGCGCTGGACATCCGGGAGCACTACGAACGGAAGCTGGAGAGAGCGAACAACCTGTACATGGAGCTCAGTGCCATCATGCTGCAACTGGAGGTCCGAGAGAAGGAACTTATGAAGTATGTAGATAAATGTTTTGTTACTAAAGTCATTCATTTGTTTAATTTGTCCAAATCATAAAAACTAAAGTAACTCAGCTGTCTCTGTAGGAGGGAGCAGGCAGTGGAGAAGAAATATCCTGGGTCCTACAAACGTCACCTGGTTCGACCCATCGTCAGGTCCAACGCTGTTGAGAAGCTCATTAGGAAAAAAGGAAGCATCTCCCACAAACCTGGACTGCCCCCCACCAAAAGGTCTGAATTTATGGTTGGTTCTTTCTTATGTGACCCGTCATACATAAGAGACTACGGGTGCAACGATACAGAAAATTCACAATTCGGTTCGGTTCGATACTTGAGTCTCACGGTTTGATATTTTTTTCGATACAAAAAAAATTTAAATTTCCATGCCATTTTAACTTGTAATTTATTTAAATTAAGTATGAACATTTGTTTAACCTCAAAAGTACAGTTTTTAAATTAAATGTTGCTGAAACCTTTGCGCTCAAAAATGCATCCTAGGTGAAGTAATCGAACACAGATCTACGGATCCTTCAACACAGAGCATCTTCAGAAGACAAGTTGATGAACTAAATTTTAAAAATCTGTATTGTTCGATACAAGTGTGTATTGAACCTAAAGCACTGTATTGAATGGTTGGATAGAGGTACATGTATTGTTGCACCCCTATAATAGACGTGTAAATACACTGTATGTCAATGTTGCGTAGATGTTTTCTCAGCTAAAACTAGAGAAATTTATCGGTTAATGTTTTTGTTTTCCCCACAGGCCAGACTTGCTCCGCTCTGATGGTATCCCCAGCGTTGACCCCCTCCCCTCCCCCTCCCCGCTCTCAGGCAGCCCCAAAGTCTCCACGCCGCCTGGAAAGACCCGCTACCGAAGCAAGCCTCGCCACCGCCGCGCCAACAGCAAAGGAAGCCACAGCGAGTTTCCTGGTGCGCTGAAGCTGGTTGTCGGGCTGCCGGAGGACACCCAGTCCCTGCAGGAGCAGCCGTTCCACCATCACCACCACCATCATCATCACCACCCACCCGCTGAGGGACAGCAGCTCCTCCCCCTGAAAGGCCGCGAGGAAGCTGTGGTCAACTGTGCCAACAATCTGCGCTACTTTGGCCCCGCCGCCGCTCTCCGCAGCCCCCAGACCGACCACATGCAGCGCCTCGTCTCCGGCTCCAGCCCCGACCTCATCTCCACGGCGGTGGACGCCGACACGCGGCAGTGGACTTCATCCGCCGGCTCTGATCCCGTCCCGGGCGCCGGCTCTTTGTGCCCCTGCTGCCAGGCTCACCCCCTCCCCGGCTGCCTGCGCTGTCAGGAGACCCCGGCCGCCGCGCTCGGCCACCCAGCGTCGCCGCGCTACTTGCTGCTCGGCCCCCAGGAAAACACCCAGTCCTCCTCGGGGGCGCCTAACCGAGACGCAGGTGGAGACGACGCAAAGAAGGCGGAGCCTCAGGAACTGGACCCGACCCAGCCCAAACACCCTCTCCCCTCCTCGCTGCCCCGCACCATCAGGCCTTTCAGGAAGGTGAGCCCAGAATCAGTGCATGTGTGGTGAAGATCTGTGCTGTGGATTAGCAGCTGTTTGTGCTGTTTGCAGGGGGATGAGTCATCTGAAGAGGAGGAGGGAGAGGTGGATAGTGAAGTAGAGTTTCCAAGGAGACAGAGGTAAAACGCTGTTTACAAAGCTGACCTTTTTAAAGTGTTGTAACATTATTAAATCAATTAGTGCAATTCAGTTAAATGATTTTTCTTTCTACATCATAATAAAACCCTGCTGAATGAAAATGAAGAAGCCCCCTTTTCTCCGTCCTCCTCCTGACAGACCTCACCGCTGCATGAGCAGCTTCCAGTCCTACTCCACCTTCAGCTCCGAGAACCTGTCGGTCTCTGACGGGGAGGAGGGGAACACCAGCGACCACTCCCACAGCGGACCCCTGGAGATGCTGAGCGCCAGTCAGGAGGAGCACCTGGACGAGCTGCTGTCGCACACGCCGGACATCCCCATCGACATCTCCACCCAGTCGGACGGCCTCTCTGACAAAGAGTGCGCCGTCCGCCGGGTGAAGACGCAGATCTCGCTGGGGAAGCTGTGCTCTGACGAACACAGCTACGAGGTCGGTGACCGGCGGCGTTATTTTTTGCCTTCCATCCGGTCTAAATCATCTTGGAATGTAAAGATCTCAAACTAATATTTCTGTTTTCTCGTTCGACCCTCAGAATCCTCTGCAGTTTGGAGACTCAGACTGTGATTCGTCAGAGGCAGAGTGCTCCGATACTACCATCAGAAACAACAAAGTGGGAGCTCCGTCCTCGTGGTGAAACCCTGCAGCCGGGGACCGGACCTGTTTTTATGCCTGGCAGCCATTACGTCCCGTCCCCCAACTTCAAGCTCCACAGGGAAAAACAAAACAAAAAAGAAAACACAGCAATAAGAGAAGAAGATGGTAAAATCTCTCCCCTATAGCAAAGTCAAATGTAATCCCCGCCCTTCGTCCCCCTCATCGAAGCACTGCACCCAGGCAACCCATGGCAGGGAAAATCTGTTTGAATGATAATGTACAGTAGATAGTTTAACACTAATTTATTTTGAGTTTTGAGGAGAAAAGCTGACATTTTGAAACTAAGCGTGGGCTTACTGTGTGTTAATTGTGACTGGATGATGATGATGATGATGATGATGATGATGATGATGATGATGATGAGAAAGTGTATCGTGTTTTTGAGGCCCGACAGCAGTGAGGAGCTGCATCGCTCTCAACATTTGTTAGTGTGAGAATTCCCCCTTAAAAAAAAAAGAAACACAGGGAGGCAGTTTGACCAAACAGCTTCATTATAAGTTTACAGCGCAGAGACCCCCCGTCCCCCTCCCTTCATTCTGTCCCCTCTGTGGCTGAAATGGGGGAACAATGAGCTCATGGAAACAGTATGAACACCAGCATGAACAACTTGGACTTTTCTCCCTCTCTGAAACCTCCGTGCGTGTGTCATGATGCCCCACGCAGCTGATAAAGCATGCCTGTGCAGCTCGCACGACGCAAAAACAACAAAAGCTTTACGAAGACTGCGTGAAGCGGACGAGCTTCAGAGACGACGGCTCAGCTGAGAGCTTAAAACAAAACAAAACAAAAAAATCCTCTCCTCTTTAAGACACGCCGTCAGCAATCAGATGTCCCGAGCGGAGTTTCTGAGGGGAGTTATTGTTTGTTTGTGTGGATGTGAACAATAAGCCCCTTTTCCCTCATCATTAGACATTACAGTTTCAAGTCTCATCTCAGGAGCGTTCGAAGACTGTGAAACTGGACCGGACCAACTATCGTATGAAGGAATGTTCTTTGACTGGCACATGGACCGTGCAGCACCGTTTAAAAATAAAATAGCCTTGATGTTCAACCCTTTATCGCTGTAAGAAATGTTGAAATGGATTTGAGTTGCGATCCAGGTGCAGTATCCCTTCGCTTTGAGAGGCGCCGCTTGTCCCACGTCTCGTTTTTCTAAGTCAGGAACACAATGATCGTCGTGTGTGCTGTTGTGAAACGAACAGCAATAAATAATAATAATTCTAACGCAGTTTAGCTCTCAGGTGAGGCTTGCTCAGGATGCAGGATGTCTAGCTGGCTAGACTTAACCACGCTGACCGGTGGCACCGACTTTAAGCTCTGTCCCTCTTTTGTTTTGTTTTTCACTTTTTTTGCCTTTCTGGAGTTCGATGCTCAGGTTTTGTGTTGCTGATTGGCAGCAATATATCAACAGCCACTAGATGGCGATGGCTACACGCACTTATTTTACCCTGTGTATGTAAAAATCCATGTTTCCTTTAACATTTTAGTCTTAAAACCCCCAGCAATATAACTCTTTTTTTCTATCTGATCGTCTGAAGAGGGATACTGCATTTGTGAAAGCATTTTTTTTAAATCCCCCTTGTCATAATCTCGTCGTCAGCCGAGGTTGCAGCGAATGATAACGGCTCATGAGTATCAAGCCGGAGACGAGAGGCCTGCAGCTGTTTTTGGTTTTCACATCTCAGTGTTATTCCTGTATATAAACAAATGTAAACAAATGCAGTGTGATATGTTTTATTTTTTTTTCATCTTGTCTCATATCACACAGATCTGGTTTAAAAAACGATAAAGATGTATCAGTATTGAACACTACTCCAGGGAGGTGTAAAAGCAAGGGTGAATCTGAAATACTGCTGATGGGTGAATTCCATTTTTTTGCTGGATCGTTTTGAAAACCCTGCAGCAGCGGTGACCGTGAGCGTCCCTCGTTTCTCTTGTTTTTGTGAAATAACCTTGTGTAATGTGATGACGGGCTGGGTGGTCTGATCAAGCTCTTAATAATAACACTGTCTTTTCTGGCTTACATCCTGTGAAATATGATTGTTGTGTTTTAATTTAATGTTTCTCTTTTTGTAGCTGGCCTACATAATTAATGAATTAATTTATTTTGAAGGAGTATTCTTTATCGTTTCAGGCAGCTTCAGAAAATGTCATGACCAATGTTTTTTCTTTTTTTTTCCCCCCTAAAAACTGTGGTTTTAAAGGAAGCACAATAAAGAAGTGTGGCAAGAGGGCAGTATTTGTACGGTAGAACAAAAGCGTTGTATCATCCAACCCTGCAGGGGGACTGTTCATTAGGTTATTGTTGAGTACGCAGGCACAAGAATTTAAAAACATCCCTAAAGTTTTATCATCCCATCACAGGCTGTCAGAACCAGCCTGGAGGCACGCGTGAACCCAATTTCTCTCATTCCTCTTATTTTTATCGAAGTATCAAAAACTTACATCTGAATTTCTGTGAATTAGTTTTTCTAACTGTGGACATCATGTTACCTCAATCTATGTATGGAACCATTTTGATTTTGCTCCCGTTCCCTGTTGAATGGCATTATGATCAACCAATCCTGTCAGTTTCCTGTATTCTTCAGTGTACAGTGCAATAGGAAAATAAAATCAAAGCAAACAACTGCATGGAATAAATGCTGACGTACTGTACTCAAAACATGGCAGTCTGCCTCTTTTGTCACAAAGATCTGTGTTTGTCTGACGCTGCAAACAAGTGAATGGTTCAGCTAAGTTTTATTTTATTTTATTTATTTGTGTCTTGAACTACATGGAAAACCGCTGACGGGGGCCTGTCCACTCTCAGAGGAGGTTGTTGGAGTTTTTGGTGGCTTCTCTGAGCATTTCGCAGCATCTGACCTCGAGGTGAACTCATTGAGGCGTCCACGCTTGGGACAACTGTCAGCTGTGATGCTGCACAGCTGCTCTCCACCAGCTGCAGATATTAATTATATTTTTGTGACAGAAGCTCTGCCTGGTTGGCTGCAGGCATCTTTGATTCTCAGAAGGCGTTTCACATCAGCTGTCTGAAGGAAAATCTTTAATTTTATCTTTAGAATGTGCTAGTAAGGCCTGCTATTTATTACATGAAACTTAACTGGTTACACATTAAGTTTAGTTTGATTATAATATGTGAAATATAATCTCATTATGATAGAAGCACACATATCACATTGCATTGATATTTTGAACTTGACTAAATGTAAATAATGAAGTTTCACTGCTTAAATTTCCATCTTAAATAAAATCAATGAAGTGTTTATGACTATTTAGGAAGAATACTAAGAACATACTCTTATTTAGGTGACTCATTTTTATTCTTGTGATGTTTCTGTGGAATATATTAAATTTTGACAAAATTCACTGTTTTTTATGTTTAACTTGTGAAATATTTACTTCTAACTTTAAAACACATTAAAACTATATTTCCAACACAATAAAAAGTACTATGGCATTAATTAGTATTAGGTCAAGTAAAATATTTTAGTCAAAAGGTAAATTTAGGAATTTGTTTTTAATATTTCTTGGTACTATTAAGAAAAGCTGTGATTTTTATGTATGAAAATAAATTATATAGGTGAGTATTCCGGAGTATTCCGCTGTGATTTGATAGTATTTTGCAGAAATACTATAGTATTTCCCAGACGTCAGCTGCTGCTGTGCGCTCAGTCACGTTCACAACAAATTGCAGTGTTTCTAAACTCCGCCTTCTTCACTCACTGACGTTCGATAAAAATCTGCAGACAGCCGAAACTGCACTCAAATTCACTTAATCAACACAAACTCTCGTTTTAAATCAACAAATGTGTATATATATTTGTTTTAAAGGGGTGTGGCCGTTTCTAAACCCTTATCTCGTTTGATACGATTAGCGTAATCCCATTTGATGAAATTAATCCGTGTTGTACGTGTTGTATCGACCTTGTACACGGGAGTGAGGTGGGCGGGGGAACCAAAAGAAAACAATCTGCTCCGGGCGGCGCCGGGTCGTAGAATAAACGCACTCTGTCCACTCCCTGTGTTGTAGTGGGCGGAGCCAGAGCTCAGAGGTGTTTCGTTTGGGGGGTTCACGGTTCTAAGTAACCCGCTGCCAACAAGGAAGCTACTACAGCTGGAGCATTACGCACGAACCACTGCAGCGTGGTTTTATTAAGCTAACGGAATTTGAAGAAGAAGAAAAAAAAGTCATATTTTTTTCACCCAGTTTTTTTTATTATCGTGAGGTGAGCGGGTCAAGATGTGTTCGATGGATTTAGAGAAGCTGAAGATGACCGGGGCTGGTCGGGCCATCGCGGTGCTGACCAGCGGTGGAGATGCACAAGGTGACCTTAAACGCAACACAGGTCGCGTTAAAACAGCTATAATTTGTAGATGCTGAGCTGCTGGGTTTCCTAATCTGTACCAACCGAGAGGGGGTTTGTTTACACAGCGACGGATGTATTTATTTATTTATATTTTACTGAATCTGCTCCTGCAAGTAACATTAATGCAAATTGAAAATGATCTAATCCATTAAGGGATCAAAAGACATAAATGTCACATGAATACTATATTCTTGTATGCAAATCAATTGTACAGGGTGCTTTTATGGGATTGGGATTAGAGGCCCTGAAACACGAGGCCCTCTGTGGTCAGGGCAGTGGATCTGCATCTGTTGGAATTTGACACTCATTTAATTATTTACCTCACAGCTGAACATGCTGCTTATTTCTGTTGAAAATAATTTACACACAATCAAAAATATATTGCAATGAATAGTAAAAATCACTGCAATATGCCAAATTTAAAGCCATAAATCTGAGCCAGTCTCTATCCAGCTATAGTAAATCAATCCGGTTTTTAAATCACTTATTAGAATTTAAACACATCAGATCTTATATTTATTGGATGAATTGATCATTTATAGTAGCTGCAACCTGTCAACAAATATGACTTTTACTAAAGCACCTAAAGATCTAATCAGTCCTCATGAATAAACATTCAAAACCTTTATGTTCTGCATTTTTAAAGTATACTTTTTAGCTTTAAATTAGTTGTATTGGTTTCCTGTTTTGTTGCAAATGCATTACTTCAAGTTACTTAGTTATTTGAAGCTGCATTTCTAATATTCAAATCCTTCATTCTCATCAAAATACAGCCAATAGATTATTGAAAGGTAAACAACAGAAGTAGGTGTAAAGCTGCAGATTTTCTGATTAAAAGCTGATCTTTCTGTTTGTTTCCCCAGAGCTATTTTTATGCAAGTGAGGCAAAAGTTATGACTCTGCAAAAATAATCACAGGCAACTCAAATACATGTGCTCATATGATTATGTAAAAACAGGAGGATTAGATTCGTGCAAATCCTTTTTAAAAGGGCTCTCATTACAGTCCTTACTGAACAAATGGCACCTTTGCCCAATACCCGATAAAGAAATCCAGCAAACAGTTTGATTTCCTCATGAGGAGCCGTGATGCAACAGACAGTGTGCAAATCAAAAGGTGGAATTAAGTGTAGCGCTTCTTGTGCACCCAGGGATGAACGCCGCCGTCCGAGCTGTGGCCAGGATGGGGATTTACGTGGGGGCCAAGGTCTATCTCATCCATGAGGTATAAGCACCTTTATGACACACAGTCAGTTGTCTTCTGCTCAGCTGCCATGCATCACATTCTTTTTGTGACCCTTTTTATTTTTCAGGGGTACCAGGGTTTGGTTGATGGTGGAGACAACATCAAGTTAGCCCACTGGCAAAGTGTGAGCAACATTATTCAGCTGGTAGGTTGAAATTTATTATGGTAATAAAAGGTCATTCTCACAGCAGACTCAGTGAACGTGGGCAAACATTAGTGTTATTAGTCGCACCATAAACTCTTCTTAAGCAAACCTTTTGTGGACTAATAATAGAATCCATGTTTATTTATTAGCTATTTTAATTTTGAATTTTAGAAATTGACCCTTGCACTCTCATTTTGTAAGCTGCACAGCTTAGAGGAAACTTTGCAGTATATGTCTTGAAGTGATTATTTATGCATCTTTCTGGTTTCCTCAATTTTTTTGAGTCATGACTCCAAACTTAGGAAGCACCATCCTGTATCATCCTGTTTTTTATTTTATTTTTCCCCTGACATTTCCGCTGCAGGGTGGGACGGTGATCGGTAGCGCCCGCTGCAAGGCCTTCACGACCCGCGAGGGCAGGATTGCCGCCGCCTTCAACCTGGTGAAGAAAGGCGTCACCAACCTGTGCGTGTGCGGCGGAGACGGCAGCCTCACCGGAGCCAACATCTTCCGCAGCGAGTGGAGCGGTCTGCTGGACGAGCTCGTGCAGAAAGGTAAAGCTGCTTTGCGTCCGTGGTGAACACACGAGGTGAAAATCATTGAAATTCCTGTGTGTGTGTGTGTCTTCAGGAAGGATCACAGACACGCTGGCTAAGCAGCACAGCCACCTGAACATCGTCGGGCTCGTGGGCTCCATAGACAACGACTTCTGTGGCACCGACATGACCATCGGTGCCGACTCAGCTCTTCATCGCATCATGGAGATCATAGATGCCATCATGACCACGGCTCAGAGGTCTGTGTGACGCTGAATATAGTGAAGTTATTGAATATTTCTTAATAAACTTGATTGTGGAACTGCTGTTACTGGTTGAGCAACAGGAAATTTAATACTCTTTGCTTCCTGCTTCCTAAATCTGATCATCTGCTGCTAATGTTCATCAGATTTGACAGTGATCTGTCTCTTTGTGTAGGCTAATGGTTACAGTTCGGTTGGAAATTGGGTGTAATTACAAATGATTTGTTTTATTCTTTCCTACAGCCACCAGCGCACGTTTGTTCTTGAAGTTATGGGCCGCCACTGTGGGTGAGCAAGCTTTTTTTCATTTCCCTACCGTTCTTAATACACTACTAATAAATAAAGGACATTAATGTTGTTTTATTGTTGCTGAAGGTATCTGGCCTTGGTGTCAGCGCTGGCGTCTGGAGCAGACTGGCTCTTCATCCCAGAATCTCCTCCGCTTGAGGGCTGGGAGGATCACATGTGTGCACGACTTGAAAAGGCAGGACACATGCGCACATTAAAAAAAACACTTTAATCTGTTTTGAGTAATGTAGACATGGAAAGTTTGTCCTGATTAATTTAACTAAAATGTATGTGTTGACTTTCAGAGCCGCACGAAGGGGTCAAGACTGAACATTATAATTGTTGCAGAGGGGGCCATAGATACACACGGCAAACCCATCTCTTCAAATTACATAAAAGATGTGAGTTTTATTGTTTTATGATTTTATATGTTTGTGCTTTTTAATTAGATCTGTGCCAGTGTAACGTGACATATGTAGTTACACAAGCCGCTTATCTTTGTTTATTTTTTAAACGTCAAATATGATTTTATTACAATTTGAGTGTAGTTAAACTCATAGTTCACTTTGATTCTTTTCTGTGTGTTTGCAGCTGGTGATAAAAAGGTTGGGCTACGACACCAGAGTGACTGTGCTCGGCCACGTCCAGCGGGGAGGCCTTCCATCTGCGTTTGACAGAATACTGGTGGGTTTATTATTTTTCTAAATGCATGTTTCATTCAAATTTGGTCCATTTTGACACTGTGGAAATAGAAAACGTGTTTGATCAGATCTGACCAAACGAAGGGTCTCAGGTATTTAACGTGTTGTGTTTTTAGCAGTGTGGTTGTTCATCAACCTCAGGCATCACAATGTGTGCAGGCAGGGTTGCATAATCACTGTGTCTGTGTCCAAGTCCAGTCTTTCTCTCCCCAGACTGTCTTTGATTCATCGGTTTTTTTATTTATTTATTTTGCCCCAAAGCTCTGTCGATTAAGTTCAGCTACACTGGACCATTTGTTTGCTCTCCCCTATTTATAGCTTTGTGAACTTGTCGCTTCACTGCACCGTGTATAAAACACTTGCAACCCTAATCACATAAAATATGGGTCTGGCAGTGGCCACACCAAACATCATAAATGATCATAACAGCTTTCATGGTGACCACGGTGGAAAGACAAATATGTGACCTGAACAGACCTTGCTTCATTTTGTTTTATGTCGGCACTTTACAATTTCCAATGTGTGTGTGTGTGTGTTTTCAGAGCAGTAAGCTGGGTGTGGAGGCTGTTATTGCCCTGTTGGAGGCGACTCCAGAGACCCCAGCCTGTGTCATCGGCCTGTCGGGGAACCATGCAGTCCGCCTGCCTCTCATGGAGTGTGTGGATATGGTGAGCCCCCCTCCCCTCCCCGTTCGATTGGTTTTTTAATGAGCGCACGAGGTGGTGGAGGGGGATGGTCGTTGATTGTGCTTCCATCATTTGCAGACTAAGCTGGTGCAGAAGGCCATGAGTGAGGGGAGGTTTGATGAGGCTGTTAAACTGCGTGGAGGGTAAGAGCTGAGACTTAAGACTTTTATTTCCGTGCAAATAATACATGCAAATAAAACATTCCTATGATCCCTGCAGGAGTTTTGAGAACAACTGGAACATCTACAAACTTCTCGCCTTCCCGAAGCCGGTCCAGACCGAGGTACGTTTATCTCACTAAAACATTTTTTTTATTCTAAAATGTGTAAGAGTCACAGAATGTAACATGTCTGGCTCTTGTTCCCTTCAGAGCAATTTCTCCGTGGCTATTCTGAATGTGGGAGCTCCAGCTGGAGGGATGAATGCAGCCGTGAGGTCAGCCACTAGAGTACTACTTGCTCACGGACATAAGGTCTACGGGGTCCACGATGGCTTTGAAGGGCTCGCCAATGATGCAGTGAGACTTGTTTTTATCGCGTAAATAGGACTTTATTAACATGTTGAAACATGACAGGAAACTGTTTGTATTTCTCTTTAGATATTTGAGATGAAATGGCACAATGTGGCTGGATGGACGGGCCAGGGCGGCTCACTGCTGGGGACAAAACGGTGAGGAAGACGACACATTTTTAATCCCTTAATCTAAAGTAAACTCATCTAAAGTGTTGCAAGATAGACTTTAACATTTCCAAAGTTTAATAGATTTGACCCTTTTTTTAAGAGTTCGAAAAGAAATTATGCTAAATTCTTGCCATTCTTCAGAACTCGTCCTGCGACAAACATGGAGAAGATCGTAGAAAACATCAGCAAGTACAACATCTCAGCTCTGCTTGTTGTCGGAGGATTTGAGGTACGTCGCGACAAGCTTTCCTACCCTCAAACTCAGGGAATAGATTTATTTGCGGTATCTGCATTTCAGTTCCTCTGTCTGCCACTCTGACAGGGATATGAAGGAGTTCTGCAGCTGTATGAGGCCCGTGGTCACTATGATGAGCTCTGCATCCCCATGTGTGTCGTCCCAGCCACCATCAGCAACAACGTCCCTGGAACTGACTTCAGTCTGGGCGCAGACACTGCTGTCAACGCGGCCATGGAGGTAATGAGCAGACTGCGCACTTTATTTGTGCAAACTGATCTGATATTATCACATATCAGGTCAGGTGTTTTACCCTTATTTTTTTTTTATGAGTCGACACAAAACACTTTGTTATAATCAGTAAGTTTGTTTCCTAAACTCTGCTTGTTATCAGGGATGTGATAAGATCAAGCAGTCTGCCTCTGGCACCAAGAGACGAGTGTTTGTGGTGGAGACCATGGGTGGCTACTGTGGTTATCTGGCAACCTGCACTGGTATAGCTGTGGGTGCTGATGCTGCTTACATTTTTGAAGAGCCATTCAACATTCACGACCTCAAGGTGAGACTAAAAGGAAGTTAAAAAGCAAAACTGTGTTTCCTTTTTTTTTTTTTTTTTAAGTTTGTAATGCTCATCTCCTAATGTGTCCTGTCCACAGACCAATGTGGAACATTTGGCTGAAAAGATGAAGAAGGACATCCAGAGAGGTCTAGTCTTAAGGTGTGTAAATTTGGTGCAAATAATTAAAGCAGAGACGTCTTTTTTAAAACAAACAAACATGTAATTTGATAAATCTGAATGGTCAATAAAGAAAATGTCAGTTCAAAAAAATGTGTTGTTTTACATAAAAAAGGACACAAAAATGCAGTTCACTACAAAAGCACATTTTATAGTGATGTGAATGGGTTTTCAGGCATTTCTGCCCAAACTGGTTTCCATTTAAATTTGAAGATTATTGCAACATGTTACTTGAGGGCCTAAGTACTCACAGCATTATTATCCATTCCAGATGCAAGTCCCCGTACTATCAGCTGTTATCTTGTGATCACCTGACATGGGTTATAAAACTGAGTGTAACCAGTGCATCTGAAGTTGTACTTTATCATTTGGTTTTGAGATATTTACCAGTGGACTGACATACTTATGATAAACAGGTTTATCCCAGGGTGTTTTTGTTATTATGCTAAATAACTACCTTTGCAGGTAAAAAAAAAAAAAGCAAATATGAAACTAAATGTTTAATCTACAATTTGTCAAATGGAACAGGACTGGACAGAGTTTCATTAAATTTGATAGAAAGAGGGACTTATTTAAGTCTGGTTGATGCATAATAGATGGTTGTTGACGATTTTCCTTTTCATAACAGGAATGAATACTGCCATCAGAACTATTCGACAGACTTCATTTATAGGCTATATTCAGAGGAGGGGAAAGGTGTTTTTGATTGCAGAGTCAATGTGTTGGGACACCTCCAGCAGGTACAGTTACCTAAACACTTCTCCTTTGCTGCCTAACAGCAATATCAGATATTTTATTTGAGCATAATACTCAATGTGTTTGTTTGTGTTGTAGGGAGGCGCTCCGACTCCCTTTGATAGAAATTTTGGCACCAAGTTAGGTGTGAAGGCCACGCAGTGGATTTCGGAAATGTTGAAGGAAAACTTCAGACAAGGTTGACCTACACTCCTAAAAAAAACATAAACCCAAATCAAACATCGTAGGTTTGCTGACGACACGGTTTTCTTTCCCCCCTCAGGCCGTGTGTTTGCAAACTCACCAGAAACGGCGTGTGTGCTCGGCCTCAACAGGAAAGTTGTCTCATTCATCCCTGTCACAGATCTGAAGGCTATCACAGACTTTGAGTAAGTGATACAAACAAAAGTGCATTTTTTATGGAGGGGGTTCAATACCTACAGGATAATCACCCATCTGTATTTTCCAGGCATCGAATGCCCACGGTTCAGTGGTGGTCCAATTTGCGGCCGATGCTGAAAATGTTGGCCAGGTACCAGACCAACTTCTGCGAATACGTCCCTGGAGAGATCGCACACGTGACCCGACGTTCCATCAGCATTGACGCAGGATACTAGGCTCTTATCAAACCACAGAGCTGTATGCTGTTCAACCCTTATCTCTCCTTCCCCTTTCTGTAACTACATTGTAACTCAGGAATGTGATGTTTAAGCGTTCTCCCTCCAAACCATGTCCTGTGGGTTTTAAACTAAAGTAATCCCTGCTTGCATGTAAATCTGCATCATTGTGAACATTCAGATCCCCTGTACTCCAGTTCAATCTCTCCTGAGCTCTACCCTCTAGAACTTATTTAGGATGGGTTTTAAGTTTGCCAACACATAAAATAACAGATGTCTAAAGGGCAAATTCCCTGTTTGATATACTGCACCTGTTTTGCCTCTAAAGCAGAAAGACCCTGTTCTTGACTGAAGGTAGGGTATACCTTCATGATAAACTCTTTTCCAAATGCAGGGTCTTGTCAGTAGAACAACTCAGTTAATCAAGATGCATTAAAGTGTAATCCAAGTATTCATTTATTAACTGACAGTTTTAATACAGAGATTTTTTTTATAATGACACCAAGGTGCTATCAAACTGCTGCTACAGACAACCAGGTGTGCCACAAACCTCAAGTTTTATAAAATATTAAAATATACTGCATAGAAAATCTGAATTATGTTGCTGGTGGAATGTGTTATTTTTAAAATCTTATATAAAGAAAAAGACCAATGCTGAGCCATAAAACAAACAAGTCAGGTGCCTTCCTTAAAAGGTTTCTGATCATGTTTTAACATATTACAGTAAATAAATCTACAAAATATGTGTGTATTAATTCAGTGTTTTGTGTACAAATGTGACAGTGGAATTCAAGAAACCACAAAGTTGTTTTTTTGTATTTTTTTTTAGACTGAAACAATGTTTCTGCCACTTTTTCAAACAAACAAGTTTTAACAGACAATTTGTTACCATGTAAAAAGTTGTAAACGCCACAGCTGCTGTACTTGAAAGAGAGAAATCTATAAAGGTGTATGAACTACTGTTGTGTATTAAGATTGATATTGATGCTCTAACTTCAATAAATGTTATGACGCTATTACAAACATTTTGGTGTGTGATTTACTCAAAGTGTTTGACCAAGACCAAACAGGATCTATTAGTCAACGTAACTAACACGAGAAACTTATCTGAAGAAGAGAAACAAAACATTTGTACGTTTTTCTTAAAAGTTGAATGAAAATGGAAACTCATCCTCATTTTCTTTGCTGGCTGACTGAGGATTCTTGGTGTTGAAGGCAAACTGGAAACCTTCACTTTGCTCCGGTTCGTTAAACAGGAATTCAGTACCTAAAAAGTCAGATACACACCTCAGTTAAATAAATGTAACTCATCGTAAAAACAAACTGATTATATACTTACCGCTTGAAGGTTTTGCCCCTACGGCTTTCTGTAAAGAAATGAAAGGGAGCGTAAAAATATATGATCAAAATAGTAAACCCAGACAAAAAAATAAAACAAAAAAACATCACCTTCTCAGAGAAAAAGGAATCGGTGAAAGTGAAAGACGTGTCCTGCAACAATATTCAGAGTTAATTCCAAAAACAAAGACTGGTTGTGTTTAATTTATTCTTTGCGTATCAACTCACCTCTTCCTGCGATGAGCCCATATCAAATCCAAATCCGGAAAATGATGATGAGCTTACGTTGGAATTCAGGGAGAACACGAAAGCTGGTGACTTGGTGTCAGAGGTGCTTTGACGTGGAGAGCCGGTGGGGCTGAAGCTAAAGTCAATACAGGAAGAACAGTCAGTCAGCTCCTGTAAGGTTAAAAATGTCAAACAACAAATAAACCTACTTGAACGGAAATGTTGGGGTTGAAGGCACAGACGTTTTCTCCAAGAAAGGTTGCGGGGGAACATCTTGAAACGTTTCCTGATGGTCCTCTTCAACTGGTGCCTTTTCTTCTGTGGCTCCTCTGCTCTCATCCTCTGCTCCCATCTCATCCTCAGTAGCATCATCTACTCCTGATCCTGTCAGCTGCTGCTCCTGAGAACAAAACAAAATACAAACATGTAAAATCATCTCCAACAGGCAGAGAGTAAACTTGTCTTTTAATGATGAGTTTCACAATATAAAAATGAGAATTCAATTAACAGCATCTTTTTAAAGATAAAATGTTATTATTTACAGAGGCCAGGTAGAAAAATGTCCTCTTAATAAATAACTAACAAGGACATCTCTGGTACATACTAATGACTGACTAATCTAATTTATTCTGCAATTACTGGTTTCTACCAGGATATAAAAGTACATGTTTTTTTGTTTAAAACTTATTACTTTGTAAATTTTAAAATGTAGCCCTGCTGTGTTTTAATGGTTTTAAGTAAATATTCACCAAGTCACTGCTGAGATACTGTAAGCCTGGATAATGAAGTCAGTGCAGTAGCTCCCTTAAGAATATATTAATACTGTATATGCCTTGTAGTAGAGATTTCAAAATAAGTTCTTCTAAATTACACCAAGGCAGACATTGGAAAAGAACTGAATCCTGGTTACATTGAGTCAACTATAATGACCTGAAAGCTTTATGATTAAGTGTTGCTCAAACAAACGTAAGGCATTATAAGGAGAATTATAAAAACCTGTTCCTCTTTCAAAGTTTCATCCTGTGCTCCTGAGTGCATTTCATCTGATTGACTTTGCTTTGAAAGAAAAATAAAAAAATCAAAACAAATCAAATTTGTCACATACATAGTAATACACCGCACACACAAACGCCAAAAAAATAAAGTTTATATTTGAAACAAAAAATTGAAATACAGGAATGTGCAAGGTGCAAAACCAATAAAATTCAAGGATAGTCAGGTATAATAAACAAATATTAATTGAAAAAAAAGTGAAAGGAGAAAAGTGTGGTATCCTTCTGCGCAGTAGTTAAAAATATTGCAGAGAGAAATATTGTTCGTAGTGTAAACATCATAAAATGTAAATTGCCCATGAGGTACAGTGGGTTGCAAAAGTATTCATACCCCTTGAACTTTTCCATATTTTGTCACATTACAACCACAAACATAAATA
>JARVGW010000136.1:11501917-11539690 GCA_031762495.1 Anablepsoides rubrolineatus
TTTATGTTTGTGGTTGTAATGTGACAAAATATGGAAAAGTTCAAGGGGTATGAATACTTTTGCAACCCACTGTATTTAGTAACACTGTCTCTGTAGTATAATGTGTGCGATGAGTTCAATTTTAAGTTTAAAACATAATTCAAATGCAAGAGCACAAAAGGTACAAAACAATTAAACAAAAGAACACTCAAGATATAAAATGTGCAACATAACTTGAACTTTTTATGTCTTCCTAAAGTATTCTGATGGAATCAAAATATCATTAAAAAAACTTTTTAGTTATTTAAGAAAGATGAATTTTACCTGATGATAGGACCAAATTTTCTCATTCGCTTTTTCAGGAGAAGAGTTTTGCTCGTGTATCTCCTCTGTGGTTGTATTTACAGATACTTCATCCTCATTCTGTTAGATTGAGTTAATACCACAGAAAGAATTATACATTTTACTTTTTATGGCACATCTGCTTAAATTATGTATTTAAAAATGCCAAAATTCTGTATCTGATTACAGCCGTCTGGTCGAGACAAATAGAAGAGATGTCAATGATGGTGGAGTCACTGTCCTCGTTTGCCTGATGCTCCAGCTGTTCTCCTTGTTCCATTGTGGGTTGTTCACCAAAAGCACTGCATACAAAAATGAACTTGATCAGTAAAATACTTAATACATATGTATGAATTTTTCACCAGAAGATTCACCTGTCTGGTAGTTCCTCAGTGGAGAAGGAAGTCACTGTTGAATCTGTTCAGACACAAACCAAATTAACAATTTAAATACATATAAATATTTCAGGTCTATCAGAGTAATGAAATAAAACAGTTTATTACCAGTGAGATGTTCCAGCTCCTTCTGTTTGGTCATTATTTGATCGTCCCAGGCCTTAATACGACCTTCAATCATTTCTTTTTCAGACTGCCAAGCGAGTAGCTTTTGAGCCAGAGGATTTTGGTGATAATAATCTTTGTGTGACTGCAGTGTTTTTCTATGACTTGAAATCCTCTCTTCAAAGGCCTCCCTTGTTGGTTTACAAATAAAGAACAAATAGTCTGTCTAAATAAAAATCACAGAAAATGCTCTTTAGTCATAAATAAAAGTGCTAATGAACTTACAGGTCATTGTTGTAGTTGGCTTTTCTGCTTTCCAGTTCTGTTTTCAACGTCTGTTCGTACTGAAAAAGCAGCTTATTGGTCACCTTCATTCTGGAGTTTAATGGGTTACAAAAAGTATTAGAAATACCACAATTCAGTTCCCTTATTATAACTCATATTTAAAATTGATTGTGACTAATTATCTATTAATGTTTAATGTAGGTCATCCTAATATTTTTACATTACGTTTTCTCATTTTCTTTATTTTTCTTCACAGTGCTCTGTGTCACACCGGCTTGTTCTTCAAGTTTCTTGAGATTTTCTTGGATGGTTCCAATGGAAGACTTATTTTCTGCAATGTCATCTGTGCAGACTGTTGATAAAACCAGATATTACACTTACTGGAAACTTATCAATCATTTCTGCAAGAGCAAATTACTGAACAGGCCATAAAGTCAAGGGGCTCTATCAGAAAAATATTATTGAAAATATTATGCTATATAGAAGGATCATAAAATTGAATAAATGTAAAATAATTGTAATTTGTTTTTAATGTTTCTAATAAATGTTTAGTGATGTGTTTCTTTCACTTAGCTCATTGTGACCATTTGAAGGACATGTGAGTCTTTTGCACATTTGTGTCCAGTTTATGCTAAAGAAAACAAAGGCAGGAAACTTTAAACAATAGATGCAGGGGTATGTCTGCATTCAAGGGAAAATTCTTTGCTGAAGTAAAAATTTTAAAACTAAGATGTATTGCCTGTTTCTTTGTTTGTTTAGAAATGTTTTGTGACTCTTTTCAATCTAAAACAAAGACTAAAAAAAGAAGAAAAGAAAAAAAACAATGAAATGTTTTTTTAATGAATCAGTAAACTTATCTTAACTTAAAAAAGACATTAAGCTTGACCCCAATTCCAAGTGTTATTTTTGTAAATGGCTAACACTGTAACATTAAGATGTACCTTTTATTTGCTGGTTTATATCATTCTTCTTTTGAGACAGCTCCCGAGTTTCTAGAGCTACAACAACAGCAGGTAAAACTCAAAGCCAAAAGCTCAGAAATGTGTAACTTGTCAGTAGCTAGCAAACCAATTATGGCACATATATAATAAACTTACCTAAGTGAAAAAGGAGTTTATTGATATTATCAGTTAAATGTTGCTCCTCGTTCATTTTTACACCGACAGATGTTAGCTTATCAGCTAACAAGCTAATTTAAAAATGCGCAGAGTTGGAGAAAAAACAAAAACCGTTTTCTTTAAATTAAACAAAATGTATTTTTAAAATAAACTAATATATATGCCAAAGATTATAACATTAAATTGTAATCTGCTTAATATAGAAACGTTAAAAATAACAAAGTTTGCTAATTGCTCTTATCTGATCTCGTGAGTGTTAAGACGCAGGACAATGACGTAGCTATAAATCAATATAAATTTGTGCAGGAATATACATAAAGTGGAAAACGTATTATTTGAAGCAAAATGTAGCATTTTGATAGTTATAATAAACATATATTGTTAGATATGTAAATTGTATTGAACATATATTTTGTGATGACATTTTAGTTTTTAACACATATCATGTTTTTGGAGTGAGAGCAGGCGCAATTTGCCCTGCTGTGTTTTTGATTTATTGTCAAAAAACAATCAGCCTTGAAGAATACGATAAAACATTTATGCTAAGGCGATATTTTGCAGCTTTACCATAATATTTTGTATATTTACAGAAAATCTGTACATTGAAATGAGCTTTTCCACCATTCCCGCTGTGGAATGAGGATAATGTAATAAATTTATGTAAAGGCGGGATTAGGGCTATTCTAGAAGGCATTTTACGTAAATTGCGTAGCGCATCTGTATGGTCAAAAACACAACGTTGTGATGCGTGTGTTGTTCCTGCGATGTGTCAGATAGATCCGGTGGTTTATTCCCACACTGTTCGGATCCTCTACCCGCAGATCTTTTATTTTAAAGGTAACATTTTATTTTGTTGGGGGAAAAGCATTCAAGTAGCATTTCATGTTCGCCGGTTGGCGTTTAGCAGACAAAAGAGCGGACATGGGTGGGATTTAAATGGGAGGGGATCAGATGTATGAAGGGTCGCTTTTGTCTGTTTCACCCTTTTCATGTAACAATGTATGCATTCTAATGGGTGCGCTCGTCTGTGGTGGTTTTTATTCCGTAAATAGGTTAGGATGATGGGATTTTTTGGGAGTTTGCAGCACTTGAAAAATGAGTGCTGTCATGGAAAGAGACACCCCGAGCAAACGTAGGATCTCCTGCATTGTTTGTGTTAAAATTTCCTCTATTCATCCAGATAAGTGACATTTCCTGAATGTAGTCAGCACCGGCACATGCAGAAATTAGGGAAAATATGGTCAGGATGTCTAAACACTGCAGACACTGATATAAAAACAAACAAAACAGCTTATCCTAATTCCCTCATTTTCTCTTGTTTGTGTGTTACCCTGCAATCAGCTACTTATTATTTGAGCAAAAGTCTCCTGACAGCCAGAGTTCAGCTGTCAGAAAGAGGTCATGGCACAGGTGGAGGAGGCTCAAACAGAGGGAGAAAACAGCCCTCAGATGGTCTCCTTGAGATCAGACGCATCAGGGAGCCACGCAGATGATGGAGAGGCAGGACCCTCCATGAGGAGGAAGAGGAAGAAAAAGAAAGAGCCACGTCCGGAGTCCATCATCGTGTACCGCTCTGAGGTGGAGCGAGCACCCGGGGAGGAGCAGAGCGGTGAGGACGGAGGAGAGAGGAGCACAGAGGAGGGAGCAAAGTTCCTCTGCACACCTACAGGTGAAGGTAAGAGGGCTGGCGTGTTGTGTTAGTGTTTAATATTAAATCAACCCTTTCTAAAAGACTTGCACCATTTAATCTTTGCACAGGAGGAGGCTGGAATCTTCCTCCGGACAGCCGCTACGTGACCCTGACGGGCACCATCACACGTGGAAAGAAGAAGGGTCAGGTGGTGGACATACACGTCACTCTGACAGAAAAGGAACTGAGGGAGTTGGCCAAGTCCAAGGAGCGTCTGAACGCTGAGTGTGAGGCGGGGGAAGGTTCCAGACGTTCCTGCACTTTCGGTGTGTGCCAGGGACCCCACGTGGTCCTGTGGAGCATATCCTGCGCTCCCGTGGTGTTCCTCCTTTCCTTCATCACCTCCTTCTACTACGGCACGCTCACCTGGTACAACGTCTTCCTGGTGTACAACGAGGAGCGGACATTTTGGCACAAGATCACCATTTGCCCCTTCCTCATCATCTTCTACCCCGTGCTCATCATGCCCCTGGCGCTGTCGCTGGCTCTGTATTCGGCGGTGGTGCAGGTGTCCTGGGCCTTCGGCGAGTGGTGGCAGGCGGTGCGAGACCTGGAGAAAGGCTTCTGCGGCTGGGCGTGTGGGAAGCTGGGCCTGGAGGACTGCTCTCCCTACAGCATAGTGGAGCTGCTCGACTCAGACACGGTTTCCAGCACTCTGCAGAGCAAGGCCCCCAGTGACTTTGCCCAGACGTCATCTGTTTGAAGCGGCAGATTCTAAAATTATGGCACATATTTTTTTATGTTGACTTCAAATTATTTCATTGAGTTTCAAGAGCTGCACCTCAAGGTTAGGTTTGAAGGTTGTTTTCTGACTTTGAAGATGTTCTGTTGGTCCGGTTACTTGACTTAAATCATTAAAGAAAGAACCTTCTTCTTGCTGAAAGCTACAGTAGAAGATGTGTAAAAGCTGCAAAGTGAAACTCAACACTGCCCAAAAACTGTCTTTAGGCAATGAACTCTTTCTACACACATTAATATTATTGAACTGTGAGCATGAATGGTTGTTAAAGACCAGTTTTATTTTAAGTAGTCAAAAACAGCCACCATTACCTTCCTGAACACATTAGTCTCGACTTGCACGGCCATGCTGATGGTGCTCTTCCACAAATTACAGTAAAACCAAATTTCACTTCTCTGTAAATATCCTACCTAAATATTTGTGTGTCGTTTGTGCAACACTCACACGTTTGTTTCGTCATTATAATCATTCTGAGCTCATAGCTGAAGCTGGATGGGCGTCTGTCCCGCAACCTCTGCTGCAGCTGCTGCGTAAAGTTTGGGACGTCGACCAAAACACTTTTCTGCCTCTCAAACAGGCTGTGCATCTATTTTCTGCATCTTAAAACTATTTTAACAAGTTTTATGACATGACTAAAAGGGACAAATCTCTTAAAAAACATCATTATACACTAGTGTTTTTTTTTTAAACTGAATAATTTTGGTCTAACTTTCACGCTCATTCAGCACCAGTGAGTCAGCGCAGGAGGGGTGTGATGTGTTTAATACAACTGTTTTTCTCTGGGAAAATTCTGCCTACCTACCTAATCTAATAACTGGTGCTTATAATTGTAATTATGGCCTTTGGTTTAGTTGAAACCGTTGTGCTACTATCTTTTTAAAACAAATACGTTTCAAAACCTGCTTTATTCCAGATATTTCTAAAATTATTTCAAACACAATAAAATATGAGTCAAGTTGAGAACAGCAAGAACACAAATGTATTATTTTCTGAAACTCTGAGCACTTGAGAAGCACTTATATGCTGCACGAGTTGGTTTGTTCACCTTTTTTAAAGCTGTTTTTCTTTCCTTATTGTGTTAAAATCTCCATCTAATGTGTTGTGTGTGACCTGAAACTACTCGTGTTGTTATGCTGAGTTATCTAATCTATTTTTTGTATTAAAGAACTTTTGGAAGTTTCCACACAATTATATTTTTTATGTTCCCTAAATGTATTGTTATTTTTTTGTATACTTTAGAAAAAAGAAAAAAAAAAAAAAAAAACTCTGGCACTTTGACACCTAAAACTGACTGAGCAGTGATTGGGTTAAATAGATCTTCTGATTATAAAACACATTAGTCAAATGTTGGAGCATGTTTGATTTTTTTTTTTTTAAGTATTTAACGACAACCTTTATTTAGTAAAGGAAGAATTGATGTGGTTGATGATTGAATCTGTATTCCACATTATTTATTGTGAATCTACAGAATGCAAAATAATTAAAAAGTTCCCAAAATATGAAATGAAGCGTTTATATTTCCTTTGTATAAGAAGTATGAGATGATTATTTTTAAGATCTTTTCACAAAGACAAATCACTTTGTAATTTTACACATTCAAACCTAAGTTTAAGTTTGCTTGAAATAAAATAGTCACTAATGCAGCTAATCACAGGGAGGGAAATAAACACATTCTGCCCTGCTATAATGTCTGATCTTGTTCAGGACAGGAAGAAAAACAGATTTGAAGATTTAGTGAGATCTCTTAATAAAACACATTTTACATATTGATGTTTTAGCCTCTTTCACCAAACTCAACATGGTGATAATAAAACAGCAACACGCTGGATTAGAATAAATCCAGTTTATTTTTGCTAAAATAATTTTAAAACTAACTTGGTAATAGTTTTTGTTAAGTGAATAAATCTGTAGGAGGATTGCACATTAAAATGATGCAAATAAACTGAATGAGCAATAATGATGCCCAATCATAAAGATTAATTTCTGTGATTGAGACTTGATGTATAAACTATTGCTATTTTAGGGGTTACACTGCATACTTGGGAAAATAATACTGTTTTGTACTTTCTTTATATCACATTGTTTATTTAACACAGGCCCAGAGCTCATGAAACACTGGAGGGCGTTTGACCTACATCCTGATTCCTGCTTTTTTATTGTACTCATTCGGCCCAGCGCCACACAAAGAAAAAAAACTTTTATACGGTTTGACTAAAATGTAATAGGTTTAAAATAACTGGTAAATAATATAATTTAACAACAAACAGATTCGCGTAAAGCCTAAAGATTATCGAGAAGGATTCGCGCTGTAAAGAGGAACTTTGTTTTTATCCCGGCAGCAAGCTGTTGTTTCCGCCCGGAGTCATAACAAAGTGACACATCGGATTTGAAGAGGTGGGAAGAGAAGAAAATGGCAGGTTCCAAAGTAAGTTCTTGTTTAGTTTTCTTTTCTTTTTTTCTTAAATAGGGGATTAAACACGACTATCGATTTAAAAGATGGTTATTGTTGTTTTGAATTTTTGTTTTAAAAATATACGGAAATACCTTTCATTCATTCAGGAAGACATGTTGAGACATAACCCTGACCTGTTTTACTAGTTAAAGCCGTGTTTAGGGTATTTTATTCATAGTGATGTTCTGGTTTTTATCGATTTAAGAAAATATAGTTTTTTAATCTTAATGTATGCATTTTGTGTGACTCATAAAGGTTTTATTTCTTAAACTTGATTTGTTTGCTGTCTGCAGTCAGCTCTGGTGCTGTGCATGGATGTCAGCTTCTCCATGTCCAACTCAGCTCCAGGTGAAGAATCTCCATTTGATTCTGCCAAAAAAGTCACCCAGAAGTTTGTCCAGCGCCAGGTACAAAAACACACAAAGTGAACAGAAAAGGCACAAAGTTCAATTCAATTCAGTTTATTTATATAGCACCAAGTCACAACATACGTTGTCTCAGTGCACTGTACATGAAAAAAATAACAATCTAAAGAAAAAGCCAGCAGATTGCATTGAATCACTTCATCACAGTCTCCCATCCTGAGCAAACAGTGGAGAGGAAAAACTCCCTGTTAACAGGAAGAAACCTCCAGCAGAACCAGGCTCAGGACAGGCAGCCATCAGCTGGGTTGGAGGAGATAAAGAGACACAGACAAACACAGAAGAACTGGTCCAGGTGTACCTACTCCTGGAAGAGAGACAAAAAACATGTTATTGATATAACATGTATATACATGATGTACACATAAATAATTACAATAAACATGTAGCGAAGAGAGACTAAAGAGGGGAAATGTGCTCAGATTGTGCTCCAGCAGTCTAAGTCTATAGCAGCAGATATGAATAATTCAGGAAACCCAAGTCAACTATAGGATTTCAAACAAAGTAACAAAATTCAGCTAATTACAGGGGTCAATGGTGGACTTGTCTTTTTGTTTTTTTGTTAGGTTTTTGCAGAAACTAAAGACGAACTGGCTTTAGTTCTGTTTGGCACAGATTCTACCAAAAACCCTCTGGGCCAAGATGGCCAGTACCAGCACATCACAGTGCATCGTAACCTCGCGGTGCCAGACTTCATGCTGTTGGAGGAGATTGAACACCAGATTCATCCAGAGAACCAGCAGGCAGACTGTGTCCTTTATGTTCAATATGTTTTGCATTTTAAGCGTTTATTAACCAGAACTATTGATACAAAGTAAATTTGTTTATATAAATACCAAAATTGCTGTTCAAGAGGTAACAGTTTAGCTTTCAGTTTTGTGAGTTGGCTGATTTCCTTCATTTTCACCTGCTGCGAGCTCCTTAACTCATCATTTATAACAGGGCTGGATGCTCTTGTCGTCTGCATGGATCTTCTTCAGACACAAACTCAGTAAGAGACTGCTTGTTTTGAAAATCTCATCTGTTGACTGAACAATCAAACACTAATCTGAGTTGATGTATAAGCTGAAGAGATTCTTTGATTGTTCCTTTTTAAAGAGGGAAGAGGTACGATCGCCTGAACATCGTCCTGCTGACAGACCTGAACACCGAGGCCAGTTCTGACAACCTGAATGTTATTGTTCACAACCTGAAACGAGCTGGAATCACCCTGCAGTTCTTGTAAGATTAAACTAATTTCTGAATAATTTACAACTTGACTTTTTTTTTTTTTTGAAATTTTCACAAGTCAAAAAAGAACAGATGTTTAACTACTCCTTCTGGATCTCCAGTTTGCCTTTCCCTGTCGAGGATGATGACACAGATCTAGGTGGTGGAAGTGAGAGAGGCTCAGGTGACCATGGTGCTGGCAAAGGTCTGTCCAGGGAACAGAAGAGTGGCCTGGAGATGGTTAAGCACATCATGATAAGTCTAGACGAGGAGGACGGGCTGGATGAAATTTACACCTTCAGGTTATAAAGTTATAAAGCTTTTTTTTTGTTTACTTTGTTCCCTGTTAATGTTTTGCCCTTTAAATCTGATATTTCTGTCTACATTTAGGAACAAATGATGATAGTGTTGCGTGACCCAATCTCTATTTGCTTAAATGTAGGAATGCGATTGAGCAGCTGTGCATGTTTAAACGCATTGAGAGGAGACCCATGGGCTGGCCCTGTCAGCTGACCATTGGCAGCTCTTTGTCCATCCGGATCATCGGCTACAAAGCTGTAAGTTAGAGTGCGTAAGGTTTTTACACAGCCTAAATGAGTGGTGTTTATTGGAAGCAGAGGGGAAAATGCAGCATTGCTCTAGATATAATTTGAAAGTATTAAAAATCAACCACTGCTTGTTTACTGCAGTGGGCAATGTAAAGTTTCACCTCCTCTGTAACATCTCACACAGACATGCTGATAGTCGCTCATAAATGTGTTACGTTAGCCACTTCTGTTCACCAGGTGACTGAGGAGCGACTGAAGAAAACGTGGATGACAGTCGACGCTCAAACCAACCAGAAAGATGATGTGAAGAGAGAGACAGTCTACTGCCTGGATGATGACAACGAGACAGAGGTGCAGAAGGAGGACAGTATTCAAGGTGAGGACGCTAGTAAAAATGCCAGATGTTGTTTTATTTATTTATGTTTTTACTTCTTATCTGTTAGAAATCCCTCTAGACATCTTATCTTTTACTCTTTTTTTTTTTTTTTGCAGGTTTTCGATACGGAAGCGACATTGTTCCCTTCTCCAAAATTGATCAAGAGCAGATGAAATACAAGCACGATGGGAAGTGCTTTGCAGTGCTGGGATTCACCAAACAGAACACGGTATTGTTTTTTTAAATTGTTTTTACCATGACTGGGGCTGCACTGGGCATCTAAACACATGAAGCTTTACAGCTAATTTCCTTCATTTATTCTCCATCTGTAGATACTTCGCCATCAGTTCATGGGTTCAGGTGTTGTCAAGATATTTCCTGCTCGTGATGATGAGGTATGAATGGGGAGAGCTGGTTTTTATGATTTCATGTTGATTTCGACCTGTTGTTTATGTTTGTACGTATCTGTCTGAGCAGCATGCAGGAGTGGCGCTGTCGGCTCTTATTCGTGCCTTGGATGAACTCCAAATGGTGGCCATCGTACGATATGCCTACGACCGACGCAGCAACCCACAAGTGGGCGCCGCTTTCCCGTTCATCAAGCCGAGCTACGAGGTCGGGTCTTGAACCTAAAAAATGCTGGAGCTTCTTTGTAGTTTACTCACAGTGTGTTCTGAATAGTCCCAGCTAACGATGCTCCTCTCGCCCTCTGTAGTGCCTGCTGTACGTCCAGCTGCCCTTCATGGAAGACCTCAGACATTTTCATTACCCTTCGCTTGACAACAAAAAGATCGCTCCATCAGGTACTGTTGCACGGCACTGAAACACCTCAGGGAGCAGCTTCATCATTCACTCACAACCTCACACTTTTATGTTTAATTTCTCTTTTTTAGAGTCGCAGCTGTCAGCCGTGGACCAGCTCATCGACTCGATGATGCTGGTAGGAGAAGATGAAGATCACGAGCAGAGAGACCTGTTCAAGCCCCACCATCTTCCCAACCCTGCCTTCCAGAGGCACTTCCAGGTACTGCACAAGTTGTCCAAATTATAACGGGGTTGTCATTTCTTTTAGTGTGTTCTAGTTTTCTGCAATACACCAAATCTATGAGTTGTTTTAGAACAAATATCTGCAAACTAGACAAATATACGCTGTCATTTATTTATGAAAGAAAATGTTTGATTGCTTATATATGCTGTCACCAGGACCTGTGTAACCAGTTTCATTCCATGTGCGCGAACATTTGATGTTTGTGTTGAGGGAATGACAAATAAATATCCTTGAATCCTTAAATCCTAACAAGAAATTGTGAGTTTTTTCTTTAAATATTTAGTAAGAACTGCTTGTTTGGTAAAACCTTCAACTAAAGTTGATTTTACCGTCCATCAGATCTGAACTGCTGCTTTGATCATTTTTAGATCACTCGACTGTACAACGGAAAAACAAAAGGCTTCAGCTCTTAGATATTTGCTTTACTTCAAAGTTTTGTTCTTTTGTCTTTCAAGACCTTGACTCAGTGATTGCTTGAATGTTTTTTGGTGAAATGACTTCAGTGCTTTGAGACCCACTTTCTCTAGAGATTCAGGTCACAGGGAGAGATGTTCAAACATTTTCTTTAGGGAACAAATGGTTTATTTAGAATGTATTCTGTCAGTGATGGAGAGCAAAGCAGACACACTAGATGCAGTAAAACAGGCCACAAAGATATATTTAAGGTGGGATATGAGTCTTTTTTTTTAATGTATCACTTTTATGTTTTAAAACCTCAACTAAGCTGAATGGCTTCATTTGTACACAATGTAGAACAAAAATATTTAGTCTTTTAAAGAAACATTAAGGTAAACATGTAATAAAAGTCACATCTTAAATCAAATCTCCACTTTAGAACTTTGCAGTCTTTTGCTACTCAAACAAATAAATTATAGGATCATTTTCTTCACCGCTCACTCAGTTTTTCTAATAATAATAATTATTTTTTGTGGGTTTCATTTGTTCAATTGGGTTCTGTATCAACTTTCAGGAAATAAATGTAAATACTTTAAGTTATATTTATGCAGAAATAATAAAAAGAAAAATCTGACACTCCACAAGCAGGTGAGGTGCAGTTTTAATTTGAGAAGAAAATATCTTCAGCAGCTACAAGCTGGCGTGATTCACCTTTTCTTCTTTCTGTTTTTAGTGTCTACATCACCGGGCGGTACACCCGGGTTCTCCTCTTCCCCCCATTGAGCCGTGGCTGGAGGCTGCGCTCGATCGCCCCGAGATCATCAAGGAGCGCTGCCAAGCTCCGCTGGAGGCTTTAAAGAAGCTGTTTCCGCTCACCGAAGTGGAGAAGAAAAAAACGCTGAAGACAAGCGCTCAGATTTTCGGCAAAGAGTAGGTTTGGTTTCTGGAGTGGGCGGTGGGGGTTTTGAATGCAGGGTCTAAGGTCATGTTCAAAAACATACCGGCGCAGTCAGAAATGCTGAGGTAGAACCGGTCATCACGGCTTTTCTCAGTGTAACTGGGTGGTATAAAAAAATATATATATCCTGAACAGTCTTCATTGTCATTCTTAGCTCTGATGAGCCAGATGCCAAAAAAGCAAAGGAAGAGGAAGCAGAGGAGGAGTATAACCTGGCAGACATCTCTGAAGGTTCTGTTTCTTCTGTGAGTATCCAAAAGATTGGTTGACATAACCACAACAAAGATAGGCGCTCTAAATAAAGCAACCCAATGTGTGACTGTAACAGATGGATAAACATCCATTTTATTCTCTAACCAGGTGGGAAGTGTTGATCCAGCCCGAGACTTCCGCTCTCTGATCAAGCAGAAGAGTCTTCCATTTGGGGAGGGTGAGGTTCAGAATTATCTCCATCCAGAGGCCCAGCTGACACCCCCCCCCCCCCCCCACACACACACACACACCCATCCTTGTATTTGCATCAAACTGAGGACTTTGTATTGACTTCCATTCATTTTTGTAACTGTATTTATGCCTAACCCAGACATTTTCCCTAAAACTAACCATTACTGGTCTATAGTTAACTCTAACCTGAACCAGAACTTAACTCACACCATACCTCTAAACCTAACTAGTAAAGCACAGCAGAGCTGCAAACAAAGTGAGGACATTAAAGAGGTCCTGACTTTACATCAAAGACCTCACTTTGATAGTAACTATGGTGCAAATGGTCCTCACTCTGTAGTAGAAACAAGGCCACACACACACACCCCTCTTGGTGTATTATGAACCGCAATGACTCATGCTCAACCCTTGTAATTATGTTTCTCTCTTTGGTTGTGGTGACCCCCGTGTCCTTTCAGTCTGTCAGCAACTGACTCACAGGATCGAGCAGTTGCTTAGCAACAAGAACACGCACTACTACATGAAGAGCATCACCTGTATCCAGGCTTTCAGAGAGCAGTCCGTTAAGGTAAACGAACATTCACTCGCTTTCTGTTTGACTTCACAGTTTAGCTTTTCCTTAAAGATTTAGTCGCCTCGGCGCGGAGTCTGTTTCTTTTCTTGTGACTTGAACTGAATCCAGTTTTTATTAAGTATGTTGGCCCCGTAAATGGAATTTGACTGTTTTATGTCTTCCCTAATTCAGCTGGGGAATGCTGATCTGTTCAACAGCTACCTCCAGTCCCTGAAAAGGAGCATTCCCAGCAGAGGCCTCGAGGTCTTCTGGGACCTGCTTGTTCAAGGTATGATAAGCCTCTTTATATGGAGCTGCAAGGTTTTTCTTAAATTATTCATCCTATGGGGAATGAGACGAAACCTCTACATGATCTGAGTGCAAAATTAGGCTTTAGTCTGTTGAAGAGTTCATTGTGTGTTGACTTCCTTCTGGGTGCGATGAACAGACGCTGTAACTCTGATCAGCAAGGCTGAGGTTGAAGCAAGCACAGTTTCCAAAGACGAAGCTAATCAGGTGACCTCAATATACAAACTGTGTACATTTAAAATGATCTGGAACTGTCTTTTTCTCTAACTAAGACCTAATTGTCTGTAGTTTCTTATGGCTGAGGAAAAGAAGGAGGAGGCAGCTGAAGTCCCAGCTGAAGACACAGGAGATGTTGATGACTTGGTATGTGTTTGTGCACTTTTCTCCCTCCAGTAAAAGCACTTAAATATGTATTCTTTTTAACAGAATATTTTAAAGCTATTTTCATGTGAAGTTCTTGGTTATAAACTCTGTTTCTGCTCTCATTTTTGCAGCTGGATATGATGTAAGAGAGGCGGGAAGAATGTTGGCAGAAATCCTGGGAATGCGTTTTTTGAACCCACTCAGACCAGATCAGTTCAACCGTCCATTGTTCAGCTGTTTCCACTGGGGGTTTCAGGATACTTTTTCCACTGTTGTTAATGAATAACTCCAAACATACAACACAGAGTGGGGTTTTAATAATAATAATAATTTGAACATACTCTGTAAAACACCTAACAAAACAAACGGTTCATAATACTTCAGGGTGACGAGCTCCAAATGTTAAACTTACTCAATTTTTTTGTAATTTCCTTTTTGTAGCATTTTTTTATATGGAAAATTAAAATGAAGTTTTCTGTGCATTGTATTAAACTGAAAGCATCCAGGTTTATTATGCTAAATTAAGTAATTTGTGACCAAAACATGTAATAAAATTAGGATGCATTTACTTTTTGTGTGTACGTTTTTGTGACAATATATAGTAGAGCACAATGTTGTGACTTTGTAAAATTTACAGTACATACAAGTCATTATAAACCAGTCAGTTTAAGAATATTTTCAGTTCATTTCAACATAGTGAATTTCCTATTAACGAGACCAATGTGGTTCTACGGAGCATAGCATTACTTTTTTGTAAAAACTAAGAAAAATGGTGTGTTGGGCCAAAATTTTGCCATGTTTTGAAAACCAATAAAATTAAAAAGCAGCTAAAATCATTAAAAAATACTTTGAAAGACCTTGAGAAAGCTTCAAGAACTTAAAACCACTTGAAAAGATCACAAAAAGTCAGATTCCTTGAAGGCAATGCAATCCTGTTTCATTTTGTGCGCCTCCCTGTAGCCACAAATCTCTACAACTAAAGTGGAAAGTTTACAGCTGGCACAGCCATCAACTAAACATTGGGAAATACACTATGTTGAAGTAAACGTTCAGTACAATGCTAACACTAGTATGACGCTCACATGAGCACAGTCTGTTTAACACACCCACCGGATGAAACTGTTGAACATATTAGATTGTAGCATATCAGAGAATTTTTGTACTTTAAAGATGGCTTCCGGATCGTCCATGGCTAGTTTTGTTAGGACTTCTTGATCAACATCACTTCCTGTGGCAATCACAGTGGAAACAATCTGTTCCCTGCGCATGGCACTGAGCGCCTCGTCCAGGCCGCTGCTGTTAGTGACGCCGTCTGTGATGAAGACGAACGAAACCTCGGCACCACGCCTCGTCTTGCGAGTGCTTCCCTTACCCAAGAGGTAATCGATGGTGTGGATGATGGCAGGTCCCACTGTTGAGGATGAATCCATGTATGTTATGTTGGTCAAACCTGAAGAGATGACCTTGGGATCATGCGTGAGAGGGAAGGTCACTTGGTTTTCATTCTCTTGGCCAAATTCGATCAGCGCCAGACGAGCCCAATTTCGGTCACTCTTCCCCTTGGCCATTTCTAATCTGTCCGTCACATCCTGCACAAAAGTACGAAGGTGGTTGAAGTTCTCCTCTCCGAGTCGTTCTGAGCCGTCCAAAAGAAATACCAGCTCGACAGGACGTCCAACACACGGTGCTACATCTGGTTCTGAAAAGGAAGAAGGAACTTTAGCGATTACCCTTCATTTCAACACCATAATAATCAAACCATGATTAAAACCCACCTGTTTTACAGGGAAGATCTGGACATTTAATCACTGGATCTGGAGGGAAAGTTAAACTGCAGGTTAGACCATTGATGGACCTATGATGTTATCCTACTGTAGTTGACCAGTCTTACCAGGACAGAGCACAGTCTCCATCTTCTCAATGAAGTTCTCAGCCACTAAATCGGTGTATTGCTTCATCTCGGTGATTCTGTTCTTATTGTTGCAGGCTATCGACACAAGGGTCTCACTATCGTGTCTCTTATCGAACATGTCACCAACCCCAATGGCGTTCACCACCACGTTGGGGTCGTTGCAAAGGTACCTGAGCTTGTTGTCGTCGTCCCGAGGGTCGAAGCGGCCGTCTGTGACCACGACGACGGATATCCTCGCACGGGATCTCTTGCTGTCCCTAATCAGGTTGTCATAGGCAAATTTGAGAGCAGAGGGCGTGAACGTGCCCCCTGCAATCCACTGCAGATTCTTCACTGCCGTTTTAAAGGCGGACAGGGAGTTTATGGTTGGGTCGTCAAGGCGAATAGCCTCAAAGGTCCCTTCGTGACTGAACTGTACAACTCCAACTCTTGTGCCTAGAAGGGACAAACATTAATCTTGCTTTAATAATTGGCTGGTTTTACTGTACTGTATTAATGTTATTGTTAGGAAATGACTTTAAGGTAAACAAAACTTAACTTCAAACTGACTTGGCAAAGACAGTCCTGTAGTTGCATAAAATATTAATTGGTTTTGAAATAATAAAGTCAACGGGTTCTTCCCATTGATCAATTACTAATTTAGAATAATAAATATCCATAACCTTGGAAAATGTTCAACTCAGGCGATGCTGTGAGAACAAAACTTAACAGGGATGCATCCAAGTGTGAACTTATAAGTCAAATTTGCAAAATTATAAACTTGTATTTTTTTTGTATAAGTCTATTCATTTCATTTATTTTTTCAAGAGTGGTGTCATAGCACCCTCAGCACCCACAGTTCCCACAGCATTAAGAATGTTTTGACATGTCGGTAAAAAACGGGCTATGGTTTGCACATTAAATGACTCCATACAAAGTGATGCATGAAGAAAATATATTTTGTATTATACTGAACAATACTGAATGCAAATCCTTCAAACACTTTAAAGACGGATAATCTTTTATTTCTGTGTCTGTTGAAGGATTTAACTCTGTTTACCAGTTGTTGATTCTGGGTCGGAGGCCATAGACCCCAGCCTGTTGACAGTGGTGATAACAAAGTTCTTCTCCAGGGTGAAGTTTGTCAGTCCAACACTTTCTGAGCTGTCGATCACAAACACGATGTCCAGCGCTCCGCAGTGCTTTTCACAGTCTGAGGAAGAACAAAAACAGGATCAGCTTGTTGAGAAATATCATCTGTCCAGCTGTGAATGGTCACATCTGCCTACCACAACAACCACACGTTTCCCTGAGGTACGTCATGACGTCACATTCCTGCAGTGACAGGCGCACAGGTTAGATGTGACACAACTGATTGTAGATCATTTCAGTTTTAAAGTTTACATACAGTGAGCCCAGGATCCCCGACTGGTCCCGGACCGCCCTGCACAAACACAAGAGGAGGACTGAGCTATAAGGTTTGAGTTTAAAAATCTGCATGCATAATTAAGTGTTTACAGCGCAGATGCTTACATCCTTTCCAGCAGCTCCCCGGGGTCCTCGCTCCCCCGGCTCTCCTGGTTGGCCTGGTTCTCCCTGAATGCAAAACATTTTCCCCCAAAAGTGACTCATAGCTCACAGAAAAAGAGATTTTAAGTAGAAAAATGACTCATTCTTCTGCATAATGTCCCTCTGCATATGTTTGAAAGGATTCTGCCAAGAACTTCCACAGACTGTTTCAAAGTTGTTTTAATTTCCTTCACTGCTGATTTGACAAATCACAAAAGGCAGCATGAGTCACAGATATGAAAACTTTACAGATGTTCTTAAGAGGTGGTGATGGATCAGGAGTTTTGATGGTGTGACATGATCTCTGCACCTGTTGAATTGTCATTACTTTGTTATATAAAATAAAACTGCACCTTCTAAAACAATCACAGAGGCTTCCATCTCCACTATGATGCTCTAAAATCTCATTTCAACCCAAATAATTTTACCTCTCTGATGAAGGGGATACTGCAAAAGCAATGAGCAAAGACAGGCCTCAAATCAACTTATAAAGACTCATTTTTAAAGAGATTTTTCTTTGGAACTAAGAGGCACATTTTTCATAAAGCTGTGAAACAAAATAATAATAAAAAAAAAGGTTGCAGTTAAACCCTCAAAGTGCTCCTGTGGGGATAAATCCTACGACAACGCAGCGAGGAGGCGCCCTAACTCTCAGATCTAATTAAGACAATAACCGATTTAGTGTAACAACACAAAATAAAATAAAATTAATATGATGAAACATTGAGAAAACAAAAGAGAAAAGTTCATTAATCCCCGAGGAGAAAAACGCAACATTGCACAACGTAGTTCATCATCCTTAGCATCAAAGAGATGATTAGATTAACGTTAAATTAATTATAAAATCTGCCACTCTACATTATGAGGCTTTTAAAAAAGTCTGTTTTAAGTTCTTAGTACTTTCACGTGGCCTTCTGACATTTTTTTACACCGATGTGAGTATACTCTGAAGTATTTCTTGAGTGAAACCAGCCATTACTGGAAACATTTTTAGATAAGAGTTTTCTTCCTGTTTCAGCAAAGCTATAAACATCACTCTCTGTGTATCTGCTCAGCATCTCTGCTTACTTCCCCAAACTGCCTTTCTATTCAGGATAGTCGGTCATTACTCTTACCAGTTCACCTTGAGGTCCTTTATCTCCAGGCTGCCCTTTAGCGCCACAGTCTCCTCTGCTGCCTCTGGGCCCTTGCTTACCTCGTTCACCTGGCTCTCCCTGAAAAAAGACAAACTTGCTGAACGAGCACCCTGGATGTGAGGGAAATCTTTTCATTTAAACAGAAAACCGTACAGATGGTCCTCTCAATCCTGGATAATTGAATCCTGATCGGCCTTTGTCACCCTTTAGAAAAAAAAAGTCAATCAGTGAGTGAAATTTTACACATCAGCCTTGATTTACTATTGTTTGTTGGTTTTTACCTGTGGGCCAGGTGGACCGGAGTCTCCTCTTGGTCCTGGATCTCCTGGATTTCCCAAAGTTCCCTGTAGAGAATTAAAAAGTAAGATAATCATGTTGAAAAATGACAGAGTTATGGAGGATTTCATGCTCAGAGTATGGGCTGTGAACGACTCTCAGCGACTACCACACTGAATTTCAGCTCAATATCTGTAAAACTGGCTGATTTATTGACATTTTAGTGTTTTACAAGGTCATTTAGCACCAAAAGTTGCTTATTTGCAAAATAATGTCATTAAAACCCATGCAGTAGGCCTCACGCCTTCATTGTGCAGCGTCGGGTTAAAAGGATGCGTCTGAAACCGGTGGACTCACATTTCCTCCAGGCGAGCCCGGTCCTCCAGCCTGACCCCGCGGTCCTGGTAGTCCTTGGTCTCCCTGACAGGAACAGAAAGGTTTTCACTGAACACAACACTGACTCCAGCCCCCACATTCAGAATTACTCACTCTGATGGGAGTTTGGCAGGAAGCTGTGCTGGACAAGTCATTTTAAAAAACCTATAGTTCATCTGGAGACTCTATTTTGATAACAGATTCGGTTCATGTATTTTGGCAGTTTGAGAAGCTGTAGAGTCTGTATTTTTGGGCCTGCAAAGGCTGCTTGGTTCTAATGAAACCGAGTCACCTTTTTGCTAAAAATCAGCCCATAATGATCTCCTCACTTTTGCTCCTTTAAATCCGTCTTCTCCAGGCCGACCCCGGTCTCCATATGGTCCTCGTTCTCCCTTAAAGATAAGTTAATGTGTCAGAGTTTGGCCTAGAATCTGCAGGATTTGGTTTTGTTTTGCAAAAGCAACAACAGAAAAAAGATGGAACAAAAGGTTTTTACTTACTTTAGCTCCTTTTTGACCATCAGGTCCTTTTGCTCCTTTTCCTCCAAGATCTCCTGTCCTGCCCTGTTCATATTTACCAAAACACTAAAAGTCTAGAAATTTTAAAGTAGACATATCAGATTTTTAAATCCTTCTTTTTCACATTAAAATTATTCAGTTGGGGCTCTTTATAAAGTGGAAATAGTGTTTTGATCTCAATTGCTCCTTATTTTAACTTGACCAGCCTCTCTTTCTCCCCCTTTCAGAAGTGTATCTTAATGTAGCTGAATTTGTTACTGTTCCTTTAAGATGCTTCAAACTCACCCCCCCCCCTCCTTTATTGTAGTGTTCAGAAAGAGAATTGAGAGGAGGAAATTGTAGTTGGTAAGTCCAGACCTTTTTTATCAGTTCTGTCACAGATAATTTGATGTAATAGACTCAGAAAATGTCATAAAAAACAAAGAAAACTGAACGGGCTAAAAAAATATGACCCAAACAGAATATAAAGATATCTTTGCAGCACCAAGAGACTAAATTCAAATTTTCTGCACTCCTTAAGACTTCAGGTCCACAACAAAATGTATTTAACAACTAAAAAAATGGATTTTGCATTACATGTCCCCTTTAAAATTTTAAAATATATAATTTAAAATGGGAGGTGTTCTGAAATACCAGGTCGCCATTTGATCCAGGTCTGCCTTTATGTCCCTGAAGGAAGAAGAATTTTGTTTAAATGTCGGTTTTCTATTAATAATAATTTACTTTGTAGGAGATGAAATTAAAATATACTTGAATCCCCTTTTCTCCTGATGAACCTGGATTTCCAGGATTTCCACTTTCACCCTAAAAGCAAAGAATGATCAGCTCACTGTTGGTACTTTTAAAGCAAACAAAATAAACTTTATTATTTGTAAAAAAAAAAAAAGTATGTTAAAAATAAATACCTGCGGTCCTCGCTCACCCTGAGGACCAGCAGGGCCCATTTTCCCAGGAAAACCAGGGTCCCCCTAAAATGAACAAAAAAAATAAAATAAAATTGTTTGCACATCTAAATATAATGAAATAATGAAAATAATTTTAACAAATATAAATCCCAGCATCCCAACAATCTCTGTGTCTTTTTATTTTTCTGTCTGGTGCAGGATGTTTGTTTTCACAATTTTAAAGTATTTTTTAATTCATATTTATGTATTTTCAGAACACCATGCAGGTACAAAATGCACAAGTAGAGAAGAAACCAGATACAGATAATAGTTTTTGAGTTGTTCAGTTTTGAAGTTTGAGAAGGAAAAACACAGAACAAAAACAGTTTTGATGTAAAAATCAAAAGTTATTGATTTAGACTTTTTCCTCTGTATTGTTCAGGTGTGTCTCGACTAAATCTTGCTTTCTGAAACAGTATTTACCTTTTCTGCTCATTGCTCAGATGTTTTTGTTGTGCTACACAGGAAATTATTCTGGTCATTTATGGTTTCCTATTTGCCAGGCAACAAATTTCCACCCAAGTCATCGTTTCCAAAGGTCTTTTGTGTTGAATTGTGAGATCTGAGTTTTGATTTGATTTGATTCACACCTTTTCTCCTTTGTCACCAGGGGGTCCAGGCCTGCCAAACTCTCCTGAGTATCCATCTGGTCCCTTAAAAAGAAAACAAAAACAAATAATCGTTGGTTCAGTAAAGCAGAAAAGCTTCAAATCTGCGGCTCTATTGATGAAAAATGATGAAACTTAACATTCTCTGGAGCTGTGAAGAGGAAATAAAAATGATTTTGCATAAATACCAATAAAGATCAGCCTCACCTTGTCACCTGGATCACCTTTGCAACCAGGAGCTCCAATTCGGCCTATTTTACCCTGAAAATTCACAAAATGAATTAGTGTGACATCGGTTCATAAAACCTTGTGACGACAAACATCCGAATATTCACCTTCTGTCCATCGGTTCCATTCCTGCCAGGTGCTCCCGCCACGCCCTGACATGTTTGGACACGTATAAAAATATTTAACAGGGGTGCTGATTGTGAAGAATACATAAAAACATGACAACACTCTACCTTTGCTCCAATTGATCCACGTTCCCCCTGTTTAATTCAAACAAACGTGTTAAACTCAGTTCAGTTTGACAGAAAAACAGAACAAAATAGTTCGCTCTCACCTTTTCACCATTAAAACCAATCACTCCCTAAGCATAATGAGAAAATGATGGATTAATTAAGGATTCAGAACTAATCACACATTGTGCAACCACTGTATATAGCAGTGGTTCCCAAAGTTGGTGTCAGGACGGGCCGTAAACACAAGAATTTACAATCACTTTTACAAAGAAATAAAACCAGTGGTCATAAATGGATAGGAATACGTAAAATCATTGATAAGTTTCTTCATTAACTAGCCTCATCTTTTTATTTTTGTTGGTTAAAAAAAAGCTAAAAGGTTTGGGAACCACTGGTATAAAAACACCAGAACTCATCGGCCTCAGCAAACCTTTGATCCGGGTCGTCCAATGGGACCTTCAATCCCTGGATCACCCTGAAATATTAAACATCACATTCAGCAGCAACTCGTGACAAAACGGTTTAAATCACCTTTATGTTTTCAGTTTCCACATACCTGTGTACCTTGTTCACCTTTTTGCCCAGTCTTACCTCTTTCTCCTTTTGTGCCCTGAAAAAATGTACAACTGTTTACATTTCAACACCACGAGTAAACAGACATAAACAGAAAACACCCACTATTTTAACTCTTTTAAGACTCACTTTTGGACCTGAAGATCCTTTTCGCCCCGGGATTCCAGGAACCGCCAAACATGTTGGTTTATAACACTATAAAAGAGAAATATTTTAAAGTAAATGTGGGACTGTGAAGTAACTTCTCAGTGCCTTTTTTGTCTAAATATTAGTTTTATTAAAGATTATCTAATGAAACAAAATATACTGCTGGATAATGTGTAGATGATTAAAATGGACCCAAATTAATATTATTGCTAAGATGAGGCAGCTGTTCACTATAATCTGCATTATCTATTTACTTTTTTTATTTTTACTGTTGATTGAAAAGTTTTGATGCCTTTTTATATAAAAAACATTTTGATACACCAACATGTCTTGAACAAGGTCACTTTGTTGGTCTAGGTAAGCTTCTGTAAAATGGGTCCAATGTTATTTTTCTGTGGATGAATCTTTGAAAAACATATTTTCCTATTGAAAGGATCAGACTCAGAATCTAAAACACCTGAAAACACATTAAACTGTTTGTTTACCTGTAAGTAGGCTTGATATTTCTGCAAATCAAAAACAAAAACAATCAGTGATTAGGGTAACTGAAAGTCATATCTGATCTGTCATTCATATCTGCAAAGGCATAAAAATCCCAGATCACCATGACTTTGATGATCCGATCAATGGAATCGGTGCTCAGTCTTGGTTTCCCGTCAACGACCTCCATGACGATGTAGTCATCACGGAACACCTCTGTGGGGGAGCTGGCGATCTCCCTCATCCCCAGCTCATCGATACTACTGGATGCTGCCACTGAGAAGATGTGGATTCCCTGATCTCGAGCTTGGTCCGCCATCAGCTTAATCCCTGAACACGGACTCCCCGTCACGTGGCCGTCCGTGATGACCACAGAGAAGAGGACGGCCTTCGGCCCTGAAAAATGGTGCCTTGTCATCTGGTGGGTCATGTTTCCGAGGGCGCAGTCAATGTAGGTGCCTTTGCCCAGGTACATGATCCTGCTCAGACTCCTGATGAAGGTCTCTCTGGTTGTGAACTGGCTGAAGACCACCTGGGTTTGAGAAAAGTGCAAGCCTCCGATGGACCAAGTGATCTGGATTTGACCCCTGTACTCCTCGTCTGCGAGTTTTTGGGTGAATATTCTGGTGTACTCCTTGATGCTCTCCACCAGACTACCAGGCGGGGACTCCTGCAGGGCGATGGTCTCTGACGTGTCAATGGTGAAGAAGACCTTGATGGGACAGTCAACGAGTTCTGATAGAGAGGAGAACAATACAATAAAGGGAGGGTTGGCATATTAGTGGATATTTATTTATTTATGGTGCTTGTCTCTTTATTTGGTAAGAATTTGACTAGAGTTTTAGTAAATTTGATGGAACATTGATAAAATTAAAATAAAAACCTTTAATGTAAGGTTTGTTATTAAATAATTACTCCATGAATAGCAGCTTTTTGGTGTGTTTACCATTTATAGCACAATATTATGGGTTCAGTTGGGTTCAGAGCAAATGAACAAGGAGCACATTAATTATAAAATGTCATGAAGAAATGGTGACAGGTTTGAAAATAAAATGCAATTTAGATATAAACAACTGAATCAACTGTGAGACTTGTATTACAGTAAGAATATTAAAAATAAAACAATAGTACTTGTTTTATGTTTAATGAATATAAATCTAGAAAGATAAAATAACCCCACAAACTTATGCACTTATACATAAAATGACACAGATAAAGGTTCAGAAAATTGTTTTGTTGCTCCAATTTTACTTCAAACAAAAATAGGATGTAAATTCAGAACCAGGGGTGTCAAATTTTCACAGAGGGCTTTGTGAGTGTTATGGTGGCTCTCGAAGGTAAATAACTTTTTCATGTTTACTTTGACTAAACTATGTTTTAACATGTCCTCTTATAAACATAGCAAAAGACTAAATGTACGACTGACTAAATATGAAATAAATATTACAGAAATAATATTAAAAGTAAACGTAAGAGAGTTACACTCACTGATGAGTTTCACGAGTAGCTGCCCATGGATGATCGACGTGCATTATGGGAGATGTTTTATCTAATTAAATTGCTCACTTAAAGCCAACAGCTCAGGGGCAGGACAACTGTTATCTCTTACCTTTTTAATTAGATTATTTTGTTGCATTTAACCATAAATTTAAAGTTTATCATTGACATAACATAAGAAACTATTTTCAGACAGGAGTCACCCACTGGCTTTGAGTTTGACATGTGCTTTAAAGTATAGGAGCTTTTGCCTGAACGTCTAAAAAAATCAGAAAAACCTAAATAAATCATTAATAAAATTGTAATTAATCACATGTTTAAACCAGTCAACAGATCTTTCTCTCACGTAAGAAAATTACTCAAAATACAGACTTGAACACAGAAAATAAGGATTTAAATAAACATAATATAAATCTATCAGTGGAGAGAACAAAAGAGGTCAAAAGCATGAGAGAAGGAGAGCGGTGATTACTGAGCTGAAACACCTGGGCTGATGAGCAGATTGAGTGCAGCTGTGAGAGGAGAGCTCAAAGCAGGAATAATTTATAGTAAATATAAAAGGATTTGTAAATTCATATCCAAAAAAGTCAAACATTTGCATAATTGTTGCATTTTACTGCTACGGGTGAACTCACTCTCACAACCTTGGGGTCTTGGTGTGGGCTCAGGTGGGAGTGGGGGTGGTGTTGGCCCTGGACTGTCCCCCCGCCCCGGTATTGGTCTGGGTCCACGAGGCAGTAATCCCTGAGCCTCCACAGCTCGGAGCAGGGAGAGAAAGATGAACCCTGATAACACGGTCGTGGTTGGATGGACACCAATCATCTTCTCCTGAAAACACAAAAAGAGTTTTCAAGTTTTTCAGTTCAAACTTTTTCTTTTTTTTAAGGAAGCAGCTGTCAGATAAATGAGTCTTTACAGAGGGAATCTCCACACGACTCAGGAATGTTTATCACTGCTTCAAACAATGTCAGACTAACACACAGAGGATTATTTATATCTCCTTTCTGTTTATTTGTATTAGGTAAAACTAAAATCTACAGCTGGAACTCCTAAACAACGTGACGTTTAGTTGGATAAACTCTTTAGAAAAGTTGTGTGATCTGATAATTACTGATAGCAAAAGTCAGGAGGAATATTTTTACTGGAAGGAAGTCCAACAATGTTAACCAGAATAAATGAGAAGTACTGGAATCTTGTTACTTTCATTTTTATTTTTTTCATCTGGATAGGTTTAATGAAACTTTCAGGAATTAATCATTAAATACTGTACCTCTAATTGATTACATTTTGGAGTCAATCCAATTCAAGATGGCCGCCCCACCTAATTCACATCAGCCAACACAAAAAATGGGTTTAATTCATTGAGTTTAACAGATGTTGAACTTTATTTTGTTGCCAGATATTAAACAAACTAAACAAATATCTTTTGGGATTAGAATATAATGCAACTAAAATAAAAAACTAAAAAGTTTTCTTTTTGAACTTTTGACGGGCAAAAGATTAAAAAAATAACCCTTTTGGTGAGAACTTATTGTGTAGGACAGAAGTGAACTGAGCAAAGAGTGTTAAAGAGTAAAACATGCAGAGCTCTTGAGTTTTAATCAGATCGACCTGAAAAAACAAACATAAAGGATCATTTGGTATAAAAGTGCAGCTGGGGATCTCTGGTTATTCCCTCTTATGAGAACAGAGACACAAAGAAAACAGTTGGAAACTCAAACCCAGGAAACGGCTGCAAAAAGATTAAAAGTATCACTTGGTTCATAAAGTACTGTGCAAAATTCTTGAGTCATTTGTTTTTTGTATTTTGTATCCAATGAGCCAAAGTTTCTTTAAGATTTTTTAAATGGCTTTCTGAAGGCCTATAGCTGCTTTTCACTCATTTTTAAACCACTGACTGTTTTCAGACAATTGTTTTATCTGTTTGTTTATTTGTTGGGACTATACTTAACTCTAAGCTATCAGTCAATTTAAATGTGATGCATGTTCCCATCAGCTTATTATAAAAACTCAGTTTGGATCTATTTCTTTTGATAATTTAATTAAAATCTTATTTAATCTTATTTAAAACATTTAAAACCCTTCAGAAAGTCTACTGAACAAAAATAAAAGCTATTGTAGATGGCTAAATCTTTAACATAGTTTGTTATTAAAAAACACAATTACTAACTTGTAGAAATGAGAATCAAGTCTGCAAATTAAACTGCAAAAAGCTGAGAATTTGTTTCACTTTTGCCCTATTTTAACTGATGAAAGTTACAAATTCATTTCCTCTTAATTCAGCCAGAAAGGACCAAAATATAAAAAGGACAAGAAAACCACTTCAGCCAATCTAACAGAGGTGTTCCTGACAAAGCTGGACATCAACAAGAATTTCTTTAGACAAACATCCACTGCAACTGAGATTTAAAACATTCAAAACCTTTGCTTTCATATTTAAACCTGTTTTTCTATAATAAATGTTCTCGTTAAAAGAAGAAAAATGTATTAAAGTTCAAGTTACTCACCGTGTTAGCAGTACAAAGAATGTAAGCCTTTTCAGGAAATTCAAGTAATTTTCAGGGACTGCAAACCTCAGATAGTCATCTCAGCTGGAACGTTCCCACATCAGTGCTCCCATCCGGGGCTCGGCCCAGTTTCAGATGTTTACATGAGGGGCTTGTTGTGTGGGTCGGCAGCTGGACAGAACCAGCAGCTCAGTCATTAAAAAACACAATTCTAGAGATGTAAAGTGGATTTAAGTAAATACAGCGAGGAGCGATTCATCCACGTTAACCCTCAGAACAAATGTCTGATGCTCTCCAAAGAGCAAACAACCTCCACTCCCTCCACTGCATACCCTTACATGGAGAGGGCTGCTCACACTCACTCCCTGTTTATGTTTCTGGGTGATACAGCAGGGGGGATGTCATGTAGGAATGCTGCTGCAACGTTAATAACAAAACATCTGTTTGATGAATCGATCAGGAGACAGGAACACAATGATTACATCTGTCACAGTTTAAGAAAACGCTCAATCTCATGCGACTCTCAGAGTATGTGTTGGGGATGACTCTCAGCTACCACAACATTTAAAGCAATTTTAGTTTTGGTTAAAGTTGATCAGCTGTAGTTTATTCAAATCTGTTAACAGGTTCATGAGATATGCTGCTATAAACACACACACAGTTTAAATAAATCATCTTTCTGAGTTCTGTTCTGGTTATAAGCATCACTAATGTCCCTCTTGTTCCTAAAACAAGTGTGTAATTCCATTAACAAGCTGTGTCTCTTCAGATCACCTCAGAGGGAAACGATCGTCTTAACGGTGGAGGTCCGAGTTCAGCTGTGAGACAAACTAAAGCTGAGTCTTCAAAACGTCTCTGAGGACATGTTCACCTGAGCACCTCATTTTGAATATTACGGTTAAATGAAGCCTGAAGTTTCAATCATGGAGACAACGAAGTGTCTCAGCTGCTGCAGTAAGGACATGTCCCCGTCCTTGACTCATTAAGGTAGGAATAAAATCAGAGGGCCGTGAAAATACAAGCTGGGTCATCTGTAATAATCTGTTTACAGGAGGACAGAAAACATGTCCTTCAAGAGACATCAAGCTTATTAGATTTGCTTTTACCAAATATTTTTTTTTTACAATGATAGAAATCAATTTACCAAAATGAGAGGGCCTCAACTAAAAACTGATGTGGTAGTAGTTGAGAGTCAACATATGATTTATCTATACTTAAAACGTTTTGCTTCATATTTTCATATTTGTTGATATTGTTTGAGCTTTTCCATCAGTAGAAAACTAAAAAAAATTCAAATCAAATCAAAAGAAATGTTTAAAATGAAAGAAAATTCATGAAGCTTAAAGGTAGTGAAGATGATCTAAGAGTAATTTGTGTAATTTGAGTTCTTTGAGAAAAAGAAGGAACCCCATTAAAACCAGATCCTAATCACCACTAGCAGGCAGGGTTACATAATTGTTAATTTGCTGTAAATTTCCAAACAAAACAGAGGCGACGTGTTTAAAATGGGGGCAATTCTGCTCTGTGGGATAGGAAATTGGAGGGCATGTGCCCCAGTTTGAGAGACGTCTTTAAACGGGGTCACTCACTGTGTGACGTCGTTTGACTTCATTTGCTTCGGTATCATGAACATTCAAAGGCAGCGAGCTCAGGAAACCCCTCATCTGGAGCTCAATTAGAAAGATGCAGCAACACTGACCTGCTCCCAGGAGCTTTGCTGCTGCTGCTGCGTGTGTGTGTGTGTGTGTGTGTGTGTGTTTCTGATGGGATGCTGAGTGAGCATGGGAGCGATTAGAAAAGGCAGGCAATCTGAGACTCTTTTACCTGAGCGACTTCCTTTTTAAATGCCTGCTGCATCCAGATGAACAGTCACCAGAGGCGAAATGAACACAAACAAGGATCAAAGATTCCCATAAATGCCCGACTGCAGGATGAAATATTCATAAAGATCATTTCTGATATTGTTCTGTGCTGGTGAACATGCACAGAATGGACTGTGGTGCACGCTGAATGGATAAATGCTTCAATAATAACAACCCTCATGGCTTCATGTTGCCTGAAATATTGACAATCAGGACAAAATTAAATGCAAGTTCATCTGCCGTGCAGGAAGCTCTCTCAGATTGTTTGAACCTGTTTATTTAGTGTGCATTTGTTCTTTTACAACATCCTCCACACACAGAATAGAATAGATTAAAAAAAATCAATGCAATCAGTCACAAAAAGCCCATCAGCAATAAAATCCTGACTCTAAAATTGTATCTTCCATTAGTTATTCTCCACTGATAATTTGCATTTTTATTCTCCTGTGTATTCTCCATCCTGGAATATGTGTGAAATTAGGCCATTACTGATGCAAACTACATCTTAATTGTCTTTTCAGCAGCTGTCACGTCTCCTGGAGCTGAGAGTGCCAAAAAAAAAAAAAAGCTGTAGCAGTCTCTAGGAATGATAATAAACTAATCAGGGACATTTGCGTAGGAACATGGTTGTTGTTCAGATAATAAAACAGTGACAAACTGAACAAATGGTGTCATATGTGAAGTTTGAGTATTAGCCTCCTTTCACACCAGTATGATGTTTTTGTTAAAGACTTATTTTATAAACTTAAAAATGAAATATAATGACTCTTATTTTTGTAGCCATTAGGACTTTTGCTCTTGTCTCTTAAGACTGATGTTGTGGTTAATAGACTATCTCTATGGTGAAAAATCCACTCAGACATCAGCTTTTCAATCTCTCCAAAATGAGGTCATTTACAGAGGCATCTGCTACAGGTAAGACATTAATTATTCACAACCTTTTGTTTGAAAACCACAACAAGACAAGCACAGCAACCCTCTTTAACCCTTGGGTCAAGATCGCAGTTTTAAAACTGAGGCCTCATGGGTCATTTTGAGCAGCAGGAGGATTAGCTGAGATATTTAGCTTCCTGTTAAGTCTGGTGGTGAGATGCATGCTGGGAGAACCAACAGGCCAAGATGAGTGTTAAGTGAACACATAAATACATTAGTGCAAAAGTATAAAAGACAATGAGACATGATTCCTAGTGATCTTATAAAGTGTGCACCATCACAACACAGAACAGATAATCATATTAGAGACTGTAATCTCTGCCCACGCCTCATATTTTATTACTTCAGTGTAATCATCACTGGCTGTGTGTGTTTCTCTCCATGTTGTCAGGGGCAGTTTATGATTTAACCACCAGGGGGAGAACAAATGCTGCAAAAACCTGTCACAAAACATTCATTTCTTCCACTGATGATGAGCTCTGACAGGGGAGTAGAAAACATTTCATTGTTTCTTCTTGCTTCATTCAGTTTGTAATAAAAACAACAAAGCTAATTCAGTAATGCAATTTTTTATAAATTAAATAAATAAATAAATGGAGGACAACAGCAACACAATTGTCATCCTCAACTAAGATTTCCTGTTTGCGTGTGAGCAGGTTTCCGTTTGGACTTCCTCCTGCAATCAGTAAACTCTAAATTGCTCGTGTGTGTTTGTGTGTGTAGGTGTGTGTGTGTGTGTGTGTTTTCAGAACAACCAGTGAACACCTCATCAGTCTTCAACAGCCTGTGACCCTGAACAGAAATAAGAAATAAGTGATTATAGAAGAATGATGGATCCATAGACCATCTCTGCTTTTAGCTTCTGATGCTCATCAATTCATCTCACTTCAATAATAATAATAATAAAAAACTCCTCAACATGCTCCTTTTTATCTTCAGTTTGAAGAGTTGAAGGGGAGTGAATATAAGCCTTTTGCTTCAGACTTCAGTCGACCTGCATGAATAGCACATTAGCCATATGCAATTTATTCAGCTCTCAAAGGCTCCATATTCTATATAGTCTGCAAAAAATCCTTTTCACTCAATTTTCTGCAAATGATTAAAGGGATTCAGAGAGAGTAAAAAACCCATTTGGAAAACTCTGATTCTTGCAAAATACAAAACATAACACATCGCTTTGTCATTTGGTCAAAATGAAACTTTGAACATATATTTTTCTTTGGTAAAAAAAAAAAACAAACAAACTGCAAGAGCCACAAATTTAACATGAAAATGTTTTTTGTGGCTTCTCCCCTCACGTTTCATCACGTGCAACATAAGGCGACAGATAAATATTCCAGCTGCAGCCATCCCTAAGGAGAATGAGATGATAAAACCTCGTGCATCGTGCTGTTGTGCTCCTCTCGCCGTGCCTCATCGAGCTCGACGTTGGTGCGTCTGTGAATTCAAAGAGACAAGGTGCAAAGAAAACCGAGGCAAGCAGATTCACGGTGAACTCTCTGCAACCTGCCAGCTTGTTGCCAGTTTGTTGTGAACAGCAGCTCCCACCCATTGATATCAGCACTTCAGGGCCTAAATAATTCAGCAGGAAATAAAGGTTCTACCTGTTTCTGTGCAGATATTTTACTCCTGGCATTTGATCATGATGAGGAACAGCAGGTTTGAAAAAAAGGAGAATATAGTTGGAGAATAGTAAAGCTAATAATGTGCAGTTTCTTTTACAGCAAATGTGACTCTTTTGGGTTATCTTTGTACAACCTTGTGAAAATGTTATAATGTTTCTGATTTGTTGTAATAAGATCAGATTATGGCACTGTTGTACTGTGGGAACATACAGGAACAGACATCAGTATAAAATAAAGCAGCAGCTTCACTTAAATGATTCATTTCTGCTGCAGTTTTTAAGTTAATGATGTGTTTTTAATATAACACACGTTGGAACGAGCTCAGAGGCATCTGAGGCACAGCTGAAAACTGTTTGACGTTATGAGCAGCTTTTGGGTATTATATTAGCAACAAAATGTTTTTTTTAAGAAGCTGCACCAAAAATGAGAAACTGTCCAATCTGTCCGTTAGCTGAGGGACGTCAGGGATAAAGCAGATTTCTGACAAAAAACAATTTGTGGGGAAATATTAAAGAGAATGTTTGAATCTGAAAGCAAAGAAAATGAGAAAAGAGTCGATTTATTGGCTTTACAAGCCCAATGTCAACACAAGTGAAGAGAAAAGGTACTCTGAATGAAGCAATTAAAACAAACCAGCTGTGGACTTTCTTCACTTTTGTTCAGATGCATTTCTGGGAGGATTATAAAAGACCTCATTTTGTGCTTTTTGAGACAAGGTGCTAAAAAGGAGCTCAGCTTATTTTACTTTTGATGAGATAAGAAAAAGAAAAACACAAAGTTTTATCATAAACATGATTGAAACCAGAGGTGTAAAGTGACAAAATACTTTACTTTACTTAAGTAGAAATTTCAGTTTTCTACATTCTATCAGCTGACATTTTACTTCTACTCCTTGTTTTTACACAATTATCTGTACTTTCTACTCCATACAATTTATAAAAAGGTAAGAAAAAGAAATTCTACTCCTATTTCATTTTCCCAAATGTTTCAGCATTAACATTTTAATATAACATTAGTCGTTATGGCCTTTAGAAAAATGTTTTTTGGTAAGGATGCCTCCCATTAAATGTCATTTTGAAAATTATAACAGCTAATTTTTACTTTCCTTTTATTTTTAGTACTTAAGTACATTTTATGTCTGAAATTTTATGTCAGAAACTCAAGTAATATTCTTAATGTAAGCTTTATCTTTTACCGAAGTAATTTTGGTAAGTTTCTTGTACTTTCACTGAAGTATCACTTAAAGGTATTTTATATAACACTGATTGAACCTGTGTCAAAACCTCCTAAACTTATGATTTAAAACAGCATCAAACCTGCTTTAATTTGACACATTGGAGGAAAAAAATATCTTTGAATGTTGTTTGTTTTTCAGAAAATACATTTTTGACTTCAACAGGTCAGACAGGAGCAGAAAATGTTTGCAGGTTTTGGGAGTTAATCCTGCTTTTAATCAACTTTCAATGCTCCTAACCTTGAAGAGGCTAAAGTGGAATATTTGTTACCCCTTTAGAAAATATCTCACCAAATCATTGCAACGTACTTTTATGAACATTCTGAATTCAAATCCAAGGTTTTGAAGTTTGTGTGTCTTTTTATCTGTGACTTTATAAAGAATGGCTCCTTTTCATATGTTTTGATCAAAAGAAAATGGATATTTTTTATGTCGATGAGAAATTTAGATAAAACTGGGTGATGAATATTTTTAAACATAAAAATATTGACCTCAGTTACCACCTCAGTTACTCACACACACATCTTTGTATTTACAACAAACTGAGGACTTTGTATTGACTTCTGTTTGTTTTTGTAACTGCATTTATGTCTAACCCAGACATTTTTCCTAAAATTAACCATTATTGGTCTATTTCTAACACCTAACCTGAACCAAAACTTAATTCACACCATACCTCTAAACCTAATGCGCAATAAAGCTGCAAAAAAGTGACCTCACTTCCCAAAAATGACCTCCCTTTGTTGGTTAAAAACCTAACATGGTTCTCACTCTGTAGCAGAAACAAGTACACACAAACACACACACACAGAAGATTTTGTTGTTCTGTTTTTGTATCTTAAGCATCAAAGTAAAAATGTTAGATATTTATAAATAATAATGGAATGAATCCACCTCTCTGGTATTGTTCTCCATTGTTTCAGCATAATTTAAGACTGTTTTACCACAAGTAAACTACTTTTGTTTGATTTGCTTGTTTTTATGACCTAATTTGATTTGACTTTATAAAATACAAACTGTAGTAGCTGTTTTTCTGTAAAGTTTTACTTAAAGAAAATAAAAGAGAATTATAGAAAAAACTGTAGTATTACAAACCCCTAAGATCCAAATGTAAATCAGTGTTCACATTACTGAAGGAACATGCTTCTTTGATTCTCAAAATAACTACTTTTTGACAAATTCTGGAAATCAAACCACTTTAACTTTTATTCAATCAATGTAAGGACATTAAAGATGCTTTTCAAAATAAACAAGAACTTGGTTTAAGTCCAGTGCAGTTAGTATAGTTCTTGTTTTTTTTAACTGTCAGCTGGTTCAGAAATCTTTGTGACATAAGGCCTCAACTGACTCCTCAGACTGTTGTGACTCTCATGACCAGCTCTCTTGTGCTATTGCTGGGTTGGCTGCGGGTCTCCGGCTGCCTCAGGTGGCTGAGCAGGTGGAGGATGTTGTAGGGACAGTGTTGGTCTGGCACCGCCGTGCCGCTGTCGGGGTCCAAGTGCGGTCCGAATCCCCCCGCGGCCGTCACCACGGTCGTAGACGTGGAGCCGGCGGCTGTGGAGGCCACGACCATCAGCGAGGAGGTGGAGGTGGACACTCCGATACCCGTCTGGTAGCCCTGACTGGGCTGAGACAGAGTCCTGTCCGCAGCGGCCTGCTTCAGGTCATCGCTGTCCATGGATTTATCGTAGTTCAGAACCTTCCACTGCTGGTTCACGGCCTGCCAGCGGTGGAAGATACGAAACACGGACGGTCCCTCGTGGACAATTAATGCTGTGAAGATCAGAGTGTCAGAAAGACAAAAGTCACCGTCTGGCTGCAGGCTTAATGACACCACAGAGTGATACCTCTGCAGCTCACAACGTTAAAGCCAGCACAAAGTATTAGCTGACACAGAACAGAACAAAACAACTCATTTTTCACGTGCTTCCCTGTAACGCGGTGATAAAATCTTTATTTCTGAGATAAAGTGAAGTTGTGGAACAACCCATGAGACAACAACAAACACCATTTCTGGATTTCGGTCGGCAGAAACGATGCATCTGTTCTTTGCAGCTGCTCGATAACATCTTATCTCGGTCTAAAATTGCTTATTGATTCATGTTTACTGAACTCAGTATCTGGAAAATTGAAGTCAATCTGCACCAACAGTTTCCTGCGTGGACCAAGAGGGTTTACAGCATGATTTTCATAGTCGAGTTGGGTGAAGATAGAATGCATAATTTGATTCCGGTAATTGGAAATCCTTTAATTTACTCTGCACCAAGGTACTTACAGATATAAAAAATGATATATTCCAACAAACTATAAAATATCTTTGGAGGATGCATATTGTGTATTAAAGGCCTTGCATTCTTTGAAGGGATGCTTTTTGTCCACCACTTTTTATGCCAACTAAATTCATTTTATGATACAGGAAGGCTATTTTGGTCAAACTTTCCCACATGTTGAGGGTGACTTTCAACAACTACTACACCAAACGTCAGCTCAGTGCATCTAACTGTTGCAGAGTCATGTTTGTGTTTGTGAAAAACAGTAAAGTGTGCAATCGGTATTTTGTTTCTGGAATGGCAAATATTGATCCGAACTCTGTGGATTACATTCCTACGCTACATCTTGGATATGTAAGGATTACGCTCCTATGCAGCAAAAAAGCATGCTACTGGACAGATGTGAAGAAATACCATGTGAGTTAAATGTCATCAAACACATATTTGTGTGTGTGTGTGTTTGTTAAGTTAACCATCCATGAGTGTGTCTCTAACATACACTCATGGATAGCTAAACAGTAAACACGATAGCGCTCGCCGACTTCAACAACCTTGTTTTAGAGATTGCCTTCTTTGAGACGGTGGCCGCCCTCGACAGTTGCTTCACAATGACATCTTCTCGAATCAGCGGAACACTTTTCAGGGATTTTGTCCCTTGGTTGTCCACAATTATCCGAAACTACGCAGCGACATTACAACACGCCATCATCACCTCGCTACTTCAAATTACATTCCCCCTCACTTCTGGTTTTTGCAGGAGCGGTAACTGTGGTGTCATTTCACCATCCAATCAAAACGTTTGTTGTGGGTTTTGTAATGTGCAAAAGGTCAATTAGACAGGTTACAAGTTAGGTATGACTTTCCACACCAAACTTTAGCTCAAAATCTGTCAAATTAACTGAAATGTATGCGTAGAGGTGGCATCTACTTATTAAATTTCAAAAATAGCTGTCCAATGGTTCATGAAATATTTTGCTAACGCTCCACACAATAGTCTTTTGAAGATAGATAAGTTATCTATAAATTTGAAATGGTAAGTCATAAAGTGCTACTAGAGTGGATAAAAGCTATAGGGTTTAATAAAGTATCATATTTTCTTACAGCTACAGTAAAACTCTGTCCTTAGATATGAGTTGTTGCTTTAAAGCATCTCTTCTCTTCTCGGCTCTGCTCCTTTCTCACTCTAACTTTGTGGGATAATCAGGTCTCTGCTGTGCAGCATCTACAAGGTGATAAGTTAATCTCTGTAAAGTGCCAAGTTAATGACTGCGCAGTCAATCCTCGCCACCAAACCGGAGACAATCAATCTCCTCCTCCTCTCACCATGCTGTCTGTTGCAGAGAAAGTTACAGTTTTCTTAATCTGACACGAGGAAACAAAACCTGAAGACCCTCTGGCACAAGAAGACGAACAACCAGCAATGTTTATTCTTGCTAGGCCCTTATATCCCTTCGATGTTGTGTGCTTCAAAGTTTTGTCAGAATTTCAGGTTGAGGCTTTTAATTTGAGTTGGTGCAAAGCAGTGGTTTCCAGTATCTATTATTCATGTTTAATTTATAACATTTGATGCAGCAATTTATCATCTTTAATGCAGCAACTGGGAGAAGTATAGGTTAGATAAAAAAAAATCAATTACTATTGCCACAGTAGCTTCCAAACTGTCCATACTGATCTAAAGCAGCTGACTGTGCTGAACAGATTAACTGTATTGATCCTCAATAATGCTATTGGTTCAATGCATTCGCAAATATTTGTCGACAGCTGTCAGGTAAAATTACCGACTCCGCTGAACACTTGTGACATTTACTTTTGTCTGTTGAGAAGCACCTGGATTAGGGTGAGCAGTGAGAATCGCTCAATATTTCTCACTCATCATTAACTGCAGAAGAAGAAACACGAGCGTACCAAATTGAAAAAAAAAAAAGTAGCTACATTCAGCTCTCACCGATGCAGACGACGTCCATAAAGCCGTACATGCCATAGCATATCTGGAAAAGCAGGTCTTGGCGCTGCCAGCGAGCCGACGGGCTGAAAGACGACCAGACCAGCCAGGAGATGCTGGCCATGAGGAACAGGGAGCCCAGGATGGCTGCTGCGATCTGCACTTTCTCTATCACAGTCAAGGAGATGGCCTGCCACTGCAAGGAGACATGATACAGATACTGCATTTACATTGTTGTTTTCCTTTTTTTTCCTTTTTCATAATTGCATATTGTAGACCTTCTCCCTGTGCCCGGATGATTCCTGATTGTTTTGGACACATTTGAGGTCACATCTTATCATTTAGAGATGGAAGGTTGATATTCCTAGACTCATATAAAACTCATTCAGAAACTTTGCTTAGTTTAATTCTACTTTTTTTTCATTTAGTCAATTTTAGCTATCAGCTAGCCTTTTGATATTTTAAGCTTTTTGCTAGCAGCTGCTACTTTTAGCCACACTTTTACAGTTTTTATTGATTGTTTTGATGCAGCCGTCAACTCAAAAACCACATCTTCAAAACAGTAACACAGAGGCCTAACCAGTGACACAGTGGTCAAAATGACACATTTTTGTTAGCAAAAGAAACTAATTGTGTCAAAACATTTAAAATATGGAAAAAAAGCAAACTTTTCCTTCAAACAACTCAACTTTAACACAATGTAGGAACACCTCCAAACAGTCAGTACACAATGGGCGAAAAAATACAAAACACAGCACTCCTGTGTGAATCAGTGCATTATTGCTTGTTATTGTAGCCTATGACTGTATGTAGCTTACATGCCAGTGTCATTTGTAGTCAAATTTGCCCTCTTGTAAAAAATGCATCCAGAAGCAGATATGGTTTGATGCTAATTTTATTGATTATATATTTTTTTCAGACTGTGCCTGACAAATGAAATATTCCAACAGAGAATACATGGAAATAAAAAATAAAATCCTTTACTGTGTGAGAAATTATGTAAATAAAAACACAGTCTTTCACACCTCACACGTGGACTCCTCTTCCTCTGCCCCCCCCCCCAACTCTTCCTCTCACTCTACCTCTCATCTGCCTTAGACCTCTTTGATCGATGCTGGCAAAGAACAACACAGGCCTGCAGACTGATTTCAAATTGAAGAATTCTGTGAAGAAGTGTCAAACAGGTGCTTTAGG
>JARVGW010000136.1:11557802-11572033 GCA_031762495.1 Anablepsoides rubrolineatus
TATCTTACTGCACATGTGGGTCAAGGACAGAAAGGCAGATGCTGCAGTGGAAGGTGTCAAAGCAGTTTGGAGAAAAACAAAGTAAAAATAAAACAAAACGACTAGTCAATTAATCATGGCAGCCCTACTTACGTGCAGCTTCTTGATTATTGTTGAGTGCCAGTTTTTTATTTTGAATATTTTTGTTGCATGGTTGCAGCTTTGCGGTGTCCAAACAAGGCCGCCTCCTCCTGGCTGATGACATGGGTCTGGGGAAGACGGTGCAGGCCATCTGTATCGCAGCTTATTACAGGAACGAGTGGCCTTTATTAGTGGTGACTCCGTCCTCTGTTCGCTTCACGTGGGCTGAGGTAAAACCATTCAGCTGGAAAATGACTCATTACTTCAGTTTTTCTGCTGATTATGGGTTTTATTTTTTTATTTAATGTTATTGATTGTGTGAACATTTTCATATTTAACTGGTCATTTTTTAAAAATAATTTTGGAAGACTCTAAACATGTTTAGACCAGCAGCCTGCTGGTTTTAAATTTGTATTTATCTTTGACTAATTTTATTTACAAATTGAAACACCTCATTGTCATTTTCTCAAGGTTTTAAAATCGTGGTTTTGTTAACCATTCAGGGTTTAGCTCACGTTTCTCTTCTTTTCTTGCATCAACACGTTTTTCGATCAGCTTCATCTTGTCTCTGTTGACAAGTTGGTTTGTCCTTAAAACAGTTTGGATCAAACCCAGTCCTCCGGTCAGGAGCTGAGATCACAAAACAGTTTAGGACAGGATGTCGTCCCTAACAGAAGACACTTAATTTGTCAGGTCTTTTCTTATCTGGACTATAATTCTTGTTTTTTGGTAAAGCCTAACATTACAAAGAAAGAATAACTCTGTGGCTTTAAACCAAGCAGTGAGAAAATATGTTGTCAAGAATATTTTGGCCACAGTGGATGTTAATTACTTACCTGCTGTTAATCAGAAAATGATCACTACCAAGTTAAATTTGTGTAAACCCAGCAGTGAGAGGTGTTTGGTTTCAGTATCTTCCTGTTATTCTTTAGGCTTTGAAACGCTGGCTTCCCTCTCTGAGTGCCGACAGCATCAACGTGGTGGTGAAGGCCAAAGAAGATATGGGATCTGGTTTGGTCAACATCATCAGCTATGACCTGTTGAGTAGGATGGGAAAACAACCCCAACAGAACTCCTTTAGCGTCCTCATCATGGTGAGCTGTTAGTCAAACAAGAGTGTTTTCAGGATCTTGAACTCATAATGTTTCATTTTGTCCTTAAAATGCACATCTGGTTTAATTTGTGCAGGATGAGTCTCACTTTCTAAAGAACATGAAGACCGCTCGCTGTAAAGCTGCCTTACCTCTGCTAAAGGTAATATGATTTTTTTAATGACAACTAATGCCCCTTTTCCACTCGTGCCACTTAGTGTAGTGTCGGAACGGCTCGGTTCCAGTCCGGTTCCAGTGGGTGTGTTTTGGTGGAAGTGGTTTTTGGGTTTTTCAAAAAAAAAAGGTCATGCGCAAATTGAGAGATGGAAACACATTTGTCGAATAAGTTCTGAAATTTAAAAAAATTGCTAAAAATTTGAATTAAAATTGGATGGAAACACAACAAATGTCACTGCTACAATTGGAAAAAATGCCTCCTCTAGTTGTTGTAAAGGCAGCTCAGACGCAACCAGGGACTCCACCCCCTAACCAATCAGAGATGAACAGTCACATTTTGCTGTCGACTGGGACCATTTGGAACTACAACGATGTAGGTACTAAAAAAATGGCTGGTTCCATGAATCTGGCCTAATGGAAATGGCTTGGAACCGTACCGGCACTACACTAAGTGGCACTAGTGGAAAAGAGGCAAAGGTCTTAGACCTTTGCCCCTTTTCCACTACTGCCATTAGTATTTCTCAACTTACTAAACACATTTTTTTTAAATAGTTTTGTGGTCTGAGCTGTTTTTATTTCTTTATTTTTAAATTTTCAGGCAGCGAAGAGGGTAATTCTTCTGTCCGGGACCCCTGCAATGTCCAGACCCTGTGAGCTGTACACCCAGATCCTGGCTGTCAGACCTTCGCTCTTCCCTCGCTTCCATGAGTTTGGGCTGCGCTACTGTGATGCCAGAGAGGTAAATTTTAATTGCTCGTTGTTAACAGATCATCAAAGAAGTACAGTGAAACAAATTGACTCATTTTGTCAGTCTATTACACGTAACAGTTTTTAACCTCTGCTTCCATTACCTTCAGAAAAACTGGGGCTGGGACTACTCAGGCTCATCTCACCTTGGAGAGTTAAAGCTGTTGTTGGACGAGTGTCTGATGTTGCGCCGCCTTAAATCCGATGTCCTCTCTCAGCTTCCTGCCAAACAGCGCAAGGTGGTCACAGTGACCATAGACGGGATCAATACTCGCACAAAAGCTGCTCTCTCAGCTGCAGCCAAGGAGTTAGCCAAGAATCATCGCAGCGTAAGCCACAGATGTCACCTTTTTTTCTGTTACCTGTCAGAGGTTACCTTGGAGTCTTAAAAAATTCCACTATGATTTTGTGGCATTGAAAGCAGAAGCTGCAATATATCAGCAAGTTCCAGTCAATCTCTAAGTTATTTGCTACAGTGAATAATCTGCTCATATTCCTATTAACTGTAGATGATGCCGCATTGAATATTGTTTAACAGTTGAAATAAAGGGTTCCAGCTATAATGGCCCGTCTCCAAAATGCAACAGTGTTTTTATTCATATTAATAATTAGGACTCTGACTAAACTTGCCTCAAATAATTTATTTTTCTTTAGGCAAAAGATTTTGTTCTCTTCTCATGAGGGATTTGATTCAGACCTCAAATAGAAAAAGGCCTCTAAATGACTCTGAACACTCCAGTCCGGCCTTATTTCCCCTCTAATGGGAGCGAGTTGCTGAGCATGATTGTGCATAATCACAGTGCTCATCAGAGTAATGGCAGTCGCATCAAATCTTCAAACAGAATCTGCTGTCAGTTCTTATCTTGTGCTGCTTCTTATCTCGTTTTCAGAAAATGGAGGAGAAGGAAGCTCTCCTTGTCTTTTATAACCACACAGCTGAAGCCAAGCTGCAAGCCATTATGTAAGTGAAGACCTCCTAATGTCGGGGATCAGTGGGTCGGATCAGCTCATGTTTGAGGGAAGCAGAGATTAAAATATAAAATGAAAGGGAATCTTTTGTGAGAACAATGAGATCTCGGTGGGTTACAGATAATCTAAAGACTTCAGGCATATAAATAATCTGGTATCTACCGTATGTGTGAAACATTACAGTGTATTGTTCTGTCTGTCAGGGAGTATATAACAGACATGCTGGAGTGTGGGAGAGAGAAGTTCCTGGTGTTTGCCCATCATAAATTAGTCCTTGATCATATTTCCTCTGAGCTGGTTACAAAGGTAAGATGCATCCAAGAGAAACTGTTTTAATCTGATCATTACTACCGTCTGATTAGCATTGCTTTATTTCCCCCAACAGGGCGTCGGCTTCATCCGTATCGATGGGACGACTCCATCAGCGGAGCGGCAGCAGTTGGTTGAAAAGTTCCAGTTCTCATCCAAAGCCTGCGTGGCTCTACTGTCCATAACTGCAGCTAACATGGGTCTCACGCTGCACTCGGCAGACTTGGTGATCTTTGCAGAGCTTTTCTGGAACCCAGGGGTAAGTCTTGGGAAGTTGTTGCATTCATCGTGAGAATAATACGACTTCTCTGTATTTATTTCTCGCTTTGATTTAGATTTGAGTCGCATCCTATTTTTTCTTTCTTTTTTTCGTCTCAATTAAAGATCAATTTAAATCTGTAATAGTGGCATTAAAATGTTAAATATCTATACTACTCTTCCAGTCACCTCAGTCCAAAATATTTGCTAACACCATGGTCCTACCATTTATTAGAAAATGTGTTGTTGAGGAGATCTAGAGTCCCTGAGGCAGACCCACAGTTTGCTGTGGGGGTTCCACTAGGTGGAGCTGGGGGGGGGACTAGTCTGGGTTTCTCTCCTTGATCCGTTGCCTCTGTGACCTGACTACAGCTAAGCAGTAGAAGATGGAGTGAAGAATGGAGAGGGGTTGATTTGGAGTAAATAAAGCTGAATATTATCTATTGAAAGCACTAATGTTCTCTTTATTTTCTGCAGGTTCTCATTCAGGCAGAGGACAGGGTTCATCGAATTGGTCAAACTAGCAACGTGAACGTTCACTACCTGGTTGCCAAAGGAACTGCTGATGATCACCTTTGGTATGTGTCAATCAGGTGGAAGTAATGTTCGACTGAAACAAAAGAAAGATTGTGAATGCTCTGAAACTTTCCTTTAATATTAGTGAGGTTTGCATTTTAGTTTACCACTGCACAACAGAAACAACAGGAGGGCTGAATAATGAGCGATGACTGATGTGCACCATGTGAATAACCTTCATTTAAACAGTCTTTGCCATATTTTCTTTGTTTATGTATTGATCCAGGCCAATGATCCAGGCGAAAATGAATGTTCTGGAGAAAGTGGGTTTATCAGAGTCAAACCTCTCTGACAACGCGGTGAATGCCAGCTTCCACTCGAAGGTAAATTTTATTGATTCATCATAAAGAATTGTTTGTGAAACTGAGACCAGCAGCTGACCAAACCTTTTGATTTGTTTGTTCAGGACCGTAAGCAGAAGAGCATCATGGAGATGTTCCAGAGATCGTTTTCTGAGGACGACCTGGATGAGGCCCTCCTGATGGAGGCTGCAAACGACTGGGAGGATGCTTCTGCCTGAAAACTCACAGACTCAATTTCTCATCAGTAACACTGCTTTAAAGACTATTTCATCACAGAACTCAAAGTTTTTTGTTCACTGGAACACAACCTTGTTTGTTTTCAGCTGATCATGACAGAACTGTATTTTAACGCATTTCATAAATGTAAAGAATATAAAAAGTGCTAAATGTGTTTATTTTTTGCTTATTGTTTAATAAAAGGAAACCAAATAAAGGTGTTGTCTTTAAAGCTGTTTCAGGATCTTATAAGTATCACAAAATCTGGAACATTTACAGTAAACTTAGAAAGATTGTTACTACGGTTTTACAATATAAAAGATTAGAATTACTCTATTGTTTTATATTGCCACGTACGAGTCTTAGATGTTGCTTTTTATTGCATATTTTCATCAGTAAAAAATAGGTTATATACACTGTACTGGGACTAAAACTCATACTATCATTAACTTAGCAGAACTTTATTCACTTATTTTAGAATAAAAATGGATCATCTGTATTTGACTAACATTCTGAGGTGTAAACACTGAAATAAATGGATGATTTTTGTTTTCAACAGCCATCAAAAACCAGCCTTTTAGTGTATTGTCGGCTGATATTTTTTCCAACTGTGGCTTTTAAACACCACCCACTGAAGGTGTAAATTTGGGATATATTTGTCCCGTTTGTTGCATGATTCATACAAAGTCAGGCTGTTTCCATGATGTTACACATTCAAATATGAAGGAAGAAAACACTGCTGATGTAATCTGAGTGGTTCTTGTTGGACTACAGGAATATAAAATATGTAATAGATCATCAGGGGGATAAGATATGATTAATTATTGTATATTTAGGATTATTGTTTTGTCGAAAACTTCACCTTTTTTTCTAAGAATAACTATAATTAAAACCCTTCATTTACCAGTCTGTCACTGGCTGCTGCACAACTGATTCAGACTCAACTTCTGTGTTAATAAATACTGGGGATGGAGGCTGAGGAGCTTTATGGAAGTCAATGTTCATATCTTTCAGTTTTGAAATATTCAGTTTTAAATTCATTTGAACGCACCACTGAACAAAGTCATTAATAGGGCCGAATTCATCTTCCACATCCTGCAACAAACCAACAATCACTGTGTCGTCAGCAAATTTCAGTTTGTCTGTTTGAATAGGTGCTTCTACAGTCAATTGTATCATCCATGGAGCTCATTCTTTTAATATATAACCCATGTTTAGATGTTTTTCTGTAAGCTTTAAAACAGGGAAGGTTTTCTCTAAATGTTCAGTCAGTTAGTATCATATTTGTGCAGAATTAGCTGTACAGTAGATCAGTCAGAGCCTGATGGTTTTTCTGGAGAGAGTGTTGAAACTTAGTGTAGATTCACTTTTTGCTTTTATATTGAAAGCTTTTCCATGTGTAGCTTGTCCTTACTATTCTTATTAATTAATATTATCTAATAAAACTATTAACTCAGTCAATGGGTACATTAAAAATGTTTATTTATATGACTTTCTTTTCTTGTGGAACAAGATCATTTCAGTTTTCAGAATTACACTGGTTGTGAATTTCCCAGATAACTCTTTAAGATCAAAATATTTGTTTTTTGCTACCAAAGGTCCTCTTACACCATTTATTTCATATTTTCTTTTTCTACAACAGGAAGTTTCTACCTTCATGTTGATAAGTGATTAGGAATGTCTTCGGTTGAAGATATCGATGTTTCCTTGTTCTCATCCACAGAACACTCCAGCTCTGAAACAAAATACTTCATTTAAGCCAATAAAAAAGTAAAGGCTGACAGAGATATTGTTTCTAGCAGGAGTAACAATAAAGCAGAAGATCAAAACTGCTATCTGGATGAAACCATTCGGTATGACAGACAGAAATAACGTTCACATCATCAGATCACCTGGGATGTTTTTGTCGGCCTCTGTCTCACTGGTGAGCGCTGCTGCAGCATCGATGCTGATGTCGCCGAAGATAAAACAGATCTTCTCCTCTGCGTGCTGTTCGCTGGAGGAGCCGTGAACCGAGTTGTGGAGGATGTCGGCAGCAAATCGAGCCCTCAGACTGTTTGGGGACATTTCCTTGGCTTTCTCTGGGTCAGTGGGACCCATCATTGCCCTCCACTCTTCTACAGCATTCTCCTTGGTCAGGACAAGCATCATACAGGGGCCTCTGGATCAAAACAGTAACCAGATGTTTAGCTAAAAGACAAAATAATGTGTATTATAAAGTATATCTTAAAAACAGAGGACCTACTCTACACAATTAATGTTGAACTTTACTGTTTTTAACTACACAATAAGGCAGTTTTAATGTTTTGATTTACTGACAAACATATCTAATTACAAGTAAAAACTGTATGTATATATATATATATATATATTTGCAAAAATATATAGATAAAATATATTTATTATTGTTCATTACAATGTGATTATATATCATTGTTAGATTAATAATATGAAGGTAGCAGGTGTATGTTGCTAGAAGTGAAATTAGTTTAAATTAATTTGAATTTACAGGATTACTAAATGTGACCAAGTGGTTGCTGAGATATAAAAATAGATTTTATTTTTACAGATACAAATCTGTTTTCCTTTACAGGTTTGCAATTTTTTTTATAGAATTTTTAGTTACTTTGAAAACACACTGACATAATAACAATTGCTGTTTTTTTAGGCTTAACTTGTCTTCTGCCAAGTGCTTAAAATTTGCCCAAACATTCCTCAATGTCATAATATTACTTTATTAAATACTTTTACTGTGATCAAGAAAAAAAAAATCCAGTAAGATATATTTTTTAGCAAAGTCAATGGTGTCAGAGTTACATTTTTTACCTGCTGTGAATGAAACTGGAACTCATAGTTTAGTCAAAGTGTAAATTACCAAATCCATCTAAAACTAAGTTTACATTAATCTGTTCTCTCCACTGTGTCTGACAATCCTAAGAAGGGTTAATCAGAGATGTGTGGCTCAACAAAAAAAGGAAGTGAGATAAAAAGTTACACTTTAAAGTGAAGTTGCAGTGGATTGTGTCTGATGCCGTCCCTTTGTCCGGCTCCTGTGATTGTGTGTGGAGACAAACTAACCGACACATAAAATCCACCAGCTGATTGAAGAAAGGCTTCTCTCTGTGCTCTTTGTAAAACTCTTCAGCCATCTCTCTTGACAGCACGGCCTCCTTCAGCTGCGTTACGCTGAAGCCTCTTCCTCGAATCTCCTCCAAAATTGTGTCTGAGTTGAAAGAGTAAAATTATATGACTACTAAGAATCTCTAATATAAAAGAAATAAACTTGAATATTTCTGCGCTGTAATGAAATACTAAGAAGCACCTTTGTGTTCCTCCATGGCGTCAGGTTTGATTACTGCCAGCGTGTGTTGTTTAGGGAAGAAAAAGTTGATCTCTCGTTCGGCGTCTTCAGGGCTCAAGCTGCCGTGAAGCTGGTTGATGGACTCATTTTCCACAGCAAACTGGGCTCTTAGACTAACGAGAAACACAGAAACCTGTGCTGTAAGTGTGCAATATGTGATAAAGTGTGATCCTCTACTGTTAGGCGCCTTAATAACTATTTGATGTTTTGTTTTCAGCTGCTCCCCTCTGTAGGTTCAGCCACAGAGTTTAAGTCAGGGCTCGACCCAACGGTCTCAGGACTACAAGGCTGTACTGACCACTGATCTACAGCAGCTCCACAAATATAAACATTTGATGGCTTCCCAATTTTATTTTAGGAAGAAAGATAGGCCATTTAGATAAAAATGTGATGTTTTTTTGGAGGAAAATTGTGTAATTTTCTGTACTTTCAGTCACTTCTGCTCATCCTGTCATCTCGCCTTCTGGTAATTTTGACATTTTCTGAATCTGCCTTTTGACAAATCACAGGAGCTGCAGTGAATGAATTTCCTTGCAGGTAGAAAGAGACAACATTTCAGTCATGAAACAGCTGTGATCTTGGAAAAAGGCTAGAAAATAACCATTTTTTTCTGGTTTAATTAGAGAGCAACAGTGGAAAACTTACTTTCTTCTTTTCATCAAAACTTGACAAGGTGAAGGTGAAGGGTCAAGAGGAGAGTTTTATTTAACAAGCTGTCACACAGATTTGCAATGAAAACATCCTCTGTATTTCTACTCCTAATTACACCACGATGACCCCTTCTTTTTGTCTCAGCTGCTGAATTAACAGAAGAAGTCATCACTCACCACTCAGGACTCTCCTCTTTGGCTTTATTAAGGTCAGGAGGACCAAGAAGGCTCTTCCAGTAAAGGACAGCTTCGTTTCTGGCCAAAGCCAAAGCAAGCACTGGTCCACTGTAATTACAGAGAGGTGGATTAAATGCCTGCAGTGGCTTTAGGTTTTTAGATTGATTGTAGAAAAGGTCAAATCTACCTGGTCATGCTTCGCAGCAGAGCAGGGAAGTAGTCTTCATCAGTGTGTTGGGAGTAAAACTGTCGGACCTGCTCTTCTGTCAACATCACCTCTCTTTGGAGGGCAACTGTGAAGCCTGACTCATGAATCTGGGCCAAGATCTCATCTGCAAAAGAACAAAAAGGCTATGAATGAACACGTTTTAATTTACCTGACAAATACAGTCAAAAGCTGACATATTCAGACTTTTTGTTTACCAAACAAGTTAGAAAACTGTGGCTGTATCTTTGCGTGTTGAGTCAACACTCCTAGACTAATATTAAAAAGGACGGCGATGGTGTAAATGTGTGCGCTCTCGCTCAGGAGCGTTTGTGCCTGTGCATTTGGCTTGAACCCCACCTCTGTTCTCCCTGGCAACGTCGGGCCGGATAAGAGCCAGCGTCCTCTCCACACGCTCTTCCTCTCCATCCTGCTCCACCACCGAGGTCGTCCTGAAGTCGGGGAAGAAGAAGGCGAGCTCCCCGCTGGCCCGGTCTCTGTCCTCGCTGCCGTGCACGGCGTTGAACAGAGCCTCGGTGCCGTATTGCGCCCGCAAGCTGTAGGGGGGCCGGGTGGGGGAGGAAGGAGGGCAGGACCAGATGGTTTGCTCGGCTGGTGCTCGACCAAAGAGAAGCATAATGTTTGGGTGTGTCTGATCAAGCAGGCGAGAATGTGCTGTTCGCTCCATGTTCCAGACTCTAAGCTGAGACCGTCCCCATATGTTGGGATTAACAGGGCAGAGATATCTGCACTTTTAACAAATACCTTCCCTTACAAGTTAAAAGCTCTCATTTTTTTTGTTATAGCTTAAATGTGAAAGCAGACAATAATGATTTTGTCCAAGTCTGTGTGTATGCATCGTGAAGCACTGGATGAATTTTAATGAAACTCTCAGAAAGTAATCAATAAGTGTACATCTATTAGTGATTATACTTTGGAGTCGATCCAGACCACCACAGACAACTGACCTTAGCCAACAAAAATTACTATGACTTAGTCAGAGTAACAGATTTGAACTAAATGTGATGTGGTACTCTGAGCATGACATCACATGAGAACACAGAAAAAATGATTTGGAAGGTTGAAACAAAACAGCTAGCATAAGGAAATCTCAGTCTATAAATCTGTGATGAAATGCAGCGGGTGATATGAAACACCATAAATGCATCCTTTAACAAACCTTTCTGGCCTTTCCCTCCTGGCCTCCTCCAGGTCTGCCGGGCCAATGAACTCACGCCATGCTGGTATAACGTTGGCCGAGCTCTCTGTTTGAGAAAGAACCAGAATATGGGAGGGACCACTGGACATAAACTGCACCAAGTCCTCGAAGCAAGTCTATAAAACCACAATAACAGAGCAGACAATGCAATATTTTAAATATTTATAATTTGACTCAATACATTCATGTGTAAGAGATAAATACAACGAACAGTCATGTCATTTTGCACTTTATCAAACACATTTATTTGCCAACATTTTCTTACATGCACTGCTTGGCTGAATCTCAAACAGTTTGGTTTCGTAACAAACAGCTTGATAAGCAAAAGAGGCTGCTTACACAGCAAATCTATTTTGAGCTCTGCGTGGAAACGCAGATGGATGTCAAACGTATTGCGGAGTAACTGAAATTATATGTTTTTTTACTCACGTTGGTGTGTTGCCTCAGAATATTAATGTATCCTCACAAACGTTCACCATCATCAGTTTTTTTATAGCTTGACTTAATAATATAGTATCAGTGTTATCATGATATTGACGTGATGCCGTATGTTACCTTTTCACATATTCCACACTTTTGAAACCTGCTTCATTTCAAGTGGTTTGGGCCGTACCTCTGCTGCTTTGTGTTGGTAGAAATCTCGAGCCTCAGCCTCCGTCAGTGTGCGTTCCTCGTGTGCGAGGATCTCAAAGCCAGCGTCTTGAATCTGTCCAGGTAAGTGATGTCGACAGAGCGGGTGAGTGCCAGCTGGAAGGTTTGAGAAAATTCCTCTCAAAATGTGAACATGGTTTGTTTGTGTACCTTCATAATGATCTCATTTGCTTTGCCGTGAGCAACAGCATCTGGTTTAATGATGGCAACAGTGTAGGATTTACTGGCAGGGACTACAGAGAGAGACAAGTGATTAATGATCATCATTGGTGTAAAAATGCAAACAGAATCACCTGTAAACAACAATCACAGCTACGATAAATCTTGCATAAAGTGGCTGTAAAAGTTAACTATGTAGTTTACACAGTACCAATTATACTTCCTTCTTTTTCTGACGGCTGAAGCATCTCCTCTTCTTTCTTCTCATCGTCCAACAGACCATCATCTTTAACCTGGAAGACAACAAAACCTGATGAAAACACTAAAACCAAAACATGAGTTTTAATTAAAAAACAGCAATTAAAAGGAATTTATTGCAGATCAAATGCCACAAAAGCTTTTTTGTGTGATTTTTAGTCAACCGTAGCACAAAGAACCCTAACCTGCACCGATCAACATGAACTTTGGCAGGACTGTAGATGAGTCTGACCTACACTGCACCAGCCAGCGGTTTTACCATAGACCCCATATTTGAGGAGGGGGCTCCATCCAAAAAGGGGTGTCTGGACATGCATCAGTGCTTATAACTCTTCTAAACTGTTCAACATAGGAGCTTCAGATGTTTTTTTTGTTGTTTAGCTCTGATGAAGGGCTATCCATCAGGCCCACCAATCAGTGCCCCCCCCATCTGAAAAGAGGGTGTCTGTACATACAAAAATACTTATAACTTAAAAACCTTTCAACATAGTTTCAGATTTTTTTTATTTTATTATATTATATTTGTTTATTTTTGTTTAGCTCTGAGTAGTGGCTATCCATCGGGCCCACCAATAAGCAACCGTACCCCAAAGACCCCCACCTAAAGCAATAAAATTTGGTAGGAATAGAGACCTCTGAGTTCTGGTACATTGGTGCGTGCAGGTGTCACTATGTTACCACTATGTGGTATCTAGTTTTTATTAGCAACACCGAGAAAATCTATTTTTGTTTAAGCACTATGTGTGTCCACTTGGGTCTTACTGCTCACCACTTCTCGTACACCACCGGTGTCCAGGACCAGTTTCTCTTTGGCCAGTTCTTCCACAATCATCCTCTGCAGCATAGGACCGTTGGCCCCTCGCAGCACAGCCACCAGCTCACCACCCTGTTTACTCAACACAATCATTCAGCAATTTAGCATTTGATCTGAAACAACATGCAAAAAGAGTGAAGCTCAAAGTAAGTGTAATTCTAACTTTAGTGAGTAAAAAACAAAACAAAACAAAAATAAAGAAAATAGAAAAAAGATAAGTAATAACATCAGCTGAGAAAAAAATTCATTGTAATATTATAAACTCTAAGCAGTGGTGGGCACAGTTCCACTAAAGCACTAATTCTCTCATTTCCTGATTAGTGCTTTAGAGCTTTTGCTAATTTAAAATTTTATTAGTGGAGTAGCACTTGCTAAATTAATAGGGTAAATTTAGAAGCACTAACTGAGGTCTATAAATGTTATTGATCAGCTTTAATGTTAACAGCTGACAGTGAAATCTACATGGTAATATGTGACTCATGTTGTCTGTTGAAGAATGTTTATGTGTTGACTGGGTTATTTTAGTGCTTTAAAATTAGCTTTTGATAAATGTTTCAGTGCGTTAGTGCTTTAGAATTAGGGTACCCAAATATTTGAGTTAGTGTTTTAGGGCTAGTGGAACTAATTTATAGATTAGTGCTGCCCACCACTGCCTCTAAGCAAGGGGTCTGCTTCAATTTTATACCATAATAAGCAAAGGTTTTTATTTTTAGGGTGTAATGAGTTGTGTTGGATATTTAATGGGGCAAATAAAAATATAAAAGAAAGTAAAACCCCTTTAGCAGGTTTACAGTTACAGTTTGCATTATAAAATAAAATTACTCAAACATATATAGACACAGTTATTACCCCATAGAAGAGGAAGGTGGGTTCACATTTTCCTATGTACTTCTCCAAAGCATCAACACCATCTGCCTCAGCCTGCAGCAAACACAAATCAAAAGCTGCTTCTGTTCCCTACTAAAACATTTACATTTACAAATAACTCAGGACTTACTGTGGCAAATTGCAGGAGGTCATCGCTCAGCTCATTCTTTATTTTTCGCAGGAGTCTAACCACAACTCGACAGGGCCCACACCACCTTTGGTACACATCTACAACTGCGAGGACAGAGACATGAGAGAAGGTTTAGGAGACAGAAACAGAGAAGAAAAGGCAGACAGGTGCAGTTGTCCAAAGGAACACAGAGGGGCAGCAAAATACAGCCGGTGAAAAACACTGGGACTAAATATCACTAATCTCTTCAACAAAATTATTTATCTTAGAAAGATAAAACAACCCTTTTTAGCTTACCTGTTAAACCTTTTGTTACAAGCATTTCCTCCCATTGCTCTTGGTTTGTGACAGATGCCTGCAAGAAAAGTAAAATAATTAAAATTAGGATCTAATACAAATATTTCAGTCATCAGTGTTAATTGTACGTATTGTTTCACAGAAACTTTGCACTTTATGCAACCTGTAGACTCGCTTCTTTCTTCTTCCCTGCCATTGTGTGAGTATATTCCCAACAAAACAATTAAATATATGACAAAAAGGGTAACCAAAGGCCCTGTAACAGAAGGCTAAACTTGCTATTTTTGTTTTTGCAGAATTGCTTAAGTACCTAGCCTCTTGCTGCTCGTGCTTGTTTGGTCCTTGGTTGCTAAGTAACAACATTGAAATGGATGTAACTCCAGTTGTTTTAACTTTTTATGTCCACCAGGGGTCGCTGTTTTCAAGCAATTTCATAGACTTAAATAAAGATCACTAGACTGAGCCCCGCCCATACGGTCCACTGGTAACTGGTAGCGTCTGTGACAGCATGGAGGAGCAAAAAGGGCGTCAAAAAGGGCAACAGCTCACAACCTCCATAGAGACTAATAATAACAGCAAACTGAACTGGATCTGTTTCACTAATTATCGGTCATGTTTTTACAATAAATTAATAACTATGTTAATTTCATTCAACAATCATGTAAAACAGCAGATATA
>JARVGW010000136.1:11624720-11636553 GCA_031762495.1 Anablepsoides rubrolineatus
TATTCAGGCAAAATGTCCTCATAGTTCACCTTTACCAACACACACACACACACACACACACACACACACACACACACTAACAGACCTCTTTTTAAATTTCAATGTTCAAATTTGCCTGCTTATCTCCGATGCTGCTTAAGTCAAGCCCCCCCCAGTTTTGACTAACATACATTATTCATGGTTTAGAAATTCTGCTTTTTCTACTAGAATATTTGGATAAGTGTCACACCAACATATTTTACTTTAGTCTCTGTTAATATGTCGTGTTACTAAGTGGATTTAAGACTGGAATGTGAGCAACCTTTATTTCCTTTCCACACTCTCACCGTGTGGTGTAGGTGTAATGTCTCCTATTTAGATGCAATTCGAGGCTTGGCGTGGGTGCACTGCAACTTAGCTATCCAGAGAAAAAGGAGGGGGAAAAAAAAGAAAAAAGCTCAAGAATAGCCTCAAAGAGCCATGACTGCAGCAAACTGGCAATAACACCAATCACTTGAGAAACAAGCAATTATTGTGTGTGGATGGGTGGAACGCAGAGGGGTTTGACTGGTCCTGAGAAGAGAAAATACAAACAAGCAGCAGAAGTTTCAGAAGTTTTTGCTGTTGCTTTATGTGCTTTAGTTCAAGGATTATGTGTCTTGGAGGACTACTTCTTCCTTCAAGATCTCAGGAACAATAACGGATCCATAAAGCTCCTCCTGGGGCGTCATAACGGCTAAAATCTTATAATGCAGTAATTCCCCTGAAACCAACATGCTTTTTATGCTTTTAACCCTCTTTTTAAAAGAAAAAAAACAAAACAAAAACATCTGCTTAATGCTATCTGAGTTCAGTGCTGGCCTAGTTATGTCCCACTATTTTAAGCAACTCTTTAGAAAGTATTAAAAACAGAGAACAATGTGATTTTTGAGTGGCAGCCCACTTGCATGAAAGAGTCACATCTGTCCAAAGTGCTGCTGGAGAGGACGGCAGCCGAGTCGGTGGACTGTTGATAATGAGCAAACCTTGACTAGAGCAGAGAGAGAGAGAGAGGAATTAAGAGGGTTTTATGATGTTACAGTCTCGCATTAATGCCACATCTGTAATTCCATCGTCCCTCCATTATTGGTTTTGTGCGTCTGATTTGAAATGCTGCTGCAGGCTGTCAAAGTTTCTGCAAAAGCAAATCTTCATTGAGCAATCCAGCCTCCTGAGTGTTTTAAAAACTATAAAATGGGTTTAAGATGTGCCGTTCCAAATCTAACTGTTCATGGATTTTTTTTCTGTGATTTAAAAGGGTCTCACAGTAAAAGTGACATCACACTGTATTTACGATTAGTGAGCAGAGGAGGTCCACATTGTATCTAAAACTGGAGGTTGGTTTTATTAGGCAACACTATATATCATGCAAACCTTTAAAGAACTACAGCTTTAATTATTAAAACCATTTTTTATTAGGCCAATATGTTAAAGTAAAATTGAAAATTTCCAATAAAATGAAAACACTGAATAATGTACTGCACAGATTGTCTCCACTGTGGCAGTATAATGATGCTGCCCTTTGAAGCAATAAATTCTGCACAATAGCTGATAAAAAAATAAAAATGGGAATAATTTCTTATTTGTTTGCAGTAAAAAGCTGCAGACACAGATTCTGTTGTTTTATAGCGTTAAAGACTTTGTTAGCACAGGTTTCTTTAAAATATTTAGTTTAAATTAAAAAGAACTAAGTTTATTAAATCAGTAATTAGATTTTTCTTTAAGCACCATCAGTGATTTTATATTTCAAATAAAAATTATATCTTGTGATTGAAATTCTGATGAAAAATGTATTATCTGAAAAGGAAAAGTTTTTACATTAGCCTCAATTTTAGCCCTTATCAAATTCCTCTTTTCACAATAAATCCCATCCTCTGTGGGACTCCAAAAGAGAGGTTTAAACAAGAGAGAACCACAGAAACTGTGTTTTTACTCAATCCTTCAGTAAAAACATCTGCCTGGTTCTGGTAGGGATAATGTCCCACTTGTCTTGTTTTTAAGATTTAAACAATATCAGCAGGGAATCGGTTTAAACAGCTCAAAATGACTTCAAGTGCAGGCTTCCTCAACATCCCCGCTCTTTGATGTTATTAGGATGGATTCAGACGTTCCCTCAGCAGCACATTAGAAAAGCACAGTTCCTTTGGTTTCGCTGACTATCAAAAGTCTTATAACTGCAAAATGAAAAGAAGACAAAACTGTGCTTTTGTCTGACTCTAACCAGATAAATTAAGTCTTTGCTGTCAAGGAGAGCATCTTCTATGATACCTTAATTTTTATTTTTTACCATTTTTTCAAATATTTGCTTTGAACACAATCGTTTGTCCAGTCGGCTACATAATGACAGATGAATGTGGCCCAGTTAACAGCAAGAAAGATCAGATTAAGCTCCACCGCTGTGAGTCACTTTGACATCACAAAAAATAACACTCACCAGCTTTCTATCAGAAGTGGAGAAAAAATGAATCACCGAGTAGCTTTCAGCAACAAAAAAAAAAAGAGAAATACTTTCAAACAGACACTAAAGCTTAAAGCTGTTGTCTGCAGTTCACAGGGAGAAAGTCAGGCTTTGTGTCTAAGAAGAAAAAAAAGAGAGCTCAAAATCCATTTCAAAGACGGAGGAAGACACTGGCACACAAAAAAAAGTAATGAATATTTTACAGGCACAGAGAGCAAAGCTGCTCTGCAGGTGATGCTCTGGTGTTTATGGAGCTTATCAGAAAGCCATCACCCACCGAGCGTGGCCAAGGCAAACCATGTGTCTGATTGTTTATCAGCACACTGCTGCTGGCTTCCCCCTGGTACCTGCGCCTGGCTTGCATCAGGCCAATCACAGTGACAGCGTGCTGCAACATAAATGGTCATTTTGGAGTAAAATGAGTGCCGCTGAGGTTTCACTCTGACGTTTGAGGTATGGGAGGATCATATATGCTCAAAATGTGGGTCTGGCTGATGCAGATTTTGTGAGGCGTCAAATTGGAAAGCTTGGGAACTTCCTTCATTTACTAATAAATATTCCTATAGGTGTATATTTATATATTTTCCTCAACTTTGCCTGACACTTTGACATCTTGAGTCTATATTGATAATAAATGTTTCATTTAAACACAAGAGTCAATCTGCCTTTAGGCTGTAACTGATGTCCTGCAGCTTTATTGGAGAGTTTCTGTGTAAAGCATGAGCTGCCACTGGGCCATTGACTGAATGCACTTTGTCGACTTCATTTTACAACATAGCAGGGGTCTTAAGAAGCCAAAGCCTTTAGCTTTTACAAAGGTGAAACTATAGCTTAACTGTTCCTTTGGTGCAACATTTAATTGAAAGTACATACAATATGCTTTTTTTTTCCCCTTTATAAGCATAATGATTGTTTCTTTACTCGGAAATATCAACTGGACTTTAGGTCAAATATAACCACATTTTATGAATAGGGAAAAGGAATTTAAAAGACTTGGGCATACTGGTTTAAAGTTTTTTGTTACAAAAAAAGCTATGCAAGAAACATCTATAACTGTGCTGATGATAAATTAAAAAATTGGTCCAACTCTTCTTATCTTTACTTGACAAGTAGACTAAATCATAAATGTGGAGGAGGCAAAGTGTACAAAAGTGAGGTTAGGAGGGTGTAATGTGGGCAATGAAATGTGCAGCCTAGTAGGCCAATACAGTTTTGGAATACATGCACATAAAAATAGATTGTGATTTTTCAAACTAAACACTCCTATTTGGCTTGCTGGTCACAATACACATAATACAGTGAGACTGCATTAAAAATGCATATTTTTTCACCAATTTTTCTACTATTTAAGACACGAACTAGTCTCAAATAGTGAGAGACTACCTTAAAGGTTTAAAAAATAGTGTTTGAATGAGCATTTTGAGACTGGAGTTGTTTTAAAACACTTTGGTTTAAGATTAGCATCAATCCAAACAGAACTGAGGTGATTCAATGAGCTATGTGCAACAGGTAAGATACTGTTGAAAAACCTTAACAGATATTAGTTCAAAAGATCTTAACGGTTTGCTTAAGTTCCTTATTTATCATAAAATTCTGCCAAAGTGACAAAATGTATGTCTTTTTTATTTGTTATCCAACACACACACACACAAAAAAAAAAAAAAAACACCAGTCTTCAAAGACAATTTATTTAAATCTCTTCCATGTTTTTTTTTTCTCACTGCTAAACAGGTGAGAACTGATTTGTATGAAGGTTTTTTTTTTATTTGTAAATCTCCTTGTTTTGTCCCCTGGAGAAAAAGAAAAGGAAAATTGAATGAACATCTTCTGTTCATGCCAAAATATGAATGAAGAGAAGCAGAACTGACATGATGTTCCTACAGCTTGTGTGCCCAGCTCATGAGTGAAGCAGTCCTTGAAAAAGGACATTTTTTGATTTGGTGTGCGTCTTCCTCTGTGTGCGTTTGAACGCTCTCGCTGCTCAAGGTGCCTGCCAGTTGAACGACTTTGCTGGGAGGGATTAGCAGCACGGTGATCTCTTCATGAAACACGTCTGAAGCTTTGGAGAAAAAAAAAGGGGGGGGGGGGGGGGAGAGAAAAAAAACTCCTGACGTACGCAGAGTCTGAGCTGAGACTTTTTACATGTTCTTGCATCATCATCACACTTTTAATTGAGCTTCCTCTGCCTCTTCCTGACTTCTAACCAACGTCTTCCTCCTTTGCCGTTCATCTTCCTGAGTAATCTCCTCTTCATTATTGTAAAGGACAGTAAATATACATTCACAGAAACTGATTAGCATTCCATCCACTCTTGGTTTTCTGAAAGAATCAATGAACACAACACAAGCGGAGAAGAGGAGCATGTAGAAATCAATCAAAGTGAGAAATGAACTCGCTCGGGTTTTCATAAACTCCAAACAAAAGGTGAAGAAGAGCATCTAGAAATGGAGGAGTGGGGGGAGCCCAGAGGACATGGCAGGGCTCCACCTATATCGCCAATCAGCGAGGAAAAGCCGGGGGTGTCGCAGCAGGACAGACTTGACTCTGATCAATATTTCATGTCTTACCTAAAGCTGTAGCACAGGTCATATTTTCACCGTATCCCGTCATAACAGTGAAATATTGTTCTCTGCAACTGAAGCCCAGTCAGTAAAAAGTTTCAAAGAAATGTGAGTAATAAAATAAAATAAAAACACAAGGACATTTAAGAGGAGACATCTTCAGCTGAACTTGATTTAACTGGATTCCTCACTTTGAATTTTCAATGCATCAGTAATCTGTGTGTCGAGAGTACATCCTTGATTAGCCTAAATATGTGAGCAACGACAGACACATGAGGGGAAAAAAACAAGTAAGTTTTGTAGCATTTATTTATAAGAAAATAATATGACAATAATATGAACATAAAACATGTTTTGAACTGCATTAGGAGGGCCTCTGTTAGTTGTGATAATATTAATAATGGCTAAATAAAAAGAAATATTAAGATTTTTGTAAATTTGATAAACTAGAATTTGTCATGCCAAATAACTAAACAAAGATTAGCCAGAATCAAAGAGACGGCTCAGATCTTTTTGAAGTGGGGTTATGTGGAAAGGTTATAAACAGTTAACATCTTACCTGCTGGAGATAGCTCTTTGACCAGACTGGTGAGTTAAAAAGTACTTTGCTGCCATTTTAACTATCATTGGAACACAATGTAAACTTTTAATTCACACTGCTACTAGAAAAATAATGATATAGTGCTATAGCTAGCTGCTCCTGCCAGCATTTGATTTTATATAAAACCACAGAATCCCATGTAAACGACCACACAGGACAACACTGGCATCAATGCTAGCTTTGGCTCATGTGGACTAGCCGGTAGCTTAATGCTAACTGGACTGATGATCAGTTTCTCTAAACTGCAGTTGTTCAAAGAGCTATCCACAACAGGTAAGATCATTACTGTTCAACAATCTTCCCATGGTGCCCCACTTTAAAAGATCAAATTCATCCCTTTGGAGAAACTGCAGCAACAGATATGTGAGTATTTAGGTATAGTTTTGCAGAAAAGAACCCAACAAAAAACAAAATAAATGCTGCAGCCCAGTTTAATAAGGGGCTGTCAAATTTTTTGCTATACCTGCTACAACATAACAACAACAAACATCCCATCTCACACTGTAACATACCCTTTAAAAAGGTGCAATAAGTGATTGGTTCTCATCAATATCAACTGTGACACACTAGTCTAACAAGCCTCTTTCCATGTCTACTCTTTTATTCATCTTAAAACAATGCTCTACTCTCCTAATAGCCCCCAGATAGAGAATTACAAAGTAGTTGTGTTTTAATATATTGTAATATGAATAAATTAAGCCTAGTTCCTCTACGTTTTGCTTGCGTGATAAGGTCCCTCCTACTTTTGTTGTGTTCTTTGTGAATTTCTTGGCTGCTTGACGCCTCATTTTAACCCTAAGCAGCTCTGTAACTCAGTTAGACTCAACCTCCAAAATGGTGCTCGGAAAAATGTTTTTTTTTTTTAAGAGCTGCCTTGGTCTGAAGTGGCAGGTACAGTTAAGGAATGTGCTTCCGTGTAACCTTTTGATTGTCAAACACTGACCTACCCGCCACCTGTGGTGGTGTCAGTAAAGTGCAGACAAACTGTGGCGCCCCCACCCCTCCCTCGACCCCGGCAATCTTGTTTTTTTTTTGTTAAAAGCAGGAGAATCCCTGCAGCTCGGAGAGGAGCCATTAACGGGTTAAAAGGCTGACGTGCTCGAGGCCCATGAGAGGTAGCTGGCCTTGTAGTCATTATGCTGAAGTGTGAGAATTAGTAATATGTGTGGGTGGAGCAGGCTGACCGGAGAACAGGCGTGCTTATCTGCCACTTGAATGCTGAAATAGACTGAAGTCTGACAAGCTGACAGCTAAAGATCGCCCACAATTACCTCACTGCTAATTATCATCATTAACGCATATCATCTTTGCTCATACACTATTTCATTTCAATGCAGAGTTTTAGAAAAAAAGACTATCTTTTTTTTTTCTTACTACCCTTTGAAGTGCTCCTATTCTATTCCTTTGAAACATATTGAATAACCATATAAAGAAGGTCTTTTTTTTTGTCTGCCGTGCATGTACTTGGTATTTCGGTGTGTCCTCTTTGATTCCAGTAAGTTTCAGAAATGAATTCCATGCAGGGAAATTGGACAGGGGGAGAAGTTGTGTGAAAATGTATTCGTACAATCCTCGGACACCTGCAGGAAAACAAATTCATCCTGAATCAAACCCTGCAAAGCCCCGTGGAAGCAACAGATTGGGTTTTGCTCCCGAATGGGTCCGTGTAGAAATAAATCCTGCAGAGTCTGCCTCTGTTGTAGGACTCTGCTCTGCGGAACGTCTTCAGTTCATTACACAGTTGTTTCGATCTTTTCGATGATCTCTATCATAGATTTAGACGGGGAGAGGAGAGAACAGTCGTCCCAGAGGCTCCTCGGACTCAAGTTTTCGTCCGTGCTCAACTCGTCCTCGTCCTCGCTGCCCTCCTCACAGGACTCCAGGTAGTGCAGACCCAGCGCGTTAATGCCGGAGTCCTCCGAGCTGGAGGGAGAGGAGCAGTGGTCCATTTTGGGGCCTTTTAGCTTTTCAACAGTGGAGAGATGTTTCTGTTCGCTGTGGACCTGCTGCACAGGAGCCGGAGCGTGCTGGACCACCGCCTGCGGAGCGCTGACCGGCTGCTGAGGCGGATCAGGATTCAGGGGTATTTGAGGTGTAGCCGGAGAAGGGGGTTGAGGGATGGGAGGCTGAGGCTGAGGCGGTTCCGGTAAAGGAAGCGGGGGGCGCTGCACGTAGCACATCTTCCCGTTGATCCTTTTGACGATGTAGTCGTCCAGGAACAGGTCCGCGATGACGCAGTATTTGGGTGATTCTAGATGAGGCGGGGACTGGAAGCTGGGCGCCAGCTTCAGGAAGCGCTCGGCCAGAGAGACGGACAGGTCGATGGTGCTGCTGCACTCTGAGCCCACCGGCGGCACAGCTGTACTGGGCAGCTGGCACACATTTGTCATGGGCTGGTACACGTACTTACCTAAAAGGGGAAAAAAAAAACATTATTTATTACATCATTTTTCATATTTATTCGTCTATAATGGACAGATTTCAACACCACAGCTAAGCAACCTTACAAAACACAAATACAGTGATCAGATTTTGAGCTAACATTTTTTGTTAGTAGTTGAAACTGCTGTCAGCTAATTGAGTCAACTCTATGTGTCTGTTAGCAAAATATCTCAATCAACAAGTAGATGGATTTGAATGAAACTTGCAAAAAGCAATGATTGGATGCAGCAACTCAATCCAAAATGGCAGCAACAGCTAAAGGACTTTTCAAACACATATCTGGATATAAATAAGTCAATCTTACAGATATTTAGCTGGTATTTTTTGTGGTAGTAGCTGAGACTGATTCCCAACTTATACTCCAAGTGTTAACTGATTAGCATTATATTGCAAACAAATGATTATTATGGATGTAACTTCTTTCTTTGTCATCATGAAAAGATGAAAGATATGAGGAGGAAATATGCATTCTTTTAAGAAATGCTACACTTTTATTTTATTACTTAGAATTAAACGTATGTTTTTAAATCTTCAATCAGTTTATCATGTTGATTTGTTTATTGGTAACCAGTACTCGTAAGATATAGAAGCTAAATAATGCAAAGTTAAAAGCAAGTTAAAAATAAATTTGGTTGATTCCTGTTTCACTATAAATACTAAAAATAATCCCAAACATACTTCTTTGCAAGTTTTCAGGAAACCCTCAGGTTTTAAGAAGCAATTCTTTAACCTTTCTAAAAATGTTGCAGAGGGGATGAATGTAGAACAAAACAACAAAGTTGGAAACTAACAGACTTGGGGGCATCTGGCAGCTGATGGGCTAAACATTTTCCACAGCAGCAGGTAAAAAAAACAACTCAGGGTTAAAAAGCAAAGCACGTGAGCAGCTCTGTGGCTTAGAGGTTAGCGCTGTCACGTCACATCAAGAGGACCCAGATCCAAGCAGGGCTCATGTGGGCTTCCTCCGGGAGCTCCGGTTTCTCCCAACATCAAAAACACGCTCAGTTATTTCTCCTGCCTGTGACAAAGTGCCCTTGACCAACACAACACCACGGTGCTGCAGATCACAGATCTGCTGTAGCTGCACTGCTTCTTATGTGTACGATGGGCTGAAAGCACTGAACACAGTTCCCTATAAGGGTCCAGAAGAATAAACAAAGATAAAATATAACTTCAACCTGATATCAGGCAAACGGCAAGCATTTCTCCTGCAGCAGATGTTTATTCTGAAGCTGTACTTTTCATAATTTACCCAACTGAGGTCTCAATAAATGCATTTGAAAGTATTTCTGATAAAAAGGGCAATAAAAACGTTTCTGCCTGAATAATATTTATACCACACTTGGCCTTGACGTTGTGGGTTGCCAAGAGAGCAAATATAATAATAGTCCAAATATAAACCTGTTTTGAGACATGCTTTCAGACACTTTTCTGATTCACCCATCTGCAATAACCAACAATCTGTCCTTCCTTTTGGTCAGTGGCATTTTTCACATCACAAATCACTTTCTGCTTCCAGAGGTGAAGGTTTTCTGTTTGTGCCACCAACATTTCAGAACATTCTGAGTAGGGAAGTTAATGTCTTGATGTCAGAAAACATGCTCATTCTACACATGTACGAATGAGAAAGAAATCAGTTCTTATTACTTAAAGTGGGGTTCTGAAGAGAGGTTAAGTGTTTAATATCTTACCTGATGCAGATAGCTCTTAAAATGACCTCAGACTGGATAAAAATGTTGATCAGACTAAATTGCTAATAATTACAATAAATGTGACCAGTTCTAAACCACTTTTATTTTCTATTGGTGTTATGGCCGATAACCGATATTTACCGATATTACACAAATTATTTATATACATACACGCACAAATACACCTGTCTTTTTACAATATTGTAAAAAAAAATGACCAGACCGCTGACATGGCTGTCTACTTCAGTTATTCCTGGCTGCGCAGCATCACTATCACCATCAAACAGATACCACTCGACCAACCATCTCCCCTCCTGAAACAGAAACACAAAGCTAAAATGTGGGAAATCAATATTAGACGTTATTATTGGCCCGTTTTTATTTATTGGGCTGATACTGATATGCTATAAAATGACTAATATCGGCTGATACTGATGTTAATGCTGATATATCGTGCATCCCTTATATTTACTTTTACTTAATTATTTTATATACTATATAAACCTCTGCTTGTCCAATAATTTTTCATGACTTAAAGCCATATTTTGTATTTGGTAAATTATCACATTCATTTACAAGTTCTCCAACACCTTTCATTAAAGTGAAACTTCACACATTGGTGACACACTTCCCGGTGGGAACAGTTTGATCCGAAATGTTGATTATTTCCGTCCCACTGACTCTGACTCTGAGCGGCACTACCTGAGTACTGCAGCTCAGATGTGTGTTTAACTATCTCCCAAGAGAGTCAGAGAAACTACAGGAGATGACAGGCTTATGCATCACTTCCTCCCGCTCTGCGTCCTTGTCTTTTGTTTCACTGACAGGGGGATCCATTCAATCAAAACCTTTTTGTGTGTGTGTGTGTGTTCAGGTTACTGTGAAAACACGAAGCAGCTCTCATTTATGTTGAATGGGCAACATGATTCAGAGCTGTTAGAACAGTTTTTATTTTTCAGACTACATCCTTATTAAATGACATGAAGACTGCTGCTGATACTGATGCAGACAAAAGAAAGACAAAAAAACAGAAGCTGAGTTCTTTTAAATGAAGCAAACTCAGTGGTCCATGTTCAGAATGAGATGAGCCCCTTCAAGCAGATGAGAGCGCGGCAGCAAACAAGAGCTAAAGCTATAAAAGGCTACGTGTTGACATTTTGTTTTTAGCACATTACATCTAATTGCATTCATCAATCTGGAGTTTCAAATAGTAAGAGCGCTGCTGAGGGACAGACAGATGCCCGCTTGGACGTCAACAACACAGATATATGGAGCCAACAATACACCAAGACTGGCTCGCTTCCTCTTACAGCAAAAACACAGAGTCTGTAAATCTACAGGGAGCCTACACTCTTAGTTAAATACATCACTGTGTCTGTAGGCCCTGAGGAACATTACAGTATGTCTGCAGTTAATCTCACTTACAGTAGTCTGGCTAGAATAAAGACAAGAAAATCCTGCTGCCTTTGAATAACTGGACTGTTTGCAACAAAGCAGGAGGGGAAACAGGAAGAATGTGTGCAATAATGAGGCTGAACAAAGAGCACTTTAAGAAAGGCAGGGGATTCAATTCTGAGAGAAGATATATTGCATAGTTGTTCATGAAGTCATCACATATACGCAGTACTGTGCAAATGTGTTAAAGCTGCAGGCCTTCTGGTAAACTTTAAAGTGGTTTTGATCACTCGAGTTCAGTCAGGTCTCTGTACTTGATCATGTCATATTGTGAAGTGAGTGCCTAAAAGCCAAGGAATGTGGACAAGAAGAGGACAAAAGTAGTGTGAGATCTTAAAAAGACACTATCTACAGCAAATGAACAAAATTTGAAAGTCATGTCTTTAAGAGCTGGTGCATGTGCTGAGAAATGAATCCTGCTTCAGTTGATTAGCAACTTTAGATTAATGTCCTGATGCATCTCAGTAATCTAGGTAGTAAAATCTAACAAAGCTGAGTCAGGTCCTCTGAATGGGTTCTTTTTTGTTGAAACACATTGTCTCTTTTCCAAGAGACTTCTTCAGTACACAACAATTAGCCATCTAAAAATAAGTTTAAAAAGAATACT